>JAFJHL010000456.1:1800000-2315000 GCA_019425775.1 Rafetus swinhoei | reverse complement strand
CCCCATGACGTCACTACGGGGGCGGCCCTGGCCGAGCCCTGCTGGGCACCTCCCCAGGCCAGGCAGCTCTTCCCTTCTCTCCCCCCACCCCCGGGGACAGCTGGAGCCGCGCGCGCTCTGCCGAGAGCCGGGCGGGGCCAGATGCCCTTAACAAAGATGGCGGCTGTCTGGCCCGCGGGGCCCATCACCTAAGAGGGCAGCTTCGCTGAACGTTCCTGCGCAGGCGCACGCACGTGCCTGCCCCCGGAAGTGCTCGCTGCGAGGCGGAAGTTGAGGGATGGCGCCGCAGTGGAGCCCTGCGCTGAGTGCTCAGGTGGGGAAGGGGCGGGGCCCTGCAGCCCCTCATGGCGGGCGGGGGAGGGGCAGCTCTCGGACCTTCCCCCGACTCACGGGGGCTCTCCCAGGAGCCCCCGCAGGACTCGGCCTGCCCGGGGCTGCGGGGACTTTTCTACCGCGGGGAAGGGGGGGGTGTCGAGCGCGGGGGCCACGTGCCCCCAATGGAGCGCCCCGAACTGCTGCCTCCCGGGCCGGGGGCACGTGGGAAAGCGGGGGGAGGGGGAGGGGGAGACCGGCCCCGCCCTGCCGGGGCGGAGCCTTTAGCCTGGCGCGCGCCCCGCGCGGGGGGTTTCGGCCCCTGCTCCACGTGACCGGAGTCAACTGGCGCGGGACAAAGCGGGCGGGGCGGGGCGGGGCCGCGGAGTCTCCGCTGGCGCGTAGGAGCCAAGCGCCCGGCCGCAGCGCTTCGTCCCGCCCCGTTTGTCGCGCCCGCCGAGCGAATTGACGCGCAGCGGGAGCCCGCGGGGTGGAGCCGCAGGACGCTCCGGCCTTGGAAGCGGAAAGCCGCGGGAACTGCGCGCCACAGGAGCAAACCGAGGCCGAAGTTCCTCTGGGCCCTGCAGCGAGCGGCCGGGGCTTTGCGCCGCCAGACCCGGACCCTGGATTCACTTGTTTAAAAATCCCCTGACATTGACACCGCCAGTTTCGGAGGGGACGGGGCTGGGGGTCGCTTTTTTCCTCTTTGACGCTGGGAGTTGGCAGCATTCGACCTGACCCTTTTAAAAGGGGTTAGTTAATTAAAAAAAACCCTAAAGTGGAGTGGAAAGATGAGGTCTCCCTGCCCAAACACATCTGAGACCTAGGAGTGAGTTAGAAGATACTGAAGCATTCTAGTCTACCACCCTACTAGGGAGACGTGCAACAACAGACATTAATGCATTAAATGGAAATACTTGCAGTGACCTGAATTGGGGTTGAGGCCCTTTTATGTCTATAAATGCTGCTTTTTATTTCATATTCTATGGTGTTTGATATTAATCCATTAATAAACATGCAAGCTATTTAAGTAATTGTCTACCAACCTTGAAAGTGTTCCTATTCAGGACTTCCACAGTATCTAACCTCTGCTGGGATCTTTGCAAATTGCAAGACCTACTTATCTCCCAACTGAGGAGGAATAATTTTGTTTCATTTTATCATTTAAATTTAAATGTCAGGTCCAGGCTTTTAGCCATCTGCAAGAAACAGCAAAATAATGAGTTTGAGTCCATGAATCAAAAAAATAAAAGTGTTACTTGGTCTGAGACAAGTGACTCTTGTAAAGTGATTTTTGGAGTTCAGTTTTCTCTTAGCCACAATAAGTATTTTCAGACAAATTTGAAAATTTAGATAGGGCAAAACAATTGGCATATAGCCAGGTGTGTGAAATTAATTGGACCATTTTCAAGACTTGCTGTAAGCAGGTGCAGGTCTGACTTTGGTGAATTTGTACCCATTAAAACAACTCTGGCTGTGGTCCAATGGGCCAGTTCTTTCAAATTAATTATACAAGGACAGCAAGCAGCATGTTAATTTTTCACCAAGTGCATACATTTTGCACAAAAAAGCTTTTAGAAAAACTATGGTGACTAGAAATATTCCCGTTCTAAAAAAATATACGAGTGGAAAATGTTAAAAGAAATAGTGCAGTGGCGAGAACCAAACATTTTCGTCTTGTGCCTGAGGACCAGAAACTGATGCTGACTAGAAACAAATATGAAAATGACTAGGCCCTCTATAATCAAAGCCATTACATGTGCAAACAAGAAGCAGTACAAACAATGAAAAGTGAATTGGATTTCTATAATGTTGGTGAGAATGTTGTAAATATATTTATAATTCAAGTGTCCCTTTAATTTGAAGGAAGATGCCTAAATCACTGTTTTATAAGTGTTTTCAATATGTACACTGACATGGATTTCCTATAACCTTACCAGAATCTGGCTGCTATAGTATATATATGGATGGAAAGAGGAAATGCCAATGTAGTAAGAGTGTACTGCCCCATGGTGGTGGACAGTCAACACTACAGACTTTTCAGACCCATCATGATTCATTTTAATTTACCTCCTGATTTATCTAACATCTCTTTTATTGAGGCTCCATACCCCCTTTGCATAATTAATGGGGTGATGCAAAGGGGAACTCCTGTCCAAAAACGATGAATTGGTTAGAAATACTGAATGAACATTGACAGAAATCCACCTTTAATTTAACGTAAGATTTGACTTTTCTTCCATGAAGATTTTTTTTACCCACCTTTGCCATATGTCCCTTTAAAGTCCTTGGTGTTCTTATGGCCCTATGAGCAACACTTGGTAATGCTTTTTGTGTAAGGGCATCCAAACCTAAGCAGCAGTGTGTTCTCTGTCAGTATGGTGGTTGTCTAGGCTTTCCAGCCTTCTGATAGAGGGTGTACTGTGTGCTTACAGGTACAGGCTTTTCTCATAGATTGATTTGAACCTTCTTGGGGAATTCATTTCAGGGTTTGTTAAATATCCAAAGTGCTGACAGACATTTTTTACCCCTCATGTTTTATTTGCTTTAATAGGATTTACAGCCGTGAATGTACAATGTATAGGTGGGCTAAAATCCCCTTTCATACTAAATTAACGCTTCATGGTTCAGTAGCGTATTCCCCATGTTAATTACTTGATTTGTCTGCTGCTGTAAATGTTTGGGAAGGACAGGGTCGTATGAGCAAAACCAAAAGTTTTGTGTGTGAGAAAACAGGAAGCATAGGCTAATGGTTACAGTCTAGTACGGGGACTCAGCATTTTTGGGTTCTTGTTCTGGGGTTTGCCACGGGCCTGCTCTGTCTCCTTGGGTGGTTCACCTTACCTTTCTGTTTTGCCCACCTGTGAAATGAAGCTGGGGCCATTTCTTCATCTCACAAGGTGTGACTCATGAAAGTTTGTAAAGTGCTTTGAATTCTTCATGTGAATTATAGAAAACTGACTGGATACAATGAATGAGTGGAGAGCAGAATGTGAACCTAAGGCGGCCTAGCACTTACCATTTCTCAAAGCAAGAAGGCATTAAGGGTTATGGCGGCCAAGGAAAGACTCGTTCTAAAGCTCCCTAGAGAACATCTTAAGCTTGCTTAGCTGCCTTCTATAGCCATGGGCCTGTTCTGAGGATATCTGCTCTAGAAATGTCAGGCCATAACACTAAGGTGTATGTTAAACTGGCTTAAATTCCCTACTGAAGGTACGGGAAGTAAGAGTCCCCTTAGCATATATTATTTGCAGGTGCCTTCATTCTAGTGAGCAGGGACCTTGGCCAAGCAGTGAGAGAGCAGAGTTCTGTAAATGTCACGTCAGGACAGTGATTTCATTGTTCTGTGGGGGGCTTAAGTGGCAGGTGTTGGACACTGAGGGGATTCTAGCCATTTTTTCTGCTTCTCTGGAACAAATGCAAGATGGACAGCAGCAGGTCAGTTTTTCCCATGTCACCAGCTGTGCTCCAATCCTAAGAATACCAGAATGGCCAGACAGGGTCAGACCAAAGATCCATTTAACCTAGTGTCCTGTCTGCCAACACTGGCCAATGCCAGGTGTCCCAGAGGGAATGAACAGAACAAGGATCCATCAGTGATCCGTCCCCTGTTGCCCAGTCCCAGCTTCTGGCAAACAGAGGCCAGGGACACTATTTCTACCCATCCTGGCTAATAGTCATTTATGGACCTGACCTCCATGAATCTATCTAGCTCTTTTTTGAACCATGTTAAAGTCCTGGTCTTCAAGCAAGGAGTTCCACAGGTTGACTGTGCATTGTGTGAATAAATAAATTTCCTGATGTAGTCAGCCACCGAGATTCTGCAGTGCCCCTGAACCATGGATGACAGGAGAGGGATCATGTGAGGATTACCTGCTGTGTTCCTTCCCTCTGGTGCATCTGGCATTGGCCACTGTGGGCAGAGAGGCCACTGGGCTAGATGGACCTTTGGTCTGACCCAGTGTCTTAAACCGTTCTGATGTTCTTATGTGGTCTCTTCCAGAAGAAACATTCTTGTTTAAGGCTGATGAAGAAAGTAGTGTTGGCCAGTAAATAAAGATCTGTAACTTACAAACATAGTTGGAACCTGCAATGCCTCTTTGTGTCCCTGAGCTCTGTGTTTAATTCAGGTTTCCAAAGCCGGGGAGAGAATTTCCACTGCGGAAAGCAGTAGTAACCCACAGAAGCAACTTCCAAGGTCATAATGAAACTGATGAACAGAAGAGACCCCTATGTTCGAGAGGTGATCCGGTTTGCAGTGTGCTGCAGAGCCCTGGCACTTGTGCTCCAGGCAAGTCTCTTGTTAATGAACACAAGACATTGAAACAAATGTAATACCCCACTCCCAACTTACCTCTGCATCAGGGTGTTTGGTGCGCTACCAGGAGCTTCATGATTGTAATTGGACTTCTCATGCAGAAGCCTACCTGGCTGCGGCATCAGGGAAGTTGTGCTTCTGTCAAAGAGAAGTTTGACACAGTTAATTTATTTTTAAATTGACATTTTTGTGTTAATTCGCTGCTGTTGCAGGGGGCTGGATTGACAGTTCTGTAGACTGAGGTCCCTTCTTTATCCACGAAACAGGTACATCAGTCTTTGCAGGGATGTAAAATGGTTAATCAGTTACCGGGTAAACATTACCATGCTGTCATGCTTACCAGAATAACTGGTTAATCGGCACCTGGCTGGAGCAGCCCTGCCCCCGGCTTGAGGGTTAACTGGTTAAACAAATTGTAAATGGAATTTTACAACCTTCAGACACGAGAACATCTCAGTGCTCGTAGCCCAGTCTCTGCTTAGTGTGTCTGTTGAGACTCAACAAGGAACCCAGCTGCTCTGGCTTTTGTGAAGTGAAACCAGTCTGTGAAAAAGATTGAGCACCACCAAACAGGTCAGAGACAGTAACAACTTTAGGTCTCTACAGGGTTGGATTTGAGCTGTCCTCTAAGAGATGAGAGGTTCCATATCTGAGAAACAGTCTTCCAAGCCAGCCAATTTCCTGGTGATGTAGGTTTCACTGTAAAGCACCAATATTTATTTTTTAGTTTATTCAGTGCAGGCCTTTATCTTCTGTCCTCCTTCCCTGGTCACTGCCAACACTGACATCATTGTACAGGGGACACTTCTAATTCCGTGTATAAAACTGTGAGACTGCTCCATCAGCTGTGGGACATTCATCTGGGTGGGTATTTCAGTGCTTTGAAATTCAGACCCTGGCCTTTTGAGCTTCCTGGTTTTCTCTCCTCTGTTAAAACATGGTGAATGCCACAAACTCCCAAAGGGACTTGTTGATTGGGGGTCCCTTCACCTGTCTAATATGAAGGTCAGGGGACACCTTTGTGTCAGCTCCCACAGCAGCAGAGATAAAGGGAATGTGATATGGTGGCTGGAGAAGGGGCCTATGGCACTGCCTTAACCTGCTGTGAGACAAAGGTAAGACTCTTCCCCCATCCATGCCTCAGTTTTCCCCTATGTAAAGAGGGGGTCAAAATGACTCTTGCCGGCATGGGAACAGGGTTGTGAAACAAGCCTTGTAAAGCAATTGGTTTAGATGGAAGTTGCTACAGTAGTACATTCCCAGGTACATAGAGTTAGAGCAGTTGTGCTGTAGGAATGAGTAAACTGTGTTCCAGAGGCTAGCTACAGAATCATAGCCATTACAGAAAGAAAAGACTTGCTAGTTCTCCATTTCCCACCTCTTGCACCACAGAGTTAATGAAGAATTTGGAACATTCCCCTGCATATTTTCCAGAGCGTTGTCTGGCCTAACAATTAGTCGACTATCTGATTAGCAAATGCTTATTCGATAGTCAACACACTAGTCGACTAGTCGCTTCCCTCACCTTGCTGCCTCCATCAAAAAGAGGCAGCGGGGCGGGGGCGGGGGGTGCTTCAAAGTGGCAGCGCTGCGTGGAGCCCGGGGGCCAGCTGTTCAATTAGCCAATTCATCTAAATGTAACATCCCTAGTCTGGTCCAGATTTGAATGTTCCAAGTGACTTGGGTTTTCACTGGACGCCGTGTTGGAGTCCAGTAGGTCTTACCATCTAGAAGCTTTTCCTGGTGCTCCAGGTGTGAACGCTGCCAAAGCAAAGTGTATGTTAACTCAGGATAACTAACCAGCATTCACTAACTCGGGCTAAAAGAGCAGCGAAGACACAGCAACTCGGAAAGTATCTCGAGCTAAAGCCCCTGGGGGAGACCGGCATAGAACTTGAGCCACTGACCCAAGCTAAGAACACACCTTTCCAGGGTAAACACACCCCTAGCTTCTAGTTATGCTCCCTTCTTGGAGTCAACACTCTGAATCCCTCGAGGCCTCCTACTTGGGACTGCGGGTGACTGTCTCCGTGCTGGAAGGACAGGGGGCTTGGCTTCAGTTCTTTCCTTCTCTCTTCCAGGCTGTGTTTAATGTCTTGATCCCAGACCACGCAGCAGATGCCTTCTCTCCACCCCGCCTGTCAGAGCCCAGCCTCTGGGACCGGTTGTTGGAATGGCTGTTGGGAGGCTTGTCGCACTGGGATGCAGAGCACTTCCTGTTCATAGCTGAGCACGGCTACCTGTATGAGCACAACTTCGCCTTCTTCCCAGTGTACCCCCTCAGCGTGCGAGCGGTGGCGGAGCTCACGCTGTGGCCCCTGCGAGGGCTGCTGAGTTTACGGAGCCGCCTTCTCCTGTCGGCGGTGCTTTTGAACGCTCTGCTCTCAGTCCTGACAGCTGCTGTCCTTTACGAGCTGGGGTGCGTGGTGCTGCGGTGTCGCAGAATGGCCTTCTTCTCTGCTGTCCTCTTCTGCCTCACCCCCGCCAATGTGTTCATGGCCGCCGCGTACTCGGAAAGCATGTTTGCTTTCCTGGTGTTCAGTGCCATGCTGCAGCTGGAGAAAGGGCAGAGCTGGACCAGCGGCCTGCTCTTCTGCCTTGCTGCTGGTGTACGCTCCAACGGGGTGATCAACGCCGGCTTCCTCCTCTATTCCCAGAGTAAAGACCTGGCCCTCCAGCTCCAGGCAGGTGCTGGGACTGTAATAAAGCAGCCTCCTACCTGGAGACGACTCCTCTGCTTTGCGGCTTCAGTGGCTTTGGTGTCTGCTGGGGTCTTCCTCCCTTTTGCTTTGTTTCAGTTCTATGCCTACTGGACATTCTGCAACCCTGATGCCAGCTCTGAACATGCTGTTCCCAGGCTGCTATTGCAGCTGGCTGTGGATAAAGGGTATCGTCTAGCGGCCGCGAATGGGGTGAAACCTGCGTGGTGCTCCCGGGGGCTCCCTGTGGCCTATTCTTATATTCAAGATGTTTACTGGAACGTGGGCTTTCTAAGGTACTTTGAGCCCAAACAGGTACCCAACTTCCTGCTAGCTGCACCAGTGACCATGCTGGGCTCTTGGGCCACCTGGTTTTACCTCACTGCAAATCCCCAGTACTGCTTAAGGCTTGGCCTAGTGAGAAGAGCGAAGGGAGGAGGGAAAGGAGTGGAGTCTGATAAGCCAGAGGTTGGATTTTGCTGCTCCAGTGTCTTCGTGTATGTGGTCCATGCCACGGCTCTTCTGGCCTTCGGAATCCTCTGCATGCACGTGCAGGTGAGACCTTTGCAGCAGCTTGTGGCAGTGTTGATGTTAAAGGAATGTAATGCTGGGGCAAGATGGCAGCTGTGGCGCCTGAAGTTTTCTAGCCACAGAACAAGGTCAGGGACAGTGCAAGCTTTTCTCTCCGCACATCTCCTTGTTGGTAGGAACCAATTCCGGCTCAGAGAGGTCTTTTTAGTTTCCCTGAACACTTAGCTCCTTTTCTTTCATTGGGGCTGTCTAAAAGGAGCCCTATTAGGTGCTAAGTGTGATGGAGACACTTGTTCACTAGGAGCTACCGGCTTGTTTCACTTTGGCCAATTACCTATCTAGCCGATAGTATTTCTAACTTGCTTATCACCAGAACAGCAGAGTAATGAGAGTCAGCTGTCGGGGGGTAAAGATTTTGGGTCTGTCCCACCTTGGGCTGGACTTATCCTAGTGATCTGGAAGCGAAAGGTTCTGTAACCCTATACCAGTCTCTAGCAATGTTTCAAGACCATTTAATATATGGCTAGTGGTAGTAGAAAGTTGGTGCTTCCAAATGTGGGTCATGAAGCATTAAATAAAAACTCAAGTGGAGGAGGTCCTGTCTCTCTCCCTCTGCCTCCCAGTGTAGCAGTAGGACTCCTTCTTCTGAATCTGCCTCCTCTCATTTGGAACCCTATTCAATAACCTCTCCAGTCTCTGTGGGTGTAAGTGCAGCTGTTCAGCAAGCAGGGGTTAGTGGAGAATGACTCCAGATTCCTCTTGTGCTAACAGGCTGCCCCACCAATTACTCAGAGTTCAGGAGGGTTACATAAGAACGGCCAGACGGGGTCACACCAGAGGTCCATCTAGTCCAGTGTCCTGTCTGCCCTCAGTGGCCAGTGCCCCAGAGGGAGGGAACAGAACAGGGAATCTTCAAGCAATCCCTCTCCCATCACCCATTCCCAGCCTCTAACAGAGGCTAGAGACACCATTCCTACCCATCCTGGCTAATAGCCATTGATGGACCTAACCTCCGTGAATCTATCTAGTTTTTTCTTGAACCCTGTTAAAGTCCTGGTCTTCACAACATCCTCTCACGAGGAGTTCCACAGGCTGACCATGCTCTGTGTGGAGAAAAACTTCCTTTTGTTTGTTTTAAACCTCCTACCTATTCATTTCATTTGGTGATCCCTAGTTCTTATGAAAAAACAACAAATGGTCTGGTAGCACTTTATAAGACGAACAAAACATGTAGATGGGATCATGAGCTTTCATGGGCACAGCCCACTTCTTCAGGTCATCTAAAGAAGTGGGCTGTGCCCACGAAAGCTCATGATACCATCTACATGTTTTGTTCGTCTATAAAGTGCTACCAGACCATTTGTTGTTGTTTTTCTGTAACAGACTAACTCAGCTACCCCCGAAGCTCCTACTTCTTATGTTATGGGAGCAAGTAAATAACTTTTCCTTATTCACTTTTTCTACACCAGTCGTGATTTTATAGATGTCTAAGATATCCCCCCTTAGTCTCTGCTTTTCCAAGCTGAAAAGACCACGTCTTTTTAATCTCTCAGCATATGGGACCTGTTCCAAACCCCTAATAATTTTTGTTGTCTTTTTCTGAACCTTTTCCGATGCCAATATATCCTTTTTGAGATTAGGCGACCACATCTATACACAGTATTCAAGATGTGGGCATACCATGCTTTTATATAGAGGCAACAAGATATTCTCTGTCTTATTCTCTATCCCTTTGATAATGATTCCCAACATTCTAGTTGCTTTTTTTGACTGCCACTGCACATTGAGTGGATGTTTTCAGAGAACTATCCACAGTGACTCCAAGATCTCTCTCTTGAGTAGTTGTAGCTAAATTAGTCCCCATCATATTGTATGTATAGTTGGGATTATTTTTTCCAATGTGCATTACTTTACATTTACCAACATTAAATTTCATTTGCCATTTTGTTGCCCAATCACTTAGTTTTCCCCAACAAATTATATTCATCTATGTATCTGACAATTTTACTTTAGCTTCAGCTAATTTGCCCAGTACTGACATTAGACTTACCGGTCTGTAATTGCCAGGATCACCTCTAGAGCCCTTCTTAAATATTGGTGTCACATTAGCTGTCTTCCAGTCATTAGGTACAGAAGCTGATTTAAAGGATCGGTTACAAACCACAGTTAATAGTTCCGCAATTTCACATTTGAGTTCTTTCAAAACTCTTGGGTGAATGCCATCTGGTCCTGGGGACTTGTTACTGTTCTGTGTATACATTTGTTCAGAGGTTACAGGTTCTTGTCCCCATCGTTGGTTACAAGACTAGGGGATGCCATGGAACCACAGGGTGAACTCATTCCTTTATTCTTCCCGGGAGCCACGTTGCATGGCAGCCAGTTGAGTACATTGGGTTCCTTGTCACTTTCTAGAAGTTGTTGGCCGTTATTTGGTGTTTACGGTGCAGATGTTTTAGGCCATTGTTTCTTGTCCTCCCTGCACTGTTCAGCAGAGTGCTGTGTACCAACTGACTGCTGATGTCATCCGCAGAGATGGCTGCATTTTAATGATGCTCCATACTTAGTATTTGAAAAGTGCTTTGGGAAACCTCCTGGATGGGAGGCTCTTCATAAATGTAAAATAGCCATCATCTTGCTTAGGGCTTGGATTTCTCATTTTCCTTGGGGGAGGAGACAGCATTTCAAGGTTTCACTGTAGCTCTGTAGGGATTATAGAATAGGTTTCTGCGTGGCTGTAGTGAGTAAACTATTGCTGTGTTTGTCTGTAACCTGTGTTAGATTGCAGCTTTCAGACATCTTTATAAACATAACCTGGAGCTGAGGGGCATTTTATTTCACATTATTTTGTAATACATTTCAGTACCATAAAGAGGGGCTATCTTTCACTGCAGTTTGTTATAGCCTGTCTGAGGCAGGCAGATTGCACCTGTCATTCTTCAAAATCAGGGTCGCTTAGAGTCACAGACACATAATTAATGTGTTCCCCCCCTTGTTGTTTTCAGGTTGTAACCAGGTTTCTAGGGTCATCTACCCCAGTCTTGTACTGGTTCTCTGCTCATCTGCTCCAGGACTATGAACCTTTGCTGTGGAAAGAAGGAGCTGCTACCCAGACTGAAGCATCCCTCTCTGAGAAGTCCAGTGTAGGCAGCTTTTGTCCTGGATCATTCAGAAAAGGGATTTCTGGGAACCCCATTGTGAGATTACTGCTGAACTGGAGAATAAGTTCCCCTGTCACCAAGTGCATTCTGGGATACTTCCTGTCCTACTGGCTGCTTGGACTAATCCTGCACTGCAACTTCCTGCCTTGGACGTAGAGTCTGAGAACACGTATTTGTGATGGAGCTGCTAATGGGGACAGCATCGCTCAGAACACTTGGCATAAGTGAATTGATGCTACTCTTCCAAAGGCACACAGAGCCCCCACGGTGTGCACGACTCTGTTCTTACTGTTGTAAATCCCATCCTCATTTCATCCTCCTCCTACAGTTTGTCGCCATTGCTGGTTGTCTGATGGCCATAATCTAATCAGTAAACTCTTTGTAGGAGTGGTTCTCTTTTTATTCTTAGGTCTTCTGTGAAGCACTTTGCCATAATTAATTGTCCAGTGAAATTAGTTGCAGGCCTGTTTAAGATTAGAGGGTAGGTTATAACTGAGGAGTCTATCTGCAGAATAAAAACTGGGCTGGAAAACCTCAAAGCATCCTCTAGCTCGCAGGGAGAAGCCTTCCCTGTGTGCTTCACTTCCTGCATGAGCACCCGGACAAGCCCTTTCTGCATCACACAGAACAGGTGGAGTCACAAAAGAGTTTGCTTAAGACAGAATTAGCTAATTATCAATGGGATAGTCTCCAGCTGTCCAAGCTCAATGAAGGCTCTGGGGCTACAGCTACACAGCAGGCAGAAAGCCATGGCAGTGAGTCTCAGACCCAGGGCTCGTGCTGCCGTGCTCAAAATAGCTTCAGAGCCCTAGCTCTGTCCTGAGGCTGAATGGCTACACAGCTATTTTAGCACTGTAGCAGGACCCCAGTTCTGCTGACCCTGGCTTTTGCTGCTGTGAGTTTCTACTTCCCATGTAGACATACCCTTGGTGCCCCTGAGCCGTCTGGTTCTACGGTATTTCAGTATACTATACATATCTAGCCAGTTAGTGATTTAGGGTGTTATCCGTTCCCCGTCTCCCCTGCTTCCACATACACACCCAACCAGTAGCTGTTTGTAGTTGGATGCCTTGGTTCAAATCCTGCTTGCAGCAGGCCATAAAAGTTTCCTCTGAGATATTGGCAGTTCTCAGCCCTACAAGGGACAGACTTAAAGGAACATAGAAGCAGGTATGCCTGCATTCTGGAACATACTTACTAGCCCCTGCAGCAACAGGCTAATGCAGCAAACATGATGGATAATGAGACTTTAAACCTTTTTTCAGTTGGGAACCACTGACCCACAGAAAAGTCAGTTGGGAGCCCCGCACAAATGAGAAGCAACAACAAAAAACAAAGCTCCCGGACCTGGTTCTCAACAAGCTCAGGGCTTCCCCCAGCAGTGGGGCGATGTGGTACTCCTGCTCCAGCCCTAGGGGAGGGGTGTGTGCCGAGACTCAGAGGATGCCACTGGGCTGGAACCAAGTGCCAGCTTCTCCCACCCCACTGCAGAGGAAGCCCCAAGCCTTATTGCAGGCTGGATCCAAGTTGGGGGCCAGAACCTTCCCACAAGCCAAAGGTTCCCCACCCCTGCTTTAAAATCAAACATACCCTGAAACCCTCCAGCCAACTGGAAGAGGCTATAGTGAGATTCCAAAACATCCATGGGATCCTGCATGCTGCCACTGGAATCAGTTGAATTCTGCAATGATCTGCTTGTGGGACGTGCTCCATATTTTTGAGCCTGTAGAAGGCAATTGTGTCTGTTGTTAGAGTTACCAGATGGTTTAAAAAAAATACCGGACACACTTGATCTCAGATGGGTGGGGAGGACCGGCCGGGAGAGGAGCAGGGGGAGCGGGGCCGGGGGGAACCGGCCGGTGGGAAGCAGGGCTAGCTGGGAGGGGTTGGGAGGAAGCGGGCTGGCTGGGGGGAACCGGGAAGCAGGGCTAGCCGGGAGGGTTGGGAGGAAGCGGGGCTGGCCGGGGGAAACCAGCCACCAGGAAGCAGGGCTAGCCGGGAGGGAGTTGGGGGGGAGCGGGGCTGGCTGCGGGGGGAACCGGCCACCGGGAAGCAGGGCTGGCTGGCAGGGGGTTGGGAGGAGCAGGGCTGGCTGGGGCGGGGGAGCGGGAGTGGGGGAACCAGCCGGCGGGGAGCGGGGCTGGCCTAGGCAAGTGCAGATCCCGGGGTGCTGCTGGTCCCGTGCACGGTCTCAGCTGGGCGCATGGGCGAATCTGGCCCCGGGGATTCCATCCCGCCCCCACCCCACTCCTCTCTGCTGCGTAGTTGCATACTGCCTGGCTGGTAGACACGTTCTCGCAGTGTGAGCGTGTCTACCAGCCAGGCAGTACGCAACTACGTACTGATACTCATGATAATAATAAAAACGTAGTTAGAAAATACCGGACATTTATATGTCTGGTATTTTCTTAATTTGTTTCCCAGACAGAAAGCTCCAATACCAGACTGTTGTGTTTAAACTTTGCCTTCTGTTTTAAAAATGTCAGCAGAATTTTTACATCAGATGTTGCATTGGTAAATAAATATTAAACTAAAAACTCCAAATAAATCAATGAGTTAAAATAGACCTTGTAATGGTCCGGGTCAGCGGGAGGCCAGGCTGACTCACTACAGACCTGTTGCAATTTCAGTATCTCTGGTTGTCGAAAACAACTGGTAAAAACCCATTTGAACTGGTGTCTCTGAGGTGCTATTACAAGAGACTCTGCAGCACACAAAGCGTAGCAACACTCTCTAGTAGAGACAGAGCTACAGTCACTCAGAAACCTGAGCCTGAATATGAGCCCTACACTATTAGCCCACACCCAGGAGACTGCCTCCTGCGCGCGCACGCACACATGCGCACACACACACACACACACACACACACATTTCAGTAATTGCTTCCACAAATTGACCCCCTCTGGACTCAAGCTGTTGCTTCAGGCTTTGCTGACCCCATTTATTGCCTATTGCACCACCCAGATTCAGGCCAAGGGAACCCATTTCCTGAGTGTGGGGGATCTCTTGGATGTGCCTCACTCAACATGTTTCTCCCCTCCAGACGTGGTCCATGTCTTCATCACTTGTTTCCCAGAGCTTCTAGAACTCAGTGGACCTTGAATTCCAGTCATACATAATTGTGAAATTTTAAATTGGTAGGGGCCAAATTCTGTGCTTATTTCCATACTATCCAATTCTGCTGATTCCAGTGGGGTTGGACAGGGAACTAGATGAAACTTTGGGGCGAAAGAATTTAACCATCAGTTCATTAACCACACAGTGAGCTGTGCCCTGTACCTACCTACTTCCACAACAGATGGTGAAAGCATCAAAGAGAAACTGACAAATAGCAACCACAATAACAGTAAGGATGTGACTCAGACTGTCCAGCAGGAAATTGACGGTTCAGCCTATGTTACTCTTGTTGCCTTGTGTACCGGATACGACTGTAAAGAAGGCTGTATCCTGATGCACTTCAAATCCATTTCTGTGTCTTTCTGATGCAGCATTATTCCCTATAGCCATGCTCTTCACCAGTAGATTAGGTAGCAGGGCATGTTTAGCAGGATTATCCGCAATTTCTTTTATAGCTTTCCATTGAGGCCTGGACACTTTGAAGTTTTGGACCAGGTCAGTAGAGATCAAAAGTGATTACAGTCTAACGATGTTTTGTGACATACATGAAATAAGTGTGATCTCAGGCTGTTTCTAAGTGGTACAAGTATCCCATCTCTCATCAAGCAAGCTGAAGGACTGATTGAGCCAGGCAGACTGAATTTTCTTGTTTGCCTGTGGTTGGTCCCTCCATAAGAGACCTAAAACATGGTGTGGGTAAGGGAAACATGCTGCTGTTCTTTGAGATGCACCTGTCCTGCGGCTAAAAGAGGCCTTCTGTTTCCAGGTTGTCAGCTCACCAACTTCCACCAGCACTAAATTCTTTGCAAACATTTAGAAAATAAAATGATAAAATAATGTGTCTTGTTTGTTTAGGTCTATGATTATTTGGGGGAGCTACAGTTATGCTGAGTCTATAAGAGGAAGGTATATAGTGGAAGATGAACTACTACTGGCAAAAAGGTGACCATCACCCAGGTGGCTGTTCCAGCTTAACTAGAGGAGAACGCACATTCTAGTGGCGGTAGCTAGGGCTGTGCTGTGGGAGTTTGAGGCGAGGGAATGGGTTTGTATTCTATTGGTGTGCTGGATTTGGAAGGGGCTGCGTGGTTATGGGGTGTTGTGATGAGCTGTAAGGTGGTGGGCTTGAGGGGACTGTGTAGCATTATAAAGCAATATATCCATCTCATAGAGCTGGAAGGGACCTTGAGAGGTCATTGAGTCCGGTCTCCTGCCCTCGCAGCAGGACCATCCCTGACAGATTTGCCCCAGATCCCTAAATGATTGAACTCACAACCCTAGGTTTAGCAGGCCAGGGCTCAAACCACTGAGCCACCTCTCTTCCCCATTGCATGATTAGGAATGAGTGTTTTGTGGGGACAGGAGGTATGACCAGCTATGGGATTTTGAGGGCTGGAGATTAGGAGTGAGTGGAACTTGAGGGATGTGGGGTTATAAGACTGTTATGAGTTTAAGAGAAAAAGGGATGTGGGAACTGCAGGGCAGACGTCCAGCCATGGGGGAGGAGGTGCGGCTGAGACAACTGAAAAGTTATGGGGTTTGAGAGTTGGGGAGCATGTGGTATTCAGGGAGAAGGGCTATTGGGATTTGGGGGAGTTTGTGGGGTGTCTGATTTTGGAAGAAGTGAGATTTGGGGAGCTTTGATAGGGTTGATGTGTGTAGGGAGCTAATGAATGTAGAGGTAAGGGGATTTGGGTGCTGTGTTCAGTGTGGGGGTTGGTGCGATGTGGGTGTTATGGTTTTAGAGAGCAGGAGTTTGGGGTCTGTGGTATTAGATTTGGGGGTATGGGGATTTGGGTGGGGTGTTAGGTTTGAGGACTGAGGCTGATATGGAGGTGTGCAGTGTTAGGTTTAGGGGTGAGGGATCTTGGGGGGCTGTGAAGGTACTATGGGCAAGGGACAATTTGAGTGTGTGGCATTAGAGGTTGAAGGGGGAAGGGTGTTATAGGACTGAGGAGGAGTAGGGAGATGTGTTATTGAGGTCTGGGGCTGTGGAAGGAGTGATGGTTTAGGCCAGGTGTGGGGAACCTATTTTGGGTCTCGGGCTGCTGACCCACAGAAAAATCAGTCAGGGGCCACACACAAGAGAGAAGCAAAAACCAAAAACAAACCCTCACTGATGTGGCCCTTGACTGTGAAGGAGAAAGACAGCCCCCACATTCTCACTGAACACCAGAACCTAGGAGGGCCCAGGCTAGTAGATTTTGTGTGCTCCAGCCCCACGGTGTGGGAGCAGGGGGGCTGGAGCACCAGCATAGGCTCTCCAATGGTGTGGGGGGCTAAGCCTTGGGGACCAGATCCAGGCACACTGGGGCTGCATCCAGCCCCCATGTTCCCCATCCTTGGTTTAGGGTGTAAAGGGTTTCAAGGGATGCTTTTGGGTTGGGATTCTGGGATTGTGGTACATTAGGAAAGAGGACTGAGTAGAGCTTGGGGGCTGTGGAGCATGAGGGAAGGGGTCAGAGGAGAATGGAGGTAGTGGGGAGATGGCTTGGGGTGAGGGGTTTTAGGGGCTGAGAGATGTCAGGGCTGTGGGGCATGGGAGCATGGGATTTGGGGGCTGATGGATTAATGGGTGAGAGGATTTGGGAGCTGTGAAGTGTTAGGGCTGTGGAGAGGTTTGGGACTGTGGAGTGGGAGACTGAGGGGAGTTTGAGAGCAGGAAGCCAAAGAGGATGGGGCTGTGAGGTGATGCAGAAAGCTTCTTGACACATTAGCTGCATCTTGGAGCAGCCAGTCCTGGAACCCACAAGAGGAGAGGCAAGTCTTGATTTAGTCCTCAGTGTGGAGCAGAGTCTGGTCTAAGAGGTGAATATAGCTGGACCACTTGGTAATAGTGACCATAATAAAATTAAATTTAACATCCCTATGGCAGGGAAAATACCATGCAGACCAACACTGTAGTATTTAATTTGAGGAAGGTGGACTACACAAAAATAAGGAAGTTAGTTAAACAGAAATTAAAAGGTGCGGTACCAAAGCAAAATCCCTGCAAGCTGCATGAAAGCTTTTTAAAGATTCCTGTAATGGGGTCAGCGCTCACCTCATGCGAGCACCCGTGTCCATCTTAAAAGCCTTGCAACTACTCAGCCCTCCAGCCGAGTCATGCTCTGTGTAATCACAACCTCTTCTGGGGTACACCTCTAACAGAGGTCCGTTCCGGTGCCTTCTGTAGCGCGTCTGAGCCCAGTCCATTCTCTAAGTCTGTTTCCCCATTCAATATGAGAGTGGTGCCTCCAGGGCTTCTCCTCCTGGAGACAATGTTTTAACAGCGCCTCACTCTGAGCTGTCCTTGGTCCAGCCAGCCCTGACTTTCTCCCTTTCAGGTCTGGGCTGAAACTGAGCCACCGCTGGTCCTGCAGCTTCTTATATAGTCCCTCCTGATCCCTGATAGAGTGGTTAGAGGGAACCAACCAATCTGGAGGACTTCTCTATGCTCCTCTTGGCCATAGGGCCTAGCCCCCTTCCAAAACCATAAAAGAGGCTCAACTTAAATGTATACCCCCAATTAAAAAAAACATAGTAAAAGAACCAAAAAGGTGCCACAGTGGCTAAACAAAGTAAAACAAGTAGTAAAAAGGCATTGTTTAAAAAATGGAAGTTAAATCCTAGTGAGGAAAATAGAAAGGAGTATAAACTCTGGCAAATGAAGTATAATCATATAATTAGGAAGGCCAAAACAGAATCTGAAGGACAGCTAGCCAAAGACCTAAAAAGTAATAGCAAAAAATGTTTTAAATGTGTCAGAAGCAGGAAGATGGCTAAACAACCAGTGGGCCTTTGGATGATCGAGATGCTAAAGACAACTCAAGGACGATAAGGCCATTTCAGAGAAACTAAATTAATTCTTTGCATCAGTTTTCACGATTGAGAATGTGGGGGGAGATTCCCATACCTGAGCCATTCTTTTTAGGTAAGAAATCTGAAGAATTGTCCCAAATTGAGGTGGCATTAGAGGCGGTTTTGGAACAAATTGATAAATTAAACAGTAATAAGTCACCAGATGGCCTTCATCCAAGAATTCCAAAATAACTCAAATATGAATTGCAGAACTACTAACTGAAGTTTGTAACTTGTCATTTAAATCAGCTTCTTACCAAATGAATGGAGGACAGCTAATGTGATGCCAATTTTTAAAAAGGACTCCAGAGGGTGATTCCGGCAATCGCAGGCTGGTAAATTTCACTTCAGTATCAGGCAAACTGTTCGGAACTATGGTAAAGAACAAAATTATCAGACATCTACATGGAAATAATTTGTTGAGGAAGAGTCAACATGTTTTTTGGAAAGGGAACTCATGCCTCACTACTCTACTGGAATTCTTTGAGGGGATCTACTAGCATGTGGACAAGGGAGATCCAGCTGATCTTAGTGGTACTTAGATTTTCAGAAAGCTTTTTACAAGGTCCCTCACCAAAGGTTCTTAAGCAAAGTGAGCTGTCATGTGATAGGAAGGCAGGTCCTCTCATGGTTAAAAGATAGAAAACAAAGGATACAAATAAATATATCAGCTTTTCAGAATGGAGAGAGGTGACTAGTGGTATCCCTAGGGGTCTGCACTGCAAGCAATCACACTCAATATATTCATAAATGAGCTGGCAAAAAGGAGTAAACAGTGAGGTGGCAAAATTTACAGATGACACAAAACTACTCAAGATACTTAAATCCCAGGCAGCCTGCAAAGAGCTACAAAAAGATCTCACAAAACTCAGTGACTAGGCAACAAAATGGCAAATGAAATTGAGTATTGATAAATGCAAAGTTATGCACATTAGAAAACATAATTCCAACTATACATAGAAAATGATGGGGTCTAAATTAGCTGTTATCACTCAAGAGCTCTTGGAGTCATTGTGGATCATTCTCTGGAAAGATCCACTCAATGTGCATCGGCAGTCAAAAAAGTGAACAGAATGTTGGGAATTATTAAGAACGGGATAGATAAAACAGAAAAATATCATATTGCTGCTATATAAACCCATGGTATGCCCACATCTTGAATACTGTGGACAGATGTGGTTACCCCCATCTTAAAAAAAGGTTTATTGGAATTGGAAAAGGTTCAGAAAAGAGCAACAGAAATGATTAGGAGTATGGAATGGCCTCCATATGAGGAGAGATTAATAAAACGGGGACTTTTCAGCTTGGAAAAGAGATGGCTAAGGGGGGATATGACAGAAATGTATAAAATCATGATTGAAATGGAGAAAGAAAATAAGGAAGTGTTATTTATTCCTTCTCATAACATAAGAACTAAGACTCAGCAAATGAAATTAATAGGCAGCAGGTTTAAAACAAACAAAAGGAAGTACTTCTTCACACAATGCATAGTCAACCTGTAGAACTCCTTGTCAAAGGATGTTGTGAAGGCCAAGACTATAACAGGATTCAAAAAAGAATTAGGTAAGTTCATGGAAAATAGGTGCACCAATGGTTATTAGCCAGGGTGGGCAGGGATGGTGTTCTTAGCCTCTGTTTGTCAGAAGCTAGGAATGGGCAACAAGGGATAGATCACTTGATTACCTGTTCTGTTAATTCTCTCTGGAACACCTGGAATTTGGCGACTGTTGGAAGACAGGATACTGGGCTAGATGGACCTTTGGTCTGACCCAGGCTGGCTGCTCTTATGATGGTTAAGGGCAGCGCTACTCAACTTTGGAAGCCCTGGGGACCACAATGATACAGCATATGCTGAGGGCTGCAACTTAAGTGTGGTTGCATATACACAGGGGCGGCCCGTGAGTATAGGCCGACTTGGCCATCGCCTAGGGCGCTATCTTCAACGGGGCGCCCGGGGTGCCCAATGATGACATCATGCCATTGACGGCCATGCTGGCAGGGGGGCGCCAATTGCGCGTTCCGCCTGGGGCGCCAGCTTCCGCAGCCCGCCTCGGGCCACCCCTGCATATACATGCAAATATATATGCAAATAGCTTCTTTCACACTGACGGGCATGAATACAAAGCACTTCCTACAATGCCTCAGCGCTCCTGGTGCCTCCTGCCTGGGGGCTAGAAATGCAGACAACCTGTACCGGTCTGTTCCAGCCAGCCCGTCCGCTTGCGTCTTTCAATGCTCACCCAGCTTGGGAGATGCCTCGCTGTTGTGGAGCGTGTTCCCAGTGGAGGCCATGTTCAAAGGATCCCGCCCCCCCCGGGTGGTGCGTTGAGCTCTGCATAAACCCAAACCACACCGTGGGCAGCAAACAAACTGGCCACTGGCCGTGTATTGAGTAGCCCTGGTTTAGGGTGTGAGGAGTTTTGGGAGCTGTGAGGTGTTAGGGCTGGAGTGGGACTCAACATGTGTGGGGTGGGAGGATGGGAGGTTTGGAGCTGGGGGGATCGGAGGCTGTGGGGTTATGGTTTAGGGGGCATTGTGGGCTGTCAGGTATTAGAGATGTCAGGGCTGTGAGGTGATCAGTTAGGGTGTGAGGCGGTACAGGGCTGTGGGGTGATGGGTTAGGCCTGCAGGGGTGGGAAACTTTTTTGGGTCAGGATGCTCAGTTGAGGGCCACACACAAGTGAGAAGCAAAAAACAAAAATACCCCACACCCTCATTGACGTGACCCCTGGCTGAGAAGGAGAAAGACCCTCCCTGCATTTTCCTCACACACCAGAGCCTAGGGGGGCCCAGGCTAGTAGAGTTTGTGTGCTAGCCCTGTGGGTGGAGGGGAACTGGAGTGCCAGTGAGGGGAGTTGGGGAGCTGGAGACTCTGAGGGGTTGTGTGGGGTAGGAGCTGGGGGCTGCGAGGGTGGGAGTTGGGGGCAGTGAGGGAGTTGGGGGTGTGAGGGGCTATGGGCTGAGGGGAGTTGGGGCGGGAGGTGTGAGGAGAGGGGAATTGGGGGCTGTGAGGGGTTGGGGGCTGTGAAAGGAGTTGGGGGCAGTGGGGCAGGCTGGGGGCTGTGAGGGGCATTGGGGTCTGAGGAGGGGAGCTGGGGGCAGTGGGGCAGGCTGGGGGCTGTGAGGAGTTGGGGTTAGTGGGGTGGGCTGGGGGCAGCGAGGGAGTTGGGGTGTGAGGAAGGGAGTTGGGGGCAGTGGACGGGCTGGGGCTGTGAGGGGAGTTGGGGTGTGAGGAGGGGAGTTAGGGGTGGGCTGGGGCTGTGAGGGGAGTTGGGGTTTGAGGAGGAGTTGGGGACAGTGGGGCGGGCTGGGGGCTGTGAGGAGGGGAGTTGGGGCAGAGGGGCGTGCTGGGGCTGTGAGCGGAGTTGGGGGCAGTGGGGCGGGCTGGGGGCTGTGAGGGGAGTTGGGGTGAGGAGGAGTTGGGGGCGGGCTGGGGGCTGTGAGGGAGTTGGGGTGTGAGGGGAGGGAGTTGGGAGGTGGGCTGGGGCACTGAGGAGTTGGGGTGTGAGGGGAAGGGAGTTGGGGGCAGTGGGGTGGGCTGGGGCTGTGAGGAGTTGGGGTGGGAGGGGAGTTGGGGGCAGTGGGGCGGGCTGGGGGCACTGAGGGAGTTGGGGTGTGAGGAGGGGTGTTGGGGGTGGGCTGTGGGCTGTGAGGAGTTGGGGTGTGAGGGAAGGAGTTGGGGCAGTGGGGTGGGCTGGGGCTGTGAGGAGTTGGGGTGTGAGGAGGAGTTGGGGGGGCAGTGGGGCGGGCTGGGGCACTGAGGAGTTGGGGTGTGAGGAGGGGTGTTGGGGGCAGTGGGGCGGGCTGGGGGCTGTGAGGAGTTGGGGTGTGAGGGGATGGGAGTTGGGGGCAGTGGGGCGGGCTGGGGCTGTGAGGGAGTTGGGGTCTGAGGAGGGGGGGGCAGTGGGGCGGGCTGGGGCGGGGCAGGAGTTGGGGTGTGAGGAGGAGTTGGGGCGGGCTGGGGGCTGTGAGGGGAGTTGGGGTGTGAGGGAAGGGAGTTGGGGGGCAGTGGGGTGGGCTGGGGGCTGTGAGGGAGTTGGGGTGTGAAGGGAGGGAGTTGGGGGCAGTGGGGCGGGCTGGGGGCACTGAGGGGAGTTGGGGTGTGAGGAGGGGTGTTGGGGGTGGGCTGTGGGCTGTGAGGGAGTTGGGGTGTGAGGGGAAGGGAGTTGGGGGCAGTGGGGTGGGCTGGGGGCTGTGAGGGAGTTGGGGTGTGAGGAGTGGAGTTGGGGGCAGTGGCGGGCTGGGGCACTGAGGAGTTGGGGTGTGAGGAGGGGTGTTGGGGGCAGTGGGGCGGGCTGGGGGCTGTGAGGGAGTTGGGGTGTGAGGGGATGGGAGTTGGGGGCAGTGGGGCGGGCTGGGGGCTGTGAGGGGAGTTGGGGTCTGAGGAGGGAGTTGGGGCAGTGGGGCGGGCTGGGGCGGGGCAGGAGTTGGGGTGTGAGGAGGAGTTGGGGCGGGCTGGGGGCTGTGAGGGGAGTTGGGGTGTGAGGGGAAGGGAGTTGGGGGCAGTGGGGTGGGCTGGGGCTGTGAGGGAGTTGGGGTGTGAAGGGGAGTTGGGGGCAGTGGGGCGGGGCTGGGGGCACTGAGGGAGTTGGGGTGTGAGGAGGGGTGTTGGGGGTGGGCTGTGGGCTGTGAGGAGTTGGGGTGTGAGGGGAAGGAGTTGGGGCAGTGGGGTGGGCTGGGGCTGTGAGGAGTTGGGGTGTGAGGGAGTGGAGTTGGGGGCAGTGGGCGGGCTGGGGGCACTGAGGGAGTTGGGGTGTGAGGAGGGGGTGTTGGGGGCAGTGGGGCGGGCTGGGGGCTGTGAGGGAGTTGGGGTGTGAGGGGATGGGAGTTGGGGGCAGTGGGGCGGGCTGGGGCTGTGAGGAGTTGGGGTCTGAGGAGGGGGAGTTGGGGGCAGTGGGGCGGGCTGGGGGCGGGGCAGGAGTTGGGGTTTGAGGAGGAGTTGGGGGCGGGCTGGGGCTGTGAGGGAGTTGGGGTGTGAGGGGAGGGGAGTTGGGGGCAGTGGGGCGGGCTGGGAGCTGTGGGGCGGGGAGTTGGGGCGGGCTGGGAGCTGCGGGGCGGGCTGGGGGCGGGGCGGACGCGGAGAGCGACACGTCCCCGCGGCGGGGCTGGGCGGGGCGGGGCGCGCGGCGCCATGAAGGAGCGCCAGTACCGGCAGATCCCCCCGGGCGCCCCCGCCGCGCCCCCGGGCCCGCGCGCCCCGCGCCGCAAGTGGGAGGCGTTCCCGGGCCGCAACCGCTTCTGCTGCGGCGGCCGCCTCATGCTGGCCCGGCACAGCGGCGTGTTCGCCCTCACGCTGGGGCTCATCCTGGCCACCAGCGGCCTCTTCTTCGCCTTCGAGTGAGTGCAGGCCCCGCAACTGCCCCCGCAGGCCCCCGCCGCTCTCCCACCCGTGCCCCCTCCCCGGCCGGACCCCTGTGTTCCCCAGTACCCCCGCCTGTGTTCTCCACCCCACCCGTGTACCCCTGCCCGTGGGCCCCCCGCCTGTGTTCTCCACCCCGCCTGTGTACCCTGCCCGGGGCCCCGCCTGTGTTCTCCACCCCCACCCGTGTACCCCCCGCCCGTGGGGCCCCCGTCCGTGGGCCCCCGCCTGTGTTCTCCACCCCACCCGTGTACCCCTGCCCGTGGGGCCCCCCGTCCGTGGGCCCCGCCTGTGTTCTCCACCCCCGCCTGTGTACCCCTGCCCGGGGCCCCCGCCTGTGTACCCCCACAACTTCCCTGCCTGTGTGCCCCGGCCCACTGTCCTGCCACCACCACCCCGCTAACTCCCCTCTCTTCTCCTCCCCTGGCTCTGCCTCTACCCAGTCACCCCGCACCCCACCTCCTGGCCCACTGCAACCCTGTTGGGATCCGTCTCCTCTTCTCCCCGATCCCCATTTCCTGTCTGGCCCTCTAAACAATTGCCTCCCCCTCCCCACTCTCGGGGCCTTGAACCCCACCCAGGAACCCAGCCCCCTTGTGCTGTGTCCTGACCACCTGACCCCTGCCTGTGACCCAGGTGATTCTCCCTCCCCCTGACCTTGGCCTCACCTGCGCCCCAGCCACTCCTTCACTCCCCACCCAAGGACCTTGGCTCTCCTGCCTGCAAACCACCCCCTACCAGGGTGGTGTGTCCTCCCCCCCCATCTCCTCCATTGCACCCTGCCTGAGCAGGGCAAGCTCTTCATCAGGAGTCCTTCCCCTCCCCTCCCCTCATAACTCTGCCTGGATACTAGGAATTCTGGATCCCGAACACCCTTCTAGAGCTCCATTCCCCCATTAGCCTTTGTCTGTGCACTAGCCCTCTCATTGTTTCCCCGTCTTCCCAGTTTCTGGAGAGAGGACCCCTTCATCCCACTTATTCCCTTTGTCTGAGGAAGGGGAACTCTGGTGTTCCCAGTGCCCGTGTCCCCGAGTCCCTTCTTGTCTGGGGCAGGAGAGCTTTATTACAATTGGAATTGTGATCCCATTTAAATAGGCTTTGTTTTAAATAATATACCTTTAAAATTAAATTAAAAATTGTTGTGGCCTAAATTTATCATAACCTATTTAAATAACTTATGAGTTAAATTTAAAAATTAAATAGAACATGTCTCCTGCCAACTTTTAAAGAAATTCTACCAGTTCATTAGTGTAAGTTGCTGTGTAAGCATCCGGAACCATGTTTACATCAGCAGTAGCTTCTTCTGCAGGTGAAGAGAGACTGTTTTTATCACTTCGGTTTATTCAGCTAGTTCAGTTCAATGATTAGTTCATTCACTGTTGCAAAACCAAGAGTTGACAAAGCAGAAAAACTTGTTTTCCTCTTCTCTCAGTTCTAACATCTTGAAGAACATGATGACTAGAAATGATCAGTTAAATTTACTATGGATATTTCCTTTGTTTAATAAATGAATTTTAGATGCAAAATGTGTTTGGATACTTTTTTGTTATGTGTCCTTCACATTTAAGGTAGTCTTTTTTCATACACAAATTAAATGCTGGTTTTGTTTATTTTAAATTGAATTTCCATTCAGACAGAAATAGATGCAAATCATATGTTTAAAAAAAAGTAGCCACCACTTAGCAAATAATAAATGGGGTAAAACCTGGCTCTTAAGTGTTCCTATTATACACCATTTTGTAATAGAATAAAAATGTAAAAATTAAGAATCTGATTACATGTAAGTTACACATTTATTTGGGCATTTATTTAGTTGGTAGCTGTACTGAGTGTATTCTCCTGGTTAGTAAATAGAAGCAGCAAATTTGGCATAAAGGTTATATTTAGTTGTAAATCAACATGTTTTAAAGGTTGCTAATCAATGAGAAAATATTTTAAAAGTATAATTTAAATGATTAATTGCTCATTTAAACCAAGGTTTTCTGCTTGCTGGTTTAAATCATGATTAAAATTAGAGATTTAAATCAAAGCTATTTAAATCAATCCACCCTGCTTCAGAGGCTGTTCGGTCCGTCCCTGAAGGAGAAAGCACAGTGCTGCGCTTGTGGAATAGGTCCTAGGCTAGTGGGGTTTTGTTGTCTGGTGCCTGTCTTGTTCTGGACAGTTGAGCTGGGGAGTTGAAACCAAAGGGATTAAGAGAACTTTTAACTGTCTCATTGTATAGTGAGGCTGATTCTTGTCCATGGACACTAAGAGTTGGACAGCTTATGTGTTGGGGTTGGAGTCTGAGTGATGATAAGGCTTCTAATAATAAAATCCCTTTGCAGAGCGAGGTGTGGGACCGGGATTCCAGCACTGGGTGACGTGAACAGCTGCATGCTTTGGAAGTCTTTAACTGACTTGCTGTGGATGAACCTGCCCTCTTTGGCCTCACATGAGGACAAACTTGGGCCTTTGGTCATGTAGTTGCTAATGGTGTCTCCCTGTTCAGCAGCAGCAATCCACCTGCATGCCTGGAAACACGTTATCCGTTTAGACGTGCACTGTCTCCTGTTACTGCAGCGTCTGGTACAGAAATTATCCCTTTTCAAACACCTGGTGCAGCACCAAGGACACAAATGTCATCTGTGCCTGGCAAATCTGAATTGAATCAGGACCAGTTTTCCCTTCAGCTTCACCCGCTGAGCCAAATGGAATCATGATAGTGCTGAATTTGACCCGTTGTCTGTATAGAAAGATGCTTAAAAGGCTCCCACGTTAACTCATTCAGCCCTGACAGCTGACAGATGTCACTTTCTCAGACAGTGACTTGACTTCCCGACATCTCTCTGATTGTTGAGATCTCCAGAGTATAATGGGGATATGTAAGAGCTGGGTTTTACCCCTAATGCCCCCTCCTCACGCTTGGGATGTAATAGTGTAGTCGATTAACGGACAAGCAAAAGCTTATAGGTTAATGCTATTGACTACATGCGTTCTCCCCCTCGTCCCCCGCCAGTAAATTTTTTAGCAGGCTGGCCAGCAGCCCAACTCAGCCCCAGCTTGCACTGGGTCCTAGACCTATCCCTGCTGTGGCTCTGCATTTAAAGTGTATTAGGAGCCAGGTGGGCAGGCAGCCCAGCTCCATTTTGGTGGCTTGTGCGGGGCCTGGGAACTCAGACCCCTCCCCCCAGGACAGCTGCCTGGGAACAATAGAATAGTCAACTAACCAATAAGAATTCATGAGGTTAATCGACTATTCAATTAACCGATATTTAACATCCCTACCTCACACCCTAACCCTGTTGCCTTCTACTCCAGAGGTGGCTGTATGTCAGCGGTGCTGAGAGTATATGGCTTGTAAAGTATTGGGAGTTCCTTCTATTAAAAAGCACCCTAGAACTGTTCTGTGCCCCCCCCCCCTCCCCCCTCCGAGTCTGCAGGCATCAGTAGGGTACATACAGGAGCCAGGCAATGTACGGAACTAGAAAGCGTGGTGGTTGTATGGCGGCGGTTACAGTCTAACAAGTCATTCAGAGTTTGCGATGCGTTTTTTCATATGGACACTCTAGCTCTGGAACTTTGGTCCCATCTTCATTCTAAAATCTGCTGTGTTGTTCAGGGCTCCTTGGTGCTACACCTATTCAAATACGCAGTAGTCAGAAGAGCAGCCGATAGAGGAGCTTGTGAGTGAATGCAGGGAAGGTAAAAAATTTGTTTCTCTATTTACAGCTGTCCCTTCCTTGCCAGTCACCTGACCCTGGCCATTCCCATCATCGGGGGTGTCCTGTTCTTCTTTGTCATCAGCTGTCTGCTGCAGACGAGCTTTAGAGACCCGGGTATCCTGCCCAGAGCCACCCCCAGTGAGGCTGCTGACCTGGAGAAACGGATCGGTGAGCCTTTATCTCGTGCATTTACTGTAATTTGTGTGTGCATGTTTTAGACAAAGCTAATTCTTTAAGATGGAGGTCCCGCTCTTGGGTCTTGGCACCTTAGCAATAGATGGGGAAGGTTTTTGTGGGAGATAAGTCAAATGGTGTTTGGAGTAGACTCTGACCTATCAGGCTGAGCCCCAAAACTGAATATCTTCAGAGATGTACAGTTTCAGAGAGGTAGCTGTGTTAGTCTGTTTCAGCAAAAACGAGTCCAGTGGCACTTTAAAGCCCAGCACGTTTATTAGAGTATAAGCTTTCGTGAGCTACAGCTCACAATCTCAGGTGCCAGAAAGAACAAGAAAAAAAGTTACGGAAATGGCTGACACACCCACCTCTGTGTCCTTTTGTTGTTGTTGTTGTTTGTTGTCTTTTCAGAGATGTAGAATTAGAAAAAAAAAATATTCTATTTAAAACTGCGATTCCCAAATGCTTTTGGTCACCTGTACCAATTTGCCAGATTATCTCCGTCCCAAACACTATAGTCAGCTCTGTATCCTCTTCCTGCCCTGGAGTTCAGCTCGCTACTTGCTCCCTAATTATGGATGTAAAATCTCATTTAATCGGTTAAACATTATGTCCAACCGGTTAACCACTTAAATGGGGGAGGGTAGGGCTGTTCTGGGCTGGAGCAGCCCCCACCAGTTACCATACACATCCCCACTTCCCATGCGGGGAGTTTGTAGCAGATTTCAGTGTGCACAGCTACAAGGAAGTGGCCCAGCACAAAGATTAATTGAGAGAGAGAGCTTGGTTTAGCATTATGGGAAACCCTCAGTTTAGAGCCGTGGTCACCAACAGGTCGATCGCGAGCTACTGGTCGATCGCGAGGCCTCGACCAGTCGCTCGCGAGGCGTCCTGTCTGCCCTGCCCCCATTTCCCTCCCACCCCCGAGAAGCCCCACTACTTACCTCAAGGAGGGGTGAGTCAGCCACGCGGGAGGCGCGCAAGGGGTTTCCCGGCGTGCGCGCGGGGGGGGATTGGCCCCGGGTCAGGCATGCGCGCGGGGCTTCCCCGCGCGGGGGGGTTGGCGCCGGGACAAGCGCATGCGGGGCTTCCTGGGGGGGTCGGCTTACTGGGCAGCGCGCGCTGCGCGGGGTTTCCCTGCGTGGGGGAGTCGGCCCCCTGGACAGGCGCGCGAGGCTTCCCTGCGTGCGGGGGGGTTGGCGCCGGGACAAGCGCGTGCGGGGCTTCCCTGCACGGGGGGGGGCAGTTGGCCCCGGGGCAGGCGCGCGCGGGGTTTCCCTGCGCCTGTGGGGGGGTCGGCCCCCTGGGCAGGCGAGCACGGGGCTTCCCTACGCGGGGTGTCGGCCCCGGGGCAGGCGCGTTCGGGTCTTCCCTGCGCCGCGTGGGGTCGGCCCCGGGGCAGACACAGGCTGGTTTCCCTGGAGGGAGGGGAGATGCAGGGGACTCTCCGCCTCCACTGGCACCCCACTCCCCAGCCCCCACTCCCCACTCCCCGAACTCTGTCCCCATTCCCGTCCCCACTCCCCGAACCCTGTCCCCAGCAGCACCCTGTCCCCAGCTGCAGAACCCTGTCCCCACTGGCACTCTGTCCCCTGCTGCAGGACCCTGTCCTCTGCTGCAGGACCCTGTCCTCTGCCCTCCCAGCACCCTGTTCCCTCTCCCCTGCCCCCAGCCGCAGAACTCTGTCCCCACAAAATGTATAATTATAAATGCTTCATTTTAGATTTAAATAGCATGAATAAAAAACAGACCATTTATTTCATAACTATAAACACCTGATTTTAATTTTATGTATCGCATAATTTAAAAATAAACTGTTTATCAGAGTGTGTAAGTAAGGGCTGGGGATAGCAAGTGATGGACAGGAGGGGAATAGAGAGGGCGGGGCTTCAAGGAAGGGGCGGGGCTTCAAGGAAGGGGCGGGGCGGTAGATCTTCACCTGTTCTGAGATTTAAAAAGTGATCTTGGGTGTAAAAAGGTTGGAGACCACTGGTTTAGAGGGACTGCATACTATGCGCTTGCATACTGTGCTATTACTCAGATCCTAGACTGTGGTGTAGAGAGAGGGATTCTAGTTCAGATAACAGTTGTTGAAGTACAGGGCTGGGACTGGCAAAATCCTGAGTTCTAGTCCTGGTTAGGAAACTTGCTTTCTGTGCCTTTGAGGAAATCAATTCACTGCTGCTTCACTTTCTCCATCTGTAAAATGGGTATAATACCAACCTCCCTTCTTCTCAGGGCTTCAGTGAGGATTAATTAGATACCATTTGTGAAGCTGTTTGAACACAAAGCATTCTGTGTAAGTGCTAAGAATTTGTGCTTATTCCTTTAAATGGCAGGAGATGTGATAGCACAGATGCTCTTTCACCTTGGCTGGTAGGCCTAATCTTAGCATGTGTTGAGTAAGCTCTTCAAGCACTGCTTATGTTCTGGTAGAAAATCTTGACAGGAGCAGAGAGAAACCAAGCCCTTGTTTTGTTTTTGACTGTGATGGTTACATTTGTTTTTGATGACTAGAACTGGGTACTGGAACCAAGTTCTGGACAATGCTGTGGGCCACATCCAGAGCCTCTGAGACCAGTTCCACTGGCTTTTGTGTCTGACATCTTTGGGGGGAGGGGAAAAACTCTCATGTGGGCCTATTGGAAAAGCCTATCTTGTGAAGAAAATGGGGTGAGTGTGTTAGCACAGAGAACATCCCCATGTGTTACCCAAGTGCAAAGCATCTTGCTGAGACACTTGACAGCTTTTGTGTATTTCAGAGCAGACTGATAAACCACAAGAAATCTCTACTCCTGTTAAGATGCAGACAATGGGGACTGACCCCAGATTATTTTGCCTAAAAAGGCATTTAGACCCCCTCTTCTCCGCTAGTTCCCAAAGGTTGGGTGTGTTATTCAGTTAGTTTGAATGCACTTGTAAAATAGTGCTGGGTAGGCCCAGTTGTGACTGCGGACGCTTGAGCAGAGGGGAGCTGTTCTATACATAGTGCTGGTAAATAATATCCGTGTACTTATACATATCTGTAGGCTGTGATTTTCAAAGCAACCTGAGGGTACGTCTATACTTGCTCCCTAGTTCGAGCTAGGGATGCAAATGTAACCGACCGAAATTGCTAATGAAGCGCGGGATTTAAATATCCCACGCTTCATTAGCATAATCTCACCCGCGCGTTATTCTGCTCAACAGCTGATTCGAACCAGGAAGTGCGCTCCGGGATGCATTAGTTCGAATCAAACCCTTTGGTTCAAACTAAAGTTACTCCTCATTTTTTTTTTTTTTTTTTTTTTGGAATAACGACGTGGGCGAGATTATGCTAATGAAGCATGGGATATTTAAATCCCGCGCTTCAATTTCGGTCGGCTACATTTGCATCCCTAGGGAACAAGTGTAGACATACCCTGAGAGAGTGTGTCCAATTCCTATTGAATTTCAGTGGGAATTTGGTACTTAACTCCTTAGGTTTATTTAATAATCTCAGCCTTAGTATCACTGAAGCACATCCTCTCTAAGTCCAGTGCTAGCAGACTCTACTCATCACTCTCTCGCCCAGCTGCTCTTGTTACCTACCACTCTCTGATTCCCCATTTGTCTGGCCCTTTTTTATGAACTCAGGAATAGGTGGCTTATTCCAGAAACAGATTTGCAGACTAGATACTGAGCTCCCAGACCAAATGTCGTGATGCCTTCTTATTGTGTTGCCAAATGAAGAGCTCACATAGATGGGCAGGGAGCCCATCGTATACTCCTAACGCAATTTATTAATCAATTTGAAACAGTTGTTCTAGCTGCATCCAGCAGAATCTTCCTCTCGATTGGAATGGACTTAAAATCTGTGGTGAGAGCTTGTGTTTACACTTTGCATTTATTCCCCAGATTGTTAATTTGGGAATTAGTATTTCTGGGGGCTACTAGCCACCAGCCTTGTAGGACTCTTGGATTCATAGCTCATCACAGTTCTTGTAAGAGGACAAACATGGTGTGTGTTTGTCTGTTTTGATGGCTGAGAGACAGTAAGTGTGTATGTTCAGACAACATGGCCTGCTTTTTGTGTATGTTACCACAGTAACAAATGCTCTAGCAAAACTACTGAGAGACTTCTGGAGTGTCTCACTATTGGAAATCATTATAGGAAAAAAAATGTCTGTCTATATCCAGATATCCATGTTGTAGGAGGTCTTTAAACTAGCTAGCTGTTGGTTTCACTTTGTTTCAAAATCCCCACAGCCCAGTGCAGGGACTACCTGCCGTGTCAGCCATTGCTTGTAAGAGAAAATGAATGGGCTGCATTAACGTGCCTGACTCTGTCAAATCAAGTTTTTGAAGCCTTCACAGAAGTATGAGAGGCATCCTCTGTGTTGTGATATCAAAGGGCTTATCTTTTTAGAAAAGTGACATGCATTAATGTTTAGAGCTGTCCTTCCCACCACTGTGTCCACCCAGCTCAGCACCCTCCGGCTACATGCACAGATAGGTCTTGCAGATGTGGCCTTGTCAGAAGGAATAAATTCCTCCTCCCAGCCACTCCTCTTCTTCCTGAGGCCCCATGCTCCTGGAGCCCCAAGATTCCCCTAGCAGCCGGAGTCCAGAGCAGCCCATGTCTCTCTTTCCCCTGCCCCCCCCCGGCCAGCTGGCTGACTCAGCCCAGCCCCTGGTGCCAGCTCAACCTAGTCCAGGTCAATGGCGTGAGCTGAGCTCCTGCCAGCTTTAGGGAATGGGGAGCCAGGGCAGAGTCTCCCATGACCGTGCTCCCAAAGGCTACTGCTCCTTACCTGTAGCTGCGCTGCTGGTGCACAGAACAGTTGAAAACACATCGTATGTGTGTTAACATCTTGTTACTTCCTTTGGTTGAGAGCTGTTGGAGAGGAGCTTGGCTTCCTTCCTCTGCGCTCTAGAGACGAGTTAGTGTGAGTGGCTGTTCTCGTGCTGACTGTGTACATGGTGCCTCCAATTTTCCAAGCCTTTCCATCCCTTTCGGTAGCCCTGCGAGGCGGACCAGTGTCATCCCTGTGGGACACAGATTAGGTTAACGCTCTGAGCAATGGCCAGAGCTAAGATTAAAGCCCTGGAAGTCCTGGCTCCACATCCTGAGCTCAGTCCCCTAGGCCGGTGTTTTTCAAACAACGGGTTGTGACCCAGGACTAGGTGGGGGAATGTCGGGGCCTGGGTCTTGTTGCTGCAGGGGGATCAGGTGAGCAGTGGGGGGCTAAGGCAGCTCCCTGCCTGTCCTGCACCACAGACTGCGCTGTGCCCCAGAAGCAGCCAGCAACAGGCCTTGGTCCTGGGTGGGGGGCAGGGTGGAGTGTGCCGGGCTCCCCGCACTGCCCCACCCCGAGCACTAGCTCTGCACTCCCAATGACTAGGAACCGGCTGCTTCTGGGGCGTAGCATGGTCTGCGGTGCCAGGAGAGGCAGGAAGTTGCCTTAGCGCACCCCCGCTGCACCGCTGCCCGGGAGCCACTCCAGGTAAACCCCTCCTGCCCCAGCCCTGATCCTCCCCAAGCCAGAGCCCCTTCCCATCCCTCAAACTCTCACTCTCAGCCCCACCCCGGAGCCCACGCTCCAGTCACATCATGTTAGGTCGTGGCATCAATGATTTTCTCCAACTGGATCATGAGGAAAAAAAGTTTGCCAACAGCTCTAGGTCACGCTGCATCTCCGGCTTTCAGCACGATCCTACCAATCCGAGCTCCCTCACCCAAGAGGAGCAAGGCCCCTGTGGCTGGGCCTATGTGAGCCTGACTCCCTGCTTCACTCTCACTCCACAGATAGCATGGGTACATCCACCTACCGCCCGCCCGCCCGCACCATGGAAGTGGTTATCAACAAATATGTGGTGAAACTGAAGTACTGCTACACCTGCAAAATGTTCCGGCCCCCCAGGACCTCTCACTGCAGTGTCTGCGACAACTGTGTAGGTAAGTCCCAGGGGCTCGGGAGCAGGTGACATCTCCATAGGTAAATGTGGAGTTTGAGTTCTTAAGCAAAACCTTTCCGCCTCGCCATACAGGGCCCTTCTGCCCCACGTGCTAGATGGGAGGGAGAGCTGGCGGCTAAATGACGGAGTGAACAAAAGGGTCGAGGAGATCCAAATTTGCAGGTGTGAGAGGGACTGGCATGCAGCGGGGCAGTCCCGCTGGCATGCAGCGGAGCAGTTTAAGAGGCTGTCAGTTGGGCAGACGTATGTGCAGGAGTGTAGGTGAATGGTAGGTCCACTCGGCGTCCTCTTGTTACTTCATTAATTGTCAGCCTTTCTGAGTACAGCCTTCCCTCCCAGTCCGCATGTGGCATTAGCAGTTGTGGATGCTGGACAGCCCGGGACTGATGAAATCACTGCGCTGAGAAGTGCCACAAAAGATCACGGTCACCTGTCTAAAGAGGATGGCTCAGGGACAGGGAGTTTGAGGAGCTACTGAGCAGCTTTCAAGGATGAGGCATGACGGCTGTGAGAGTCACTCGGTAGCACAGGGTGCAGCCCCACCCAGTTTTGTCAGGCCTGAGCTGTACTTGACCTCCGGGATGCTTCAGCTTTTCATAGCTAGCAAGCTGCCTTTTGGACCAAAGCCTCGGTGTAAGATTAAGCAGTGCTGTTCTGCTAGAGTTGCAGTTTTGTGGGTGAGACCTCAGTGGGAGGGCCTGTCAGCTTGTGGTTACAAAAGATGGCTTGGTACTTGTGTGTTTTTTCCCAAGAGTAGGAGTGTTAATCCATGTTGGCAACATTTCAGCATTTGGGTAATTTCATTCTACAGTCCTAAATTCCCTCTGTGGTTTTAACTGGGTAGGTTACTCTTCACGTCCTGCATTAAACTCTTTGGTAATGTTACCATGAGCCGTGAAAGAGTTGATATGTTCTATCTCCGAGGTGGCTGCATTTCCCTGGTGGTTAAAGTGGTATGCATGTTTTGCCTGCAGTGCTACTCTTGTTGTCTGCCCACTTGAAATCTAGTGAGTCAGAAGTATTTTCAGGTATATGGCATCTGCCCTGGGTTGCCTTTGTGGCTTTAAAATCAAATTTTCCTAACTTTAAAATGCTTTTTCTCTCCACATGGGGAGGGAAAACTGACCAATGCAGGGGAAATGAGTCCCCACAGTTCTGTCACGTGCACAAAGTGTACAGAGTGAAGGAAAAGAAATGCATTCCCTCTATGTAATGCCTTTCAGTTTTAGTAATCGTTGGTATTAGGAGCAGCTAGTCTTTCCTTTAAGCTGCGGGGGCAGCACAGCTTCACAGGTGATTAATCAGCCCTGCCCAGTCAGTCGGCTCCACTCATGGAGCCTGAGCCTCTGACTGGGCGGGGCTGATCAATCGCCTGTGAAGCTGGGCTGCTGTGCAGTTTAGAGGGAACCCTGCAAGCAACCACAGGTAGTGAGAACGGTATTCAGGTAAAAGTGATTTTAAGGTTGAAAGGTAAAGAAGGGCACGTGTACAGATTGCAAAGTACTGTCTACGTATGGTGAGGCTGTCCTGTTGGTCAGAGTTTCTGGACTGAAATCTTAGGCTGGCAGGGTGGGGGAAGGGCTGGCTTGCAGCCCCAGGGGTCCCCGCGGCTCTGCAGCATTCACCCCAGGGACGGGGTGTGGGGAGTAAGACGTTCTAATGCCCTTCCCTTGCTGCCTGGTTTCAGAGCGGTTTGATCACCACTGCCCGTGGGTGGGCAACTGTGTGGGGAAGCGCAACTATCGCTACTTCTACGCCTTCATCCTCTCCCTCTCCTTCCTGACGGCCTTCATCTTCGCTTGTGTCATCACCCACCTCACGCTGCGTAAGTACTGCGGGCGCTAGGGGGAACCCCTGCCTCACCCTCCTGGCTGGGTGAACTTGGGCACCTGGCTTAGCACGTGGGGAAACAGCTTCTAAGTTTGCATATGACTCGGTGATGGATCAGGAGATTCAGGGCCTTGCACTGCTCGGTCATCTGAATGAAGCAGCTTGAGAGCTGCAGGAGGGAACTGTAACTCCATGTGCAGCGACAGTCAAAAAGCAAATAGAAGGTTGAGAATCATTGAAAAAGGGATAGAGATTAAGACCAAGAATATTTTATTGCCTCTATATAAAACCATGGTACGACCACATGCGTACAGATGTGGTCGCCTCATCTCAAAAAAGATATATTGGCATTGCAAAAGGTTCAGAAAAGGGCAACAAAAATGGTTTGGAATGGGTCCCATATAAAGAGAGATTAAAAAGACTTGGACTTTTCAGCTTAGAAAAGAGGAGACTAAGGGAGGATATGATAGAGATCTATCAAATCATGACTGGTGTGGAAAAAGTGAATAAGGAAAAGTTATTCCCACAATATAAGAACTAGGGGTCACCAAGTGAAATTAATAGGCAGCAAGTTTAAAACAAACAAAAGGAAGTGGTTTTTTTTGTTGTTTGTTTTTTCATGCAGCACACCGTCAACCTGTGGAACTCCTTGCCAGAGGATGTAGTGAAGGCTAGAACTTTAACAGGGTTCAAAAAAGAGCTAGATAGATTCATGAAGGTTAGGTCCATCAATGGCTATTTGCCAGGATGGGTAGGAATGGTGTCCCTAGCCTCTGTCTGGAAATGGATGACAGGAGAGGGATCAGTGATGATTACCTGTTGTGCCCTCCCTATTGGACATCTGGCATTGGCCACTGTCGGCAGACAGGACACTGGGCTAGATGGACCGTTGGTCTGACCCAGTCTGGCCATTCTGATGTTCTTACATTCTAACTCTGAGAGCTTTGGTGAGAGGGTTACTGCCCTCCAGTAGCAAGTAGGGTACAGCCTGTGTCAGGGCTGCAGCGGGCTGGTGGTGTCTGGACACACTGCCTTTATGCTTAGGAATGGCTCTGGTAGAAGACAGCTTGGCCTTTCAGCCCCTGAGCCTCTCCAAGCGCTCGCTGCGAGCCACGTTTTTTTTAAAGGAGCTGGACGGGGGCAGATCTATGTGGCCTTCTGGGCTGCGTGAAGGTGGACAAATTGGCTGGAGATGTAAATGTGCCTTCTTGAGCTGAGCATCTTATCCTGTTTGCTTTGCAGGCTCTCAGGGAAATGGATTCCTCCCCACTTTGAAGGCAACACCAGCAAGATATCCTTTTAGAGCCTGCACCTTCCCATCTGCTCCCCTTCCTGTGCGTTGATGCAGCTGGATCCCTGCAGGGGATAGGAGCGCAGACACCACAGCTGTAGCTCTCTGGAAAGGGTTCTGGCTTACAACATACAAGCAGCCCCTTTTCTCAGATTATCTCCATGTGCTTTAGAAGCCCTAATGCTCCAACACTTCGGTTAGTCTATAAGGTGCCACAGGACTCCTTGCTGCTAATGCACATGGTCTCCTTTCCCCCTGGGCAGAGACGGGCAGACTTCTCTGCATTCACGTGCAGAGGTACAGGTCCTGTAGCCCAGCTGGTGAGACTTCTTACTCCATGAGACAATCTCTTTCACAGTTGCCAGACCAGACCCCTGTGCTCGGGGATGACAGACAAGGGTTGGAGGCAAGCTTGCTTTCCGATGCGTGGGAGGACACAGCAAAAAGGGGGGGATGTCTCTGCATTAGGCAGAGTGAGTTCTCCCTTGATGGAAACTCGAAGAATAGCCTGGGAGGTGGAAAGGAAGTCTCATGCCTGCTTTGTCGGCTGGAATGCGCCCTCCTTGCTCGCGAGGGCATGGCCCCTTTTCCCTAATGGAAGGGATAGGGAGGAGAGACTATTTCCTTACTAGGAGTCTGTCAGCCTCTCTAAAGCAAGGGAACCTTGCTGAGCCCTTCATGACCCTCCCTAAGTCCCTCGGCTTGTGTCCCCTCCCAGAGTCCTCACTGTTGCTGTGAGTGTCTCCAGCGACTGACTGCTCCGTTACTGGGCTGAGGCCGTTCCCTGCTCTGTGTGTGTGTGTGATCGTGATCCTGGAGGCTTCCTTGACTCTTTCCACTGTGCTGGAGCTGGTGATATGTTTTTTCTCAGTCTGGTCTATTTTGGGCCTCTCAGGTTTTCACACTTACCTAGTCGCCTCCAACCTGACGACAAATGAAGACGTAAGTACCCGCGCCGATCTCCTTCCATAGAACGGGACTGGGAAAGCGTAAACGCCACCTCTGAGCGTGAAGCCCGTTCCTTTCCAAGCAATGAAGACCTCCGCCCCAGATCTGTTGCTGCCTCTGCAGCAGTGTCAGAGGCGTTCTGAGTGGCCCTAGGTGTTTGGGGTACTTTATTACAGAGAAGATAAAGACGGCACCTTTGGGCTGCCCCTCTCCCTCTACTTGGAGTAGCCCAGCAAAGCATGACCGCGCACAAAGACAGAACGCGGGGGTTGCAAAAGTGAGAGCAGCGTGTGGTGTTTGGCTGGATGAAGATTAGGGCAATTGGTCATGTTCTAAAATGCTAGCTCATGCACTTGAACCTTTGCGCTGCCCCTAAGATGGACCGTGAGCCGCTAACACATTTGTAAACTGGACTTGCCTTGTGTGTGCTAGATGCAAAGTCCTGTTTCAAATCCTGTTAGTTCAGACACAGGCGCTTACCATGTGTTGACGCATGACGTTTCCCAGTATCTGGCTCACTGACTGACCACTCAAGGGGGAGGAGGCTCAGTGGGTGGGTGTTACTTGGTTCAGTTCTTTCCCTTGCCACAGACTTCCTGTGTGAATGGGGCAAGTCCCGTAGTTTCTCGCTCTGCCTTGATTCCTCCTCTTTGAAAGGGAGTTGGTTCAGAGGGGTTTTATAAAGATAAATGTGCATGAAAGACTGTGACCTGCCCAGATACTAGTGTAATGGGGGGTGAGAAGTGCCTGGATAGCATAGCTGGCTTTGTCTGGCTGCTTAAAGGGACTTGACAATTACACTGTCTGAAGGATTTAGACCCCTTGTTACAAGAGACAGTTGCTGTCCCGGAGAGAATGGTTCCCCTGCTCTTCTACTCAGTGGGCTTAACAGCACTTTGGGGCAGTTTCCGCTGGGTTTTACACTGAGATTCCCACTGAGGTTCATGGGAATTACACCGTGTGACTGAGCCCATGCTATGTAGGCAGTTTCCTTGTTGCTTGAGTGGCCACCTTGTCATGGGGAGAGGAAGTGAAAAAGGGAAGCGTGAGTGTAAGCCCACACAAGCTGGCCAGGGCTCGGGGGTGGGAGCAGGACCTGGAACGCCATCGGACGCCTACAGCTTCCGTGGCTAGGAATTCAAGGCAACGGTGTTTCCTTGCGCAGTCTCCTCTGGTGGGTTTCTTTACGTTGACAGGGCTGCCTGTGCCGTGCCCTCCCCTCCCTGCTGTTGGCTTAGCCCTGGGAGTGCACCAAGTGCTTTGCTGAAACGAGCCCCGGCCCTGAAGAGCTCGCCGTCTAAATTTGGCAAACCAGAACTGAGTGAAGTGAAACACGGGGAGCAGGGGGGCGGGTTTCCAACCAGCAGGCCAAGTGTGGAGCCTAGCACACCATGCGGGAAGCGTGGAGCTCTAGTGGGCATTGGCGCTTGGAGAAAGCCGTAGGGCACGCTGCTCTAGAGAGGACACAAGCGAGAGGTTGCTTGGTGTGGTGGGAGGGGGGAGCTTTGTGTCTGACACTTGCCCTGCACTGCCGTGGAGAGGAGTGGGAGCTCCGGGAAGTGGGGGCCGTGTTGTGGGGCACTCGGGACATGTCTGTCACTTCAGTCCTGGGCTTCTCAAGCAGTGGAGGGGCGGGGCGGGCGCTGTCCAAGGCAGAGCACTGACCATCCATCCCCTCTCCCCACATTGGTACTTTCTCATCAACCTATGTCCTTTCAATTGCAGATCAAAGGGTCATGGTCAAATAAGAGAGGCTCGGAGTTTGCCAATCCCTACAGCCATAAGAGCATCCTTACCAACTGCTGTGCAGTGTTGTGTGGGCCATTCCATCCCAGGTAAGAGCCTCCGATCCGGACGTGCGTCCTGCCCTGACACTGCAGCCCCATGCGGCGGTGGAGAGGGGAGAGGTTAACACTGGCCCCCAGTGGTGGCACAGGGCTCTGGTGAGGGGCGTGCTGGGGGACTCCGAGGCTCGGGCCCGGGGGGATCGGCAGGTGCACAGATGGGCGCTGACTGTTACTTTTCATCCATTGAACTCTGCTTCATTTAGGGAACTTCAGACTTTTTGTTTTAGGGTGTAAACTGAGTGCAACTGGAATTTCCCCCTGCTGTGATAGTAAGAAGGGGAGGTAGCCATTACAGGAGGGCTCAGCAACTAATGGTAAGAGCTAGGGATGTCAACATGTGGTCGTCTACACGATTAACCGATAATCCTAAGCGTATTGGTTAATCTTGTCAACTACATTGCCCCCTTCCCCCCCCACTTGCTGCCTCTGCAAGGGGTGGAGAGCAGGAGTTGGTGCTGGGGGAGCTGGCTTGCTGCCTCTGTGGTGCTGCCTGACTCCCCCCACACGGCTACCTCTATCAGAGGCAGTGGCGGGGGGTGGCAGGGGAGGCTGCCGCAAAGCATCCTCTGCGGTAGGCCTGAACGCCCCACGGACAGAGGCTGCTCTGCATCCCGTGGAGCTGCCTGTGTCCGTGAGGTGCTCAGACCCCTCCCCCCCGTGGACAGGGGCTGCTGCCACCCCGCGCTGCTGTGGGGCAGTAAGCAGCTGGTCTGTGCAGGGAGCAGTGCGGGGTGGCGGGGGGCCAGGAATGCACTAGCTGCCAGCCCTGCTTCCAGGTACCATTGAACTAAGGTTTCATGTGGTTACACAACTATTAAATTACCAAATAGCTAACATCCCTAGTCATCACTTGTTATAGAAACCTTAGACTTCTGGCAAGTGGCCAATGCTGTCCCGAGTCAGGCAATTTGGAGGCTCTGTCCTTAAAAGGACACAGACATTTCCTATTCGCTTTGATCCTGACACATTCCCTTCCATGCCAGTTATCTGCAGCTGTCGTTAAAGCAGGAATAATCATAGAATCCTAGCACACTAGACCTGGGAGGGACCTTGAGAGGTCATCAAGTCCAGTCCCCTGCCCTCATGGCAGGTCCCGGTACCATCTAGACCATCCCTGATAGATGTCTGTTTAACCTGCTCTTAAATATCTCCAGAGATGGAGATTCCACAACCTCCCTAGGCAACTTATTCCAGTGTGTAACCACCCTGACAGTTAGGAAGTTTTTCCTAATGTTCAACCTAAACCTCCCTTGCTGCAGTTTAAGCCCATTGCTTCTTGTCCTATCCTCAGAGGCCAAGGAGAACAATTTTTCTCCCTCCTCCTTGTGACACCCTTTTAGATACTTGAAAAGTGCTATCAAGTCCCCTGTCTTTTCCTTTCCAAACTAAACAATCCCAATTCCTTCAGTAGGTCATGTTTTCTAGACCTTTAATCATTCTTGTTGCTCTTCTCTAGACCTTCTCCAATTTCTCCACATCTTTCTTGAAATGTGGTGCCCAGAACTTGACACAGTACTCTAATTGAGGACTAATCAGCGCAGAGTAAAGCGGAAAAATGACTTCTCGTGTCTTGCTCACAACACTCCTGTTAATGCATCCCAGAATCATGGTGTGTGGGTGTGGGTGTGTGGGGTGTGGTTTTTTTTGTTTGTTTGTTTTTTGTTTTTTGTTTTTTGTTTTTTTTTTGCAACAGCGTCACACTGTTGGTTCATATTTAGCTTGTGGTCCACTCTGACCCCTAGATCCATTTCTGCAGTACTCCTTCCTAGACAGTCACTTCCCATTCTGAGTGTGAAACTGATTGTTCCTTCCTAAATGGAGCTCTTTGCATTTGTCCTTATTAAACTTCATCCTATTTACTTCAGACCATTTCTCCAGTTTGTCCAGATCATTTTGAATTATGACCCGATCCTCCAAAGCACTTGCAACCCCTCCCAGCTTGTCATCTGCAAACTGAATAAGTGTGCTCTCTGTCAATATCTAAATTGTTGATGAAGATATTGAACCAGTCCCAAAACAGACCCCTGTGGAACCCCACTTGTTATGCCCTTCCAGCATGACTGTGAACCGTTAATAACTACTCTCTGAGAACGGTTCTTCAGCCAGTTATGCACCCACCTTATAGTAGCCCCATCTAAATTGTATTTGCCTAGTTTATTGATAAGAAGATCGTGTGAGACTATCAAATGCCTTACTAAAGTTTAGGTATTACCACGTGCACTGCATCTCCCTTATCCACAAGACTTGTTATCCTAGCAAAGAATAATGCCAAACATCTCTCTAACTTGGCTTCATGTCTGCTGATTTCCTTCTTGTGTTTCACTGGGCTGGGACAATGAAAGTAGACCACTGAGTTCCACCCTCCGCTCTTCCCTGGGTCGCGGAGTCCAGGGGGCAGTGGTGTTCGCTCTTTCAACTGCGTTTCATGAAACGATTTTTTAAAAACTGAAATCTGGTTTGTAACTTTCCAAAAGCCCTGTTGGGTCTGTCCTGCCTAACACCTTCCATCTGCGGAGCTCAGATAGGTGAGCAGGCCTTAGAAGCTATGAATCGGAAAAGTAAAACTACCGTGGTTTAGTCACAAGAGGGCGCAGTCGGGCAGATTTAAAATCATCTCTTGTGTTGGGCTGTTGGGAGTTTGACCCCTACCCAGGTTTCGTAGCTCTCAGCCAGTTGAATGCTTCAGCACTTTGAGCCAGTGTTTCTTTTGCTGGAAGGAACCAATTTGAACTTGCTGGGTGAACCCCAGAAACACTAACCCAGTGTAAGTGTAATGAAGTGACACCAGGACAGTCAGGTGTGTTAACCCCTCCCCTCTCCACCTTCTTGTTTTCTAGTTTAATAGACAGAAGAGGATTTATCCAGCCTGAGGCCGGGACCCCGTCCAGTCCCAAGAGTGAAATCCCCTCCTTTGGAGCCAAGACTGACACCAGCATGGTAGGAGACGTCCCCTAGCAGGGCTGTGATGTAGTCTGGTGCCTCGCTCCAGCCAGCACCGTCCCCTGTTCTCATCTCCCTGAGCTCAGGCAGGACAGCCCTGTGGGGCAGAGCTGCCAAGGACTCAGCCCAGCGCTGCCTTTCTGTTTGTTTGTTTGGTTTCACTGTGAGCTGGCTTACCTGGACTTCCACCTGCTACAGCCTGACGCTGAGCAGGACTTCAGCCTTCCCTGGGGAGAGGGACTCCAACCGCAGCTGGGAAGCAAGAAAGGCTGGTTGGGAAACCCCAACCTCTCAGAACCATCCAAGCTTGGAGTGTCCGTTCCAGAGAGCTGCCACATGCCCCGCAGGGATGCGCTGAGGGGGTTGCGGGGGCTGCGGGTGGGAAGGTGGACACATGTCCCACCTCCTGGGCCGCGTTGGGGATTGGGGCTGGGGGGTGACGAAGGCTGAAAGCCAGGTCTCCCTATAGCGCTTCTGCTCCAGCAGAGCGAGGGGCCACGTTGTGTGTCCGTGTAAAGCACAGTCCCATCTGGGCGTCACTTTTCCAGCTGCACTGGTGCTTTGTAGAATGGAGGCTGGCTGGCTGGGATGGCATTCTCCTTCCCAGGTCCTGGGGACTAGGGTCCAGAGCCCTATGGGCAATGAGCGTAGGTAGGCAAGTGGGTGTGCCATCCCGGTTGGTGTTCAGTGCTGGGTCACAGAGGAAGGTGCTGTCCATCCCTTCCTCGGGGTGCAACCATGTCAGCCGGTAAGCAGCTGCAGAGCCCAGGGCACGGCCGAGCGAGCTCCCTGCACTGACTGTCAGGCATCTTGGGAGATGTTGCCTTTCAGTGGTCACCTGTGGGATGCCCGCCCAGCCCTGGGTGGCTGAGGTGGGAGAGGGCTCCGTGTGAAAAGCACGTTTATGCCAGCCTCAGGATGGACGCGGTGGAGAGGCGCCGTACGCCCACGTTGGGTGGCTCGGGAGCTGGTGTGTGTTGGCCTGCTCCGGGTTTGGATTCCTGGCCAGTAGGAGAGCAAATGGGCTCACCTGCTGGCTCTCCGGCAATGATTCCTCAGAGTTTTTGCCTGAGGGTGGCTATTCCGGGATGCGCCATCCCTGTTGGTGTGGTTCCTTCCCAGGGGTTCGCCGCTCTGCCGGGGGTTACTCATGCTGGCGAGCATGTAGCGGAGAATTACAGACAAATGAGCAATACTTGAAGTGTGGTTATTAAAAGCTGCTGGGTATTTTTGCACAATTTTGTAGATGTTTTTTCTAAGTAATGTTTTTTTATATGTCGGGTTGGATCGCGCGGTACCTACTCCTGGCACCAGATTAGAGATGTGCAGCGTTTCTTCTGGGCTCGGCCACGCAGCGTTGCAGTGTGCACCTGCTGCCAAGCCCGTTTGTCCGTCTCACCTGTGCTTTTCTCACTAGTCAGTGCCTCTTGGGGCAGCTTGGCGCAAAGGTATTGCCCTGTGTTTTGCTTCGCCCATCGTGACTGACAGCAAGCTAGCAGAGACTGGCCGGACATAAGGAGGACATGGGCGCTGTGGAGGGGGCTGGCAGCGTCTCCCGCCCCTGTGAGTCAGTCTGCTGAGCAGTGGTGCACTTCCATGGGACAGTGTATAAACCCCCTTCCCCCCCCCCCCCATCCAGTGTGGTGGTCTCACCTTCCATGTGCTTCCTTCCTCCCTGGTTTTTGGCACTCGTGTAGTGTGTCAAATCCCAGCGTTCAAAGAGCAGTGCGGGAGCTGGGCCCCTCCCCTCCACCGCCCACGGCCTGGAGCTGGGGCCTGCATTTACATGCTGCTGTGGCTTTAGGTGGGGCTTTAAGAGAAGCCTTCGCTGAGAAGAATATGGGGTGAGCTCAGACCATTCCTTTTTGGAGATTTGAAAATCTTCCATCCCATCACTATTCCTCTTGCTTCACGTTTCGGGCTCTGTGCAGAGATCTCGGTGCTCAGGAGGGACGGGGCGTGGCGGCTGCTGCGGTCAGTGTGCTGATCTTGTGTAGCCGGGGGTGTGGGGCTGCTGCCTTGTTAAATTGTACGTCGGGCTGGGCTCCCCATGCTAGTCTCAGTCAGTCCCCTTCCAGCAGGGCGACTGGTCCAGAGCCAGACCCTGACATTAGTGGAGTAGCCTCCCACCCACACCAATGTTAGTGGCCCTGCTGTTGGCTGCTGAGACGAAGAAGGGTTGGCTCCAGTGTGTCGAGTGACCGACACACTCAGCCCTGGGGGTAACCCCTGAAGCTTGGGGGTGAGGCAAGCTCGCTCTGCCGCTGTGCGCGTTGCCCGATGGGCATGCAAGGCTGACGCATGTGTGCCCGGCCACAACAGCCACTGCTGTTTCTGGACAACAACCCCCCAAGGCCCCTTTTCCCTAGAGCATGCGGCAAGGCGGTTCCCATTCCCCTTGTTCAGATGGCCAGCATTCCTAACACAATGGCACGGGCTCGCCCTGGCCCTGGCGCAGAGTTTCATTGCCTGTGTAAGGGTAGGACCGGCAGATGCTGTGGGGAGGGCCAGGAAAGCTGCACCCGAAGAGGCTGCAGCTTTCAGTGGGAAGGGCAGGAAAACTGAGCTGCCTCCTACAGGAGTTCTGGGTGGGGACTTACACTTCTGTTCAAACCTGTTTCTCTTGTTACTTGCTGTAATAAAGTTCTGTTTTAAAGAGTTAACTGTTTGGGGGTTTGTGTTTCCTTTTATGGGTTCGGAGGCATGTTCCTCAGCTTCTGCAGTGGGGTGAGTAATGGGTCTCTGTCCGTCCAGTGAAGGTCAGATGGCTTCTTCCAGCGGCAAGGCTTGCCTGACCTCTGCGATCCTCCCAGCAGGAGCAGGCGGGAAGGTATGCACAGCTGCCAACCCCGCAGCATGGCCTGCCCCTCTGGTTTCTCAGGCTTGCAGCTGCTGAGATGTGACCGGTCAAACTGCAGCTTCCTTCAGAGGCCTTCGGTTAAGCCCCCTTCTCCCGCCCCGCTCGCTGTCTAGCCCAGTCCAGTGCCGTCCCAGAATCTGAGCATGGCCTAACGCAGGGCTCCCTCTCCAGCCCAGCCTGACCATCCCTCCCGAGCATAATCTCTGGTGTCTTCCCCAGGAGGACGCCTGCCAAGACTTTGCCATTTCCTGCACAGCCTGATGGGATCTAACCCCCCCTCTCTGGATGTTAGCCCTGCTTTCTGAGGGCTAGCTGGTAAGAGAGCACGTTCGTCTCCTCTCCCCAGGTCATGGCCCGACTCATCCTCACTGCATGCTTTGCTCTGTCCATGGAGCCCTAGCTACCCCAGTTGGTGCGGAGTGTGTGCCAGGCGCCTTGAGGGGGCCCGGCGGGAGTAGGGTCATTTTCCCCCAGCCTTGCAGCGGGTTAGCGTAAGCTTTCATTGCAGACTGGGCGCAGGCAGAGCGGGGTGCACTCGGCTGAGAGCTGCCGGGCGTTGCTTTTGCTTCAGGGTGGTTGTTAGCAGAGCATGAGAGCAGTGTGGATCGGGCTGAGTCTGGAGGGCCCTGGGATGCCCAGGCTGACGGGTTATGGCAGTCGGGCTTTAAGCCACGATCGCTGACTGAAAGAGGAGGAATTGCAGTGGTGGTGTTTAGCCGCTGCCAGGGGCTACGGAGAAGCCCTGAGGCTGTACAGCAAGGTGTGACCACAGGGCTGGGTGCCCGGGACGGATTGGTAATCCTGACGCACCTTGTGACTAAGCCACCTCCCCCTTCTGTGTCTCCGTCACCTGAAACGCCTCCTTGGCGCGCCCGAGGCGCAGGCGAGTCCAGTGCCAAGTGCTTTGAGGAGAACAGAGCGTTGCCTCGGCACTGTTACTCAGCGACGAGGGCTGGGGATTCAGCGGGAGCAGCCTGGCTTCCCTAACTGCTCATCTTGCTCCTTCCACGCCCCATGGCGCGAGCTGGTGTCTGCCAGAAGGGGAGCGCTGATCATGCCCAACTGCCAGGAAGCACGATGGAGCCTCCCGTGTCTATTCCCCTCTTCCCAGCACAGCCCACAGAACAGCTGGTGTTTGACACAGGAAGTCGGCTACCCCTGCAGCCTGCTCACAGCAGGGCCGCTGTCTGCAGCAAGGGAGTCAGGCCTAGCAGCTTTGGAGTAAATGGGTAGTGACGCTACGGTGGGTGCATGTGGGCTGCTCCATTATCACCGTGGGAAGCTGGCCCCTGCCGCCTCTTCCTCTCCCCGCTGAGTGCCCCCTCCTGCATGCTGCCTGAGAGCGTTGGTCCGGAATAACTCGCTTACCTGGCTTGTTTGGAGGGGTCTGAGCAGCTCGCCCTCGTCTGGCATGGGCATTACCAGCACTCGGCTGCTTCCGCTAACGCAGGACTGGCGCTGCTCTGACCCCAGTCTGTTCTGGTATTTCTTGTGGCTGGCTCCTGTTACCTTACTCACTCTGGTATTTCTTGTACTAACCCCTCTCTCTTTCTCCCCTTCCCGCCTTTCCTTTCCCTGCATGGACTGGGCGAAATCCAGTATGTTCAGGGGACTAAAGAGCTCTGGAGGATGGTTGCCCTTGGCCTCCTGGAGCATCCCCAGGGGAGCCAAGAGAACACGGAAAACACCTGAAACAGCCATTACCACCACCTGTGCCTCCCCACGCCAGGGCTCTGCCCCCACCCCGCAGTCCGCTCCCCCCTCCCGCCCTCCCATCGCAAGAGAGGGGGGACTGCTGCTGTGCCCATGGAAAAGCCTTTCCAAGCCCGCGGGTGAAGCTGCCGTGCACTGTTGCCTTGTGGGCTTGAAGCATAAAGCCATAAATACGCCCGTTCTGAGCACAATAACTGGAGTTTCTGCCATCTCCGGCTGCTGAAAAGAGACTCGTCCAACTGAGCGAAGGCTGTTGTGGGCTCCTTGGGACTAGCCTTACTCGGCAGTGGGACAGTGGCCCCCCTCAAGAGACTAAGACGTAATTAAGTGAGATGAGCGGGGAGGTGAGACTTCCCCAGGCTCAGTATGGTGTGTTCATGGCTGGAACCAGGGGATTGTGAAGCAGAATTTCTGCCAGAACTGGCCAGTAGGCCGCTCCTCTCCCCCAGCCGTGAGCTGCTTGCGCCATGCGTGTGCAGGCAGAGGGGGCACCTGTCGGCGAACTAGGTAGTGTGTGAAGATGTTCTGCAGTTTGAGTCTTAGCCCCTTCCTGGATATCCTAAGTGCAGTAGCCGTTTCAGTAGTAGCTTTTGCAGTCCCCGCATAGACTCTGCTGCTGCCCAAGGACCGAGCAGAAAAACTAGGCACAGGCTGGGCGGGTTTGAAATCCATTTACGCCTTGTACTTTTGTAACAAAATAAAGTTTCTCCTATTTACTGTACATGGGCATCTGACTCTTGTTTCCTCAGCGCCCAAGGAGGGACGTCTCCCAGCTGCCCTGGATGTGTGCGCTCTCTGGAGAGGGTGGAGTGAATGAAGGTGGAGCGCTAGATGTGGTGTGTGTCTGTCTGACCTTCTGTGTTAACCATACGGGGCGGAAAGCCAGGAACGCGCTGTTGTCCTGCATACGCTTGCAGGCTGGTCCAGGGGGCTCTTGGAAATGGCGTTCTTGAGCAGCGCTAGTCCCGTGTGAGAGCTGCTGCAGGGACCACACAAGAGGGGAGGAGGAGACGGCCCGGCGGGTGGTGATCTGTGCCCCTAGCACAGGACTAGCTAAACTATTGAACCTCTGCGGAAGCAGTTTGAGGCCTCCCTTGTTCAGAGCTAGTTTAATAGACAGATTCATGTGTCTTTCAGTCAGACTGCGTACACAGCTCCAGGGGCCGCCTTTCTCTCAGCTGCCCCGCAGGGAGGCAGCCGGCCACCGCAGCGTGAGGATGCAAGGAGCGGTCTTCGCGCACCGCCTCAGTCCGGGGCGAGCCGGCCCTGGAGGAGCACAGCAGGGCTGAGCGTGGCGTTGGACGTTGCGCTTCAAACGTTTACAGCTGGCAGGCCTCGGGAGGGGAAGCTGCAGGCTGCCGAGCCTAGTGCTGGCCTTGTACTTCAGACGGCATCATGTCCCCAGGGTCCCTCTGTGCCGGTGGCCTTTCCCACGTGGGTCAGGCCGAGGAGACGGCCGGGTCTGTGCTCCAACAGCTTGGCAAACGGGCCTGGGGTTCGTGCTCAGCGCAACCCCTGGACAGGCTGCCAGCCCTAGTGTGTAATACTGGGAAACGCATGTGCCCCGGCCTCTGGCCTAGTCCAGGTCGCGTAGTTCGTTTGGCCGTAGCCACCGCTGCCTTTGGGGAAGGTTCATGTGGTGCTCCCCTCCACAGAGGTCTGTGCACTTCCACTGCAGCCCCCAGCCCCTTGTGGCCTGGCCACAGCTGCACGGCGTACGCCCAAGGCAGATCGTGGCTTTTTGATCTGGGTCACCAACTGAGAGCAAGCAGAGATTCAGAGCGTGGCCAGGCTCTAGCTTTCCCTGCAGCAGACCTGCGCTGCCTTCCGCTCCCAGGGACAGACGTGGTGGGATAAGGCCGGGATAAACAGATCTCCCACTGAAAAGTGTGGCCTTGGAGCTGGGCATTCCCAGGCAGGCAGAGATGGGGGAGGGTTCCCACGTGAGACCCACAGCTGGGGCGAGTTTCCTTGGGGAAACTTCGGTGTAATCCTGGCGGGCGTGGGCCCTGTGCTACGGCCCTTGTGTGGTCACAGCTGGGCTGGGGAGGCGAGACCAGCACTTGTCCCCTTGCCTGGGAGAGTGGAGTTCAGCGGCTGCATGGATCAGACGTTGTTTCCCAGGGCTGGGAACAGTTATTCCCCCCCCAGAAGGGGCAGGAACGGGTATTTCCATGGAGGGAGGGGGGCATGACATGAAGGAGCACTTAGCTGGAGTGGGTTGATGCTCCTGGGAGGAGGCAGCAGGGAAAGGGGGGGGCCAGCTGCCCATGCAAGGCAGAGTGTGTGTCTCTTCTCCCCCCCCCCCCCCCCCCGGGCCGCAGGTGCTCAGCCACAGTGCAGGTTCAGGCCCTCTCCCTGAGCTGGCCGTGCTAGGGCTAGCTCAGGCCCAGGGCCTGTAAGATAGCTGGCTGCTTTCCTAGCACTCACGGGACGCGGCCAGGAGCACAGCTTCCGGGCGCCCTGCTGTGGCACCCTCATCATTCCCTGCAGCCTCTAGGACTCCCAGCCCAGGACGGAGCCAGCCCAGCCTCACACAAGTACCTAGATCTGACCAGTATTAGCCTGGCAGAGTCCTAGATCAGGCTGGGGGGGGGGGGAGAGGAACAGTTTTTTTGGGGGGGGCTGCAGACCCCCAGAAAGGTCGGTCAGGGGCTGCACACAAGTGAGAAGCAAAAAACAAAACCCCCAACCCCTCACTGAGGTGACCTCTGCCTGAGGAGGAGAAAGCCCCTCCCCACATTCCCCTCGCACACCAGAGCCTGGGGGCCCAGGCTACAAGAGTTTGCATGTTCCAGCCCCACGGGAAAGGTGGGGGGCTGGAGTGCCAGCTCGGGCTCCCCAATGCTGGGGGCGTGTCTTGAGCCTCGGGGGCCTCATCCAGACCCTGGGCCATAGTTTCCCCACCGCTTCCTAGACTATAAATACTTGCCCTGGGCTAGAAACTAGTGTGTGTGGGAAGGGGAGGTCGGGGAGTCAGGGGAAAGGCCAGGGGCCTGAGCACTAGGCTGGGACGTGGGAAACTGGCAAGTCCTTGCTCTGACACCGGCTTCCTGGGTTACCTTGGGCAAGTCACTTGCAGCGGGATTTTCAGAAGCCATTTTGAAAAGGGCACTCGTCTCTGTGCCTCCGCACCCCCCGTGTGCAATGGTGACAACGGCACTTTCCCCCGGCACGTCGGAGGTGTGAAGACCGCTACGTGGAAGAGCGGGTGTGAGATGCTAAGATACTCTGGTTACAGGGCCCGGAGAGGTACCGTGCTCAGTCCACCCTGCCGTAGGTGTTCAGTTTGAAGCCTCAGTAGTGGGCTTTCCTCAACCCTTAAAAACCAGTTCTCCAGCCCCAGGCTGTGAGCAGGAGCCACACCAGGCCACGCTAGTCCCACCAACTGTTATCTGCCTTCACAGGACTGAAATCAGCCAGGACAGGGCCTTTCTGCAGCCAAGAGCTCAGCATCAGCTGGGGGGGGGGGGGGGGGGAAGGACACTCAGCTGTGACTTTGCACAGATGAGTAAGTTGTGAGTCAGGCAGCTGTAGCAATTTACCTGCAAAGGGGAACAGCTGAGTTACCGACCCCACCCTCCCCTCCCCAGGGCTGCATCCACCAGCAGATAAGGCCCATGATTAAGGCAGGTTTCAGTGCAGTGAATTTGTCAGGACGCCGCCTGGCAGCATCAGCCAGTGGAGCAGTCGGCTCCTGGCAAGTGGGAACAGGCTTGATCAGTTGGAGAGAGAAACTTCAGTAGAGCAGGAGAGACCGATTCTAACTAGAGCAGCTGATCCCAGAGCAGCCGAGCCCTGGCAGAAAGGGGTTTTCAAGTGTCTTCGGTCACTGGGGCAAGGCGCAGGCCCAGCAATTCAAGGGTGGGTACAATGCGGGGCCGCTTATATTGGCTGAGGTGAGGCCTGTGTCTTAGAACACCCTTTCCACGAGCCTCTGCCTGCTTTCTGGCCTAAGCTCTGTCCCCTGCCCCTCACTCTGAGCCAGGCTGGTAGGAAGTGGCTTGAGAGGCTCTTATTTTAAAGCAGAAGGTCTGCAGTGGGACGTGGTGCTGTGTCTAGGCTGAGGCATTTCACGGCAAGTTGCCCGAGTGCCCCTTCCTAAAATGGGAAGGCTGCTTGAAATATCCCGGTCCCTCCCCCACGGTCAGTCGACTCTTGGCCTTGCTTCCAGAGAGCAGCGTGGTCTCCCCGACGCTCCTGTCCCTCAAAGGGAAGCGGCAGCCAGGGGGCCCTGTTGCCCGCCAGTGCCGGCCCTGTGTTCCCAACCTCCTCCTTTGCTCCGTAGGCAGCTTTGGGCTGCACAGATACAAGCACAAGGTGCCTTCTTTCTGACACCTGGTCCATAAGCGCATCCCTTGGGAAACTGAGGCCGGCTCCGCAACACAGTTTGAGTTAAAAGGGAGTAAAATGACTTCAGTGCGAGGCATGATTTGAGCCCCAGATTAGGCTTAATCTGCTGTTGGGGGAAGAGCCCAAGGGACCTGCCAGAGTTTTCAGAGCCTCTGCCCTATAATGTTGGAGCTGCTCAGCCACCTGTCCATTTAGGAGCTTGTTCACGGCCTCTTGCCACCGTGGTGCCCAGCCAGACTCCACTGAGGATGCTAGTGGGATGAGGAGCTGCCTGGGGAATCTCCCTGCGTTTGTGTCAATCGCGCTTAAAATGATAACATGCATCTGGAGGGCGAGTTTGGGGCAGTTGGAAGCTGCAGGATTGGCCATCCCAGTGCTGGAGGGTCTCGAGTGAGCCCGAGCACAGGTCAGTCGCCGGGCAAGATTCCCCCCGGAGGGTCCTCCTCTGGGCAGGAGAGATGAGCTGGCCCTCCCTGGCCTCGTTGGCTGCCCAAAAGGGGGGCTAGCGCTGACCATGAGGAGAGTCAGCCAGGCAAGCTGTTTGGAGCCACAGAGCAAGACCTCTGCTCCAGTTAGCAGCCTCCTGCCCAGCAGGTCCCAGGGAGGAGGCTTTGCGTGAAGATGGATTTCTCTGACATTGGCGGGTGCAGAATCCATTGCGCTCAAAGGTGAATCACTGCCGCTTGCCTTTTAAGGAGAGTGCTGTCTGGCAGGAAGTGGGGAAGGGGTTCACTGAGTGCTTCTCCGCCACGCCCAGCCCTTGCTCCAGGCTGAGACGCCAAGCCAAAAGCCGATCCCATCAGCAGAGCCGAGCAGAGACGCAGAAGGCTCCAAAGGTGACTGCCTGCTCCCTTTCGAACCGGCCGCCTTGCCACCCGTGCTCCTAGCCATGGCCAGAAACCAGCAGGTGCAGAAAGCCAAGCTGGCCGAGCAGGCGGAGCGCTACGAAGACATGGCAGATTTCATGAAGGCCGTGGTGGAGCACGGGGACGAGCTCTCCAACGAGGAGCGCAACCTCCTCTCGGTGGCCTACAAGAACGTGGTGGGGTGCCAGCGCTCCGCCTGGCGGGTCATCTCCAGCATCGAGCACAAGACCGAGGAGGGCGACGAGAAAGTGCAGCTGGTGAGCGAGTACCGCGAGAAGGTGGAGGGGGAGCTGAAGGACGTCTGCAACGTCGTCCTGGGGCTGCTGGACAAGCATCTCATTAAGAAAGCCAGTGACCCAGAGAGCAAGGTCTTCTACCTGAAGATGAAGGGAGACTACTACCGCTACCTGGCCGAGGTAGCCGCCGGGGATGACCGCAAGGAGACCATAGAAAACGCCCAGAAAGCTTACCAGGAAGCAATGGACATCAGCAAGAAGGAGATGCAGCCCACCAACCCCATCCGTCTTGGGCTCGCCCTTAACTTCTCCGTCTTCCACTACGAGATCGCCAACGCCCCGGAGCAGGCCATCACGCTGGCCAAAACCACATTCGACGAAGCCATGGGCGACCTGCACACGCTCAGTGAAGACTCGTACAAGGACAGCACCCTCATCATGCAGCTGCTCAGGGACAACCTTACGCTATGGACGGCGGAGTGCGCGGGAGAAGACGGCGGAGAAGCCGGCGGAGAAGCCGGGGAAGAGCCTAAGAACTGAACTGCAGCCCCCCGAGCGACGGTTGCTTTCCCCGCCCCTCCCCCTTTTGTGTAAGACGCCGCTCGGCTCCTGCCAGCTCTGCCTGGAGTCCGACAGCAAAGGGGACTGGCTGGTCTGTGCGTATGGTATTCCCACGTTTTACTCCGTCTTCTCTCGTGGCAGCTTTGGGACAAATCCCCCTTCCCTGATCCTTCCCCCCCCCCAACATTTCTTGTGATCTTCTTGCAGTGGGAGAGCACCTGTCACGTCCCACCAACCTGGGTGTAACAGTGGGTCTCCTTGAGCCCCAGCACTGGGGCCTGATGGGGCTGCCAGCCATTAACATTTAAAAGGGGAAGCGGAGGTTGGTTTTCGGGGCGAAGGTACCAAAGCGGAGCGGTCGCAACTTGCGTGCGCGCTCCCCTTTGCTGCCTGTGGCGACATGCTCCGCAGGGTTCCGCTGGGCGTGCCCGGCCGTCAGTGGGAATCTTCGTAGCGGGTGACGAATGACAAACTTGAGGTGCCTCGTGTATTTGTGCCTTGCCGAAGCCGCTGCCTGCCTGTCCCTCTCCAATAAAACTGCACTTCCACCCCTGCCTTTGTCGTCCTCGGCGTCGCTTCTTTCCCGCACCCTGGTACACGGCCCGGCCAGCGCTGCCCGCCCTGCCGGGCCAGGGAGTCCAGGGAGTCCTGGGCACGCACCCAGCTCGGCAGGGAGCGAGCGCGGCCTGGGGCCAGGCAGGTCCATGCCCGCCGGGCTGCCCGCTGGCCAGTGCATGAGGGCTGGCCCCCAGCAGAGGCGCTAGGCTGAAGTCAAGCGTTGGGAGCAGGCTGTGCCCGAGAGCCCATCGGGCCGTGAGCCCGACTTGCATTTGAGAAGTGATAGGGATAGGTGGGGGTGGAGGAGCAGCAGCTTTCGCAGAGGAGGGGGACTTTGTGGGGCTCGTGTCAGGGAGTAGGAGCCCCGGGAACAGTGTCTGTTACCCTTTTTCAAGCCGTCTCCAGCGCCGGGTGTCTGACTCCCCTCCCTGCCCAGCGCTGCTGCCGCTCAGACTGGTTTGAAACCCCAGCCACTGTCCTGTGGCTTCCTGCAGCTAGAACCCACCTGGCCCCAACAGTCACGGCCAGCTCCCAGCCCAGCTGTTCAGCCCCTTGTGTCCGTCCTTGTCTGCACTGCCTGCCACACGGCTCTGCTCCTGGGCCACGTTCTAGCTTGGCCCTGGAACCTAACTAGGGGCCTTACGCCAGATTCCAGAGCTGCTGGGCTCGTCTCCGCGAGGGCATGAGGCCGGCTCCACTGGAGTGGTGCTTTACAACGGATGTTGTTTAACGGTGGCAAACGCCTGGCGGGGGGACCCGTCTGTTGGGTTAAAACCAGGCTGGTGTGGGCTTAAGCGTCAGGGAAAGGACATTGAAGCTAAGCTGCACTAAGCGGAGGGTTTGCCCAGGGTTGCCCCGTGCCGCTCAACCAGACCACGCCCCCTGGTCCAGCATGTCTGTAGAAAAGTGCTTCAGAAGGTCTTGCAAGTGGGAGCCTTTTGGGCCCTCTCCCGGGCTGGTCCTAGCCGGCCTGCACGTCCGTGAACATGCACTCTGGCTACCCTGGCTGCTGCGTGAGGGCGCAGTGGGCAACCCCGCTTAACATGCTGCTTTCTTCAGCTCGAGGTGACCCGTTTCATGGTTTCACAGGGGAGCAGCGCAGGCATAAGATGTACCAAGTGTCTGCCATGTGGACATGCCCTGGGCTAGCGAGCGAGTGGAATATCCCAAGGGTCCAGCATTAGGCAGCCTTTGGGAACAGCACTAAACAAAAGGGGGGGGGTGCATGTGCGTGTGCACTAGGGGCACCATCCAGGGACGTTTGGGTTTCCCAGACCAGAAACAGGGTGGTGCCTCTCCCAGCAGGCGCCGCTGCGAATGGCACTGATCTCCCATCGCAGTGGGGAGGGCTAGTGCCCGGCTCCCCGAAGGGCCCTACCCAGGGACACCCCTCCGGAGTGGGAGACAGGCTGAGGTTAGCAGCACAGCAACGTTCCACACCAGCCCAGGCTGGGAAGTAAGCCCTGTGCCCGGTTGGAAGGGCAGGGGGCAGGGAGGGGGGCTGACTGCGGTGAGTAGCTGGAACTGGACCAGGCCAAGAGGAAAACATGCCATGGCAGCTTCAGTGCCCGCATGGCCTCTGGTTTTCTCCGAGCAGCCTGCTCCAGCTTTGCTCTAGGCGGGAAGCCCCAGCATTCATCCCGGGCCAGCTCCCTGTTACACAGTCCCGCTTTTCCGTCCCCAGCACCGCCAGCACCCCACAGCAGGCGCCCGGCACCAGTGCTGAGCCGAGGCAAAGCCGAGCCAAGCCTCGTGGCACCGAGAGAGCGCTACCCCGGGTGCCCTGCAGGCAGGGGGTGCTGCCCGAGGAGGGATTCCAGCGCAAGCTAGAGGGGAAAGGAAGGTGCCCGGATTCCTTGGGCCCGCGGAGCTGAGGGGCTGCGGCTGGGGCGGGCGTGTGGAAGCCGAGGAGAGCTCAGCAGTTCTTCCCTTGGCAGGGGGCCAGGCCGTTCCTGCGGAGGATGGGTGTAGCTGACAGCCTGTTCGGCGCTCCGCTTTGGCCCTCCGCTAGTTCCAACTTGCCGAGTGGTTGCCATGCAATAGAGTCAGGCCGCCTCCGGCTAGGAGCAGAGCTGGGCCGGGCCAGCGCTGGGCTGGGAAGCCGGGCTGCCAGAGAGCGGTGGGGGTGAGTCAGTCAGCCTGCCCCCACCTGGCCTCTGTCGCGCTCCACCAGCCCTAGTGCTGGTGATGGCGGCATAGACAGGGTGCCGGCGTCCGCTGGAGTTTAGCTCCGGGGCCCTCGCGTGCTTTGCCCGGGCTCAGCACGGCCCTGTCGGTGCGCCAGCGTCAGGGGTGGTACAGGGGGCTGGTGCAGAACGTGGCACCCAGTGCTGGGCTGCGGGAGGAGACCCCGACCGAGCTGAGGGTGAGGGTGGCTGAACGGCCTGTGAGATCCTGCCGCCCGTTCAGGTGAGTGAGAATTTGGGGTCTCCCTCCCAGGTCTGGCCGCCTGCGCCATTCCGCGTTGCTGCATTTCCACAGCAGGGGGGAAAGTAAATCCCCCCCCCAGCCGCACTGAGGCAGCAGCGGTGGGAGGCGAGGCGTCCCGCTGTCAGGCGCCCATCGCCCATGACAGCTAAGGAAGAGCTGCTCCCAAATCCCAGCAGGCTGGAGCCGAGTGCTTGGGCCCCTGTGCCCCAAAAGCCACCGTGAAACTTGGGCTCCTGTGGCACGGCCGCCTGAGCATCGTGCCTGAGCCCTAGGACAAGGCAATGCTGGTAACTCCCGGACAGCGAGGAAAGAGCCTTGCTCAGGGTGTCCCGGTGTCAAGCATGGGGGGGGGGTCTCTGCCTGGGATCCCTCTAAGCCGAGTGCTTGGGCAGCTGCCCAGGAGCGATTCAAATGCCGCCCAGCTGATGAGCAGTGCGCCCATGGCTGGCAGCAGCATTTGTAAGGGTGGTGCACATTTACACATGCCTTGGTGCACAGAACAAAATGTATTCTGCACATGGATGGACAAAATTCGAGGGAACACTGGTCTCTGCCGCCTGGCCCAGAGCTGAACCCCAGAACGCGTCTCCGTGGTCCCAGCAACTCTGCATCCTCGAGGGAGGGGCCGAGCCATGCTTCCGCAGCTGCTGTGCCTCTCCCTGCACTCCCAGGCAGGTTAGATCACGTCAAACTGAGGCCTGCATCAGGCAGTGATGATCCAGGATTCAGAGCTACACCCTGCTCCCAGGGGGCCAGCCCTGACATCAAAGAAGCTCCGAGCCAGAAGGCCGGCAAACAGGCTCCAGCCCCATACAATGGCTTGAAAGTTGGAGCTCCCAGACCCGCGTGCTGAGCCGCTGGGTGCGGGCCGCTGGCTTTCCCCACTGCGGGGCGGGGGGAGCTTGGTGACCAAACCGGTCCGGGAACCCCTCCCCGCAGGGAGCCACTTGTGCCGAGCTCAGCATTGGCATCAGCACCGAGCTGCCGGGGCGGCCGCTGAGCTCAGCGCCTCGTGCTGATTTCGCCGCCAGCCGCGCCCCTGCCGGGCTACGGCCTGCCCCGATGCCAAGGAGGTGGCGCTTAGGCCCCACCCTGGTGGAGTCTCTGGCGGCTGGACCATGGGACAGCCGGGCGGGGACGCCGCATGTGGGTCGCCGAGCCTGCCGCTGGCAAGTGTCACGCGACTGCGGCTAGAGCAGGACAGGCTGGGGCATGCGGTGGCTGGAGAGGAGCTGAGCGCAGCTGTCGGAGCTGCTCTCCCCGATGGGCCAGCCGCCCGTTGCTGACTGGGGATCCTACTGCAAACCCAAATCCCCAGGGGGGCCGGGAGCGCCATGTGCGTCCATGCCAGGGCAAGCGCAGGACTCCGGGTCAGGCCCCGCGGGGCACTTTGCCCCTCACCTGGAGCGGGTGGAGCCCACAAGATTTACCAGGCTCCTCAGCCCATTCCTGGGCAGGTTGTATTACACCCACGTTACAGGGCGCATCTCGGACTCAGGGCAGCGCCCAGGAGTCCCCTGCTCCGCGCCCGGCCCATGGGAATCCCTGAGTCCCACTCACCGACGAGAAGGTGAGAGTCCCCTTGCTTTCCGGTGGGGGGGGAGAGAGGGTGCTGCCGTATCCTCCTGGGTGGCCAGGCTGCCTAAACCAGACTTAGGTTGCCTGGCCGCATCTCCCTCGTCTGCACTGAGCTCAGCCTGCTGCCTGCAGGCCTTGTTGGACCTTCTCCAGGTCCCTGATGCCCCCTCACCTTCCCGGTCTCTGCTGCCTCCCTCTCCTCCCCCCCAGGCCCTTGCTGCCTCCTTCCAGGCCCTGTGATGTCCTCCAAGCTACTCAACCGTCTGGCACTTCTTAGCTTCCCCACCCCGCTGCAAAGTGCCCATCCCGGTCCCACCTGCCCTGACTCCAGCCCCTCCCTCTGCAGCCTTGGCCTTTGCTAGCACCAGAGAGTTCTACGCGGGCGCGACTCGACTGCGTTTGGGATGAGCCCGGGGCCGCAGCTGGAGCAGGGCACGGTCTGAGCCCGAGCCGCCTGCTGGCGTGGCACGAGGAGCCTTTGCTAGCGCGTTTAGTCTGAGCGCCTGTGTATGGCAGGCCACAGACCTTCCCGGTGCCCCTCCCGGAGGCCCACGGCGCGCCCTGGCCTGGCTGTGCCAGGCCGCACGAGGGGAACGCGGCTGAAGAACACGTTACCGGGGCTTACAAAGGCAGGCGGGCCGGGGGATGGGGAACAGGGACCTACTGGATCAGACTTGTGAGCAAGTTCAATGGGCGCCAGCCACCTCCCTCCCTGGGTCTCTGGACTTGCCCATCACGGGCGGGGGGAGTCTGCAAAGAGCAATGCCCCGCAGAGCTGGGAGCGGTGGGGAGACAGGGCCCTCCTCGCAGCGTGGCTTGTTTGGGGTGGCACAGGCTGGAAAAAAAGTCGTTCCCCCCCCCCCCCGGAGAGCAGGAAAGGGCTGGGCCCGCTCCGTGCCCAGCGCTAGGGAGCCTGCCTCTGGCACAGAGCTCAGCAGACAGGTCCTGATCCTTGGGGAGAGTAGGCACAGAGCAACCGAGAGGGCTGGGCTGGCGGGGAGGGGCGGGAACTGCTGAGGAAGCCAGAGCTGACTGGGTCTGACACAGCCAAGCCGTGACTAAGCCGTGGTAGGCACAAGACACTGGGGGGCATCAGACATGGGCAGGAGATGGATGACATAGGCTAGCCCCTGCCATACGCTAAGCACAGTGGGGCCGGACCTACAACAGGGAATACAGGACAGGGGACGCGTCCCCACAAGGAAATGGTGTAGCAGAGAGAGGCAGGACAGGCCAGCTCAAATGCTGCTCCGCTACAACCGTCGTGTGTAGCCCTCGGCAAGTCACTTGGCCCCAGTGTACCCCAGTGCCACGCCTCTCCGGGGTGTTGTGACGCGCTACCGGAGTGAGGGGCTCATAGCAGTCTCAGCTAGGGAAGCAGAGGGTGTCCTAGTGCATAGGACACGCAAAGATGCTAAGCCGCAGCCTCCCCGTACAACCTGGTGCCTGAAAATCGCCTCTTCGGGCAAACCAGCGTAACGCGGATCCGGATTCCAGCATGGAGTGCGGGTCATAAAATCAAAACCGAAGGTGATGCTGAACCGGTGTCAATTTATAAATGTCTTAAGTGCGGCATGGCGTAACGTGATCAAGTCGAGGCCTGTCTGTCTCCTGGGAGCAGTACCCCCACCTGTAGGGAGATGATACAGCCACCTCATGGGAGCGTTTAGAACTGGGAGCTGGTTGTGTAATACAGTCCCATCTCTAGTCCTCACAGTTCAAACAATGTGGCCCAGCTGGGAACCCAGGAGAACTAATGCAGCAAGGGCTGCAGCCAGCTTGAACAGCTCCTACAATGTCTGGGCATCGTGCGCTCCCCCCCCCCACCCCCACCCAAAAAAAACCCAACAACAAACAACAACAACAACAAAAAACCATTCGGTTAACGCTGAAACCTACTGATAACACCAATGGCTACTTTGTTTACTGTCGCTGCACTGCTAGATGCAGGAGCAGACTTTGGCGTGAAGGGCATTTGGGAAGCTGGTTGTTCTCAGTTTACTTGAGGAAGGGAAGCCACAGGCGACCGGACAAAGAATTTAACTCCTCCCTGAAAATCTTGTCGTCCACCAGCATTCACGTTGCCTGCCTCCTGGGGCCAATTAAACATGAGTGACTCCCCAGCTCAGCAGACAAAGCCTCCTGCTCGCCCCACTCTGGCCTGGCAGTTACTCCACGTCACTGGGGTGCAGGGGGCACGGTCTGGGAGGTGGGGAGGAGTGAAAGGCCCACTAGCAGGGCACATATAGCCCACAGGGGATGTGGCCCTGAGAAGGCCAAGCCAGGAGAAAGCGAATTGCGGGGAGGGGGTCTGTATTGGGTAGTGTAGCTAGACCACCGCATAGGACGTGGGCCCCGACTCTGGGGAACTGGGTCCCAGGGCCCCTGCAACAGGCCTCCTGGCTGCCCAGCCGCTTCTGGGCCTGGGGAAAAGCTGGGTCCAGCGCAGCGATCGCAGGCAGGTGCTCAGGTAGGGCGTGCTCCGGCTCAGCGCCCGGCCTGGGCCCAGGTGCGCGCCCGCAAGCCCTAGCCTGGCTCGGGGAACTGCTGGATTTCGACAGAGCAAAAATTACCAGGTTGCTGTTCAGGGTGGGAGTCGCTGCTCCCTGCACTCAGCGCCAGGCTTGGCAGCTTTTTGGGGCCATGTGGCAGGCCCAGGGGACTGGACACAGCAGCAAAGCCACTAGGAAGCACCTTACGCAGGAGGCGTGCGTGGGATGTTACAGGCCTTTGCTAACCCAGCGCTTTGCCACAAGGGGAGAGCCGGAGGGGGAAGGGGGGGGAACTGGGAGGGCGACAGGGGCCGAGGCGGAAGCCTAGGTCCCCAGGCCGAAATGGAGACTCACCCTTTGGTACAGGCTGTGTACTCGGAGTCAAGTGGGTGCCGAAGGCTGGGGACGCTGCCCAGCTCTCCAGGACACTGGGGGGGTGGGGGGGCAGGAAGAAGGCACTGCCCCCCCAGTCCCAAGGTGGATGGAATCCTTGCCCTGCCAACCTGGCTCCGGATCGCACGCGAGTCTGGGCGAGTTCACCGAGGCCAAGTCCTGGCTGGCGCTTTGGGCCTTGGCCAAGTTCCAAACACCCCCCCACCCCAAAAACAGACCTGGGCAAGAGCTTGGCACGCGTGGAACTGCAGCGCCGCAGAGCTGGGGCCTGCGCCTGCTCCGCCTGACGCCGGTGTGACTCCGCTAGCGTCCCCAGGGCTGTCTGGGCGCAGAGCCTGCCGCCTGCCTGGTGGGGCATGAAGGAGCCTGCGCAGGGGCTCCCCCGAAGCAAAGCTAGACAGTCCCAGGGCCCCTGCAGCACAAGGGCGCAAGGCCACACGCCTGCAAAGCCCATAAAGAGGCAGGGCGGCGCCTGGCACCTGCTGGCAAAGCCGGGGCGGAGCTCACACCTCGGTGCCTGCCAACGCCCGGCTGGACCTGCCGCTCCCATGCAGCGGGCGACATTGCGAGTTCCCAGGCTCCGCCGACCGGCCCCGTGTGCCCGTCACATGGGTAACGGCAGCAACCGTCCTCTGCACAGAGCCCCTCCGCTGCTGGGACTCACCCCACCCTGGGGACGGTGACGGGCCGCCCGCCTCAGCGCCAGCCTCCCCCAAAGTCTGGGCTGTTCACACCCCGGCCAGAACAGGGGCTAATTAAGGGGCCCCGCTCGGCTCTGAACATACCGCCTTCCCCCACCTCCTCCTCCCCCGGCCTGGTGAGCACAGCTCCCATTGCTATTGCTGCACCCCCTTCTGTCGCGCATTCGCGCACACACACAGTATGTTGTGGCTCTCTCCATCCTCAGAGGCCAAGGAGAACAAGTTTTCTCCCTCCTCCTTGTAACACCCTTTTAGATACTTGAAAGCCGCTCTCATGTCCACCCTCAGTCTTCTCTTTTCTAACCTAAACAAGCCCAATTCTTTCAGCCTCCCCACACGGCTCATGTTCTCTAGACCTTGAATCATTCTCGCTGCTCTTCTCTGGACCCTCTCCAGTTTCTCCACATCTTTCCTGAAACGTGGTGCCCAGAACTGAACACAAGACTCCAACTGAGGCCTAATCAGCGCAGAGCAGAGCGGAAGAATGACTTCTCGTGTCTTGCTCACAACACTCCTGTTAATGCAGCTCAGCATTGTGTTTGCTTTTTTTGCAACAGCATCACACTGGTGACTTGTATTTACCTTGTGGCCCACTATAACCCCCTAGATCCCTTTCTGCAGGACCCCTTCCTAGAGAGTTGCTTCCCAGTCTGTGTGTGTGACACCGATTTGTTCCTTCCTAAGTGGAGCACGCTGCATTTGTCCTTATTGAACTGCATCCTATTTACCTCAGACCAGCTCATTCTCACTCTCGCTCTCTCACACACACACCCTGTTGTGACTATCTCACACACACCCCTCCCTTTTGGCGCTCTCTTTCTCTCTCACACACCTCCCCCCCCCATTGTGGAGCATTCTCACTCTCTCTACCCCCCCCAATTGTGGAGTGTCTCTCTCACTTTCACACAGACACACCCCCCCGTTGTGTGTGTGTATCTCTCTCTCTCACACACACACACACACACACCATCCCCTGTGGCATAAGAAGATGGCCTGGAAGCCGTGGCCTCCTCCCCTGCCAAAGGAGAGGGATCTGCCGCCCTGCCAGCCAGGCTGCCGAGGCGCAGCTCAGCACAAGCCCAGCGGCGTCCACGTGGGAGCGGAGAGACGGGCTGAGACCTGCGGGAGCCTGGGAAGACACGCAGACAATCCCGCCTAGGAAGCCTCCCAAGACGCTCCCGGCAGCACAGCCGGCATTCCTCGCCCCACGCAGCGACGCGCCTCGCTCGCAGGGAGCCCCAGCCATGGCGGGGCACTGGCCCAGGGCCCTGCAGGCCGGAGCCCCCACGCTGTGTGTGGGGTGGGGGGGGGGTCAGCTCCCCTGGTGAGACGGTGGCAGCCCCTTCCCTGGAGGCAGCCCCTGTTTGTGAGGGAGAATACGGGACCCACGGGCCTTTGCCGGCGTTAGTTGAAGCATTTGCCATGTCACGGTCACAGGGCCGGGTGGGGGCTTCTTCCACACACTGGCTTTCTGTGCCTCAGGCAGGAGACTGGGGAGGGGGGGTGTGTGTGTCAGACCCCTCAGCCTGTCCACAGCCACCCGCAGACCTAGGTCTTCCAGCTCCCCTCCTTCCCGGGGCTGCAGGGGAAAGAGCATCCTACCGTCAAGCAGCCCCCCCCTCGCCCCGGCCTTTCAGTGCAAATGTCACAGTCCACAGCAAGGGCGCCAGGGAGAGGAGCTAACAGCCTCCACACACACCTCCTCCCGCCGGCTGTGGCGAGGCCAAGGGGCCAGCACCGTCAGCCGCCCAGGCACGGGGGCTCATCGGGCAGTGACCCGTAGGACTACACTGCATGGAGCTGCGGTGTAGCCCGTGGAGGAAATGCCGTGCTCACCCAGGCTGCCAGTCGTGGAGTTCGGTGTGTTAGCCCCACGAGGACAGCAAGAATTCCCCTCCAGCCTGGCACCCCGGCAGCCTACAGGAAAAGGCCACGTTGGCTGGGCTTCCTCCGAGCACTCAGCCCCCATCCCAGCTGCGTCATCCGGAGAGCAGGGTCCTAGCTGACAGGGAGAAGGCAGCAAGCTGACATCCTAGGTCACAGCCTGCCAGGGTTGGCACCTGGGAGTTCCTGGCTTCTAGGCCTGGCCTCCAGCTACCATCCACAGCCTGAGCCACCCTCCGAGGGCACGGGGGTGACACTCGCCAGGAGGAAACCGAACCGCCCGGGACACAGACACCCCCTTCCCCACCCCTGCTGCCCGAAGGGCGCGAACATGCTGATTTGCTCCGTCGCCAGCGGACCGGGGCCACGCGACCGCTCAGTGCGGCGCTGCAGCCTGTCGTGGGGAGAGCCGTGGAGGCTGCAGATCAGAGAGTCCCCTGAGCACCCAGAGGCCTGACTGCACCTGCAGATGTCATGCCTCGCAGTTCAGCCAGGCCTGCCCTCATTTCCCCACAGGGCGGAGCTTTCTGGCCGCTCAGCCTCAGGGGCTGCCTAATGCTGTCTAGTGTCCTCGGGAAAGCCCATGGCTCCCAGGGGTATCCAGCCAGCAGATGGGCTGTGCCCCTCGAGGCTGTCCAGTTGCCCAAGACTGGAACAGCACTGGGAGATCAGCAGCGGGCACAGGCTGTGAGGCGGGGTGCCCAGGCTGGGGAAAGACGGCCTGGGCAGAGCTGTGGGAAGGGTTGGACTGAAGGCAACTGGCAGAGGACAGTGGCCGGGGCATTTGCAGGGAGCAAGCTGATGGGGCAAAGGTGCCCTGCAGGAGGCCACGAGGCCCGGCCTGGCGTGGGCTGCCAGGCTCGGAGAAGGGTGCTGGCTGGGGAGATATGGGCCGTGAGGCCCATGGTGCTGGGTGCACCCAGACGGAGGGGCAGCATCTCGGCGTTTGCTGCAGTCGCTGCCAGTCTCGCTCACAGCTGGGAAGCACCTGGAGGAGAAAAACGCCAGCTCACAGGGCGGCTTCCTGCTGGCTGAGTGTTCACAGCCAGGCCTGCCAACGGGGGGGCGCGGGGGGGGAGCCAAAGGGGCTGCTGCCCCAGGGGCCAGCGATTCAGCAGAGGGCTGGGGAGGGCACTATGGGAGGGCTTGCTGCCAATGGCCCCACCCCCTCCCAGGAGCATGGACGCAGGCCCTGCCCCTTGCCCAGGGGCCCGTGGAGGCCGCTGGCGCCCCGCTCACAGCAGGCTGGACGGGAGGTGTGTACAGGAAATGACACGTCCGGGAATGACAAAGAAGGCTGCTGATCTCAGAGGGGCCGGGCGAGGTTAGGCAGACATTGCCCGAGGGGTGCCCCTTTCCCACACAGCGCCGAGCTGGGAGGGCGCATGTCTCACCAGCAGGCCTCAGCCACCGCGTGTCTCATATCCTGGGAGCAACACGGCTACAGCCCTACAAGTGACTGAGCTGCTCAGGCATTTTCCTGAGTCTCCAGGAACTATGACATGCAGCCTGCGCCCTAACCCCCGAGCGGGTCAGTCAGCCTTGAGAGCCGGGCCCGTCTCAAGAGCTTTTTACTGGGAAGCCAGCGAGGGCCTGGCCCATGGGAGAAGCCTGACTCTGGGGGGAGTCACAGCGAACACCTGGACCTGGCTGCTAAAAAGCCCAGGGAGGAGGCAGGGGGCTTATTTCAGACCAGGCAGAGGCACACTCCCAAAGCATGTCTGTGCAGGCCGTCTAGATTCTCCTCTGACCCATTTGCAGGTGCCTCAGGCCCAGCAGTGACTCTGTCCTCACAACCCCCAGGAAGAGAGGGAAGGACAATCAGCCCGTTTTACAGATGGGAAACTGAGGGACAGACAGGGCAGTTGACCCCAGCACTCCTGTGTCCCAGACCACAGCCTTGTTTCCAAGACTACCCCGCTTTTCTTTAGCTTTGGGACATACTTGGCCTCTATCCACATTATATCTGAGCACCCTTTGCTGCAGGCCCCCTGCTACTAGCTCCTTACCTGTAAAACAGGGATGAGGCACAGAGAGACTCAGGGCATGTCCATGGCAAACCGTGACCTGGGAAAGTGGACTATTAACATTTTGGTTCTTCCACTGAAGCCCACTGTGGTTTTTAGTCTCTTAACCTGTCAGATTCTCAGGCTTTGCCATCTCTAAAACCTTCCTCGGCAGCCGCGCCGGGCTGCTGTTTGGATGAATCCATTTTATTACATGCTAACTACCAGGTGGGATCGGTTTCAAGAACACCACGCCCCTGTCTCAAGCTCCCTCCTTCAGGGCAGATGCAGATGTTATGCCGTGCTCGCACAGATGGGCATGCTGACACCAGTAGTCAATTACCTGATCACTGTCTGGCTCTAGCTGAAGATGCAAATAGCAGCAGAATTGGTTAGGGGTCCCCAAGGGAAGTAGTGGACATCTCATTGCTCGGGATGTTTAAAACTCGGATGGATAAAAGCCTGGACGATCGCTGAAGAACAATCTCGCACAGACAGAGCTATAGCAAAGGGAGCTTACAGTAAAGGACCCGGCAGAGAGGAGGAAAGACCTAACTTCTATGACAACTGGTCTGGTAGCACTTTATAGACTAACAAAACAGGTACATGGTATCATATACCAGTTTTACTCCGGTCTTCTGAAGTGGGTTGTGCCCACAAAAGCTCACGATCCCATCGACATGTTTTGTTAGTCTATAAAGTGCTACCAGACCATTGGTTGTTTTTTTCTGTACAGGCTAACTCGGCTACCCCCTGAAGCTTCTAACTTCTATGGTTTGCTACGACCTTTCTGGAGCTATAGTCTTCTGCTGACTGACACAGGTTCCTCCCCACAAGCCTCTGAGCTTGTGTTAAGACAGTTTGGGCAAAGCTTTCAGGAGCTCACAACAGGTCCATGGCAATGGTCCCTCATGCAGGGCAGAGAGACAGACTCTGCCCCCAAGAAGTGACCACCTTTCTTCCACCCCATGCCAAGCAGGCCCCTGTTCTGCTTCCAGGTAGATCGCATAAGGAACAAGAGAACAGAGGGGTTTAAATACAAACAGGTGAGCAGTGTCTGCACCTGCAATAAGGAACCAATTCATGGCTCTTCCTGTCCCCCATGCTTTGCAGCAGTCACATTTTATTTTATTTTTCCACGCCAGGGGAGTTCACAGCTAACTCAGACACACATGGTGAAACTAAGGGGTGGAGAAAAGTTTTTGTTAAGAACTGATCATGAAAAACCAGCACTCTAACACCTCTCCCCTCTCCCAGCGATGAATAGCCAGTAGGCTGCCTCTCTGAGGAGTAGATGAACCTCACTGTGAGACTCCACAGGTACCCCAATCAACACATGGAGGACTCACACCGCAAGGAGCTTCCTTCCCTGCAGTAAATGTGGATTCGTCTTTCTCTTGGGACACGGCTTTGGTCATGGTGGGGGGCGGGGGGACTCAGCAATAGTGGGCACTTCTTTCTGGTCTGTTCTACAGGGCCGTTTGCTGCTGCTGTTGTCCCAGATCAGGCTGAGATTCTCTCTTGTTCCAGAAAGGACATCTTGAATGTGTCCTGATCTTGTTGTCGTAACCAAGAAACACACCTCATATGCAACAGGACCCGGACACAGTCATACAAAGAGCTTGACTTCTGCCCAGGAAGTACCGGGTCCTCGTGACGCTACACAGAGGGTCCCTTGTGCTCCTGCTGGGAAGCGGTGAGACACATTTAAAGCAGGCAGCGAGCTCCTTCCACAACAGGCCTGGTGAAAGATACATAAGTGCTAGATTTCCATTGCTTCCTGCTCCACAGTTTTCTCCTGAGGCTGCACATACTTCTCCTGGACTGCAAGTGTGCTGTTCAGCCAGGAATCAAGGAAAACAAGGCAGCAAGAAGGGCTGGTGTTCAAAACATCCAAGTGTAGCAAAAGTGTATATTTTGGTATTGGTTAGCATTGGTTACACGACTAAGTGTGATCCATAATGATTTCATGTCTAATGACTTGCTTATAAGTTCTGTCTGCTTCTATTTCTCTCTCTTTGTCTCTCATGATTAGATACTGTTTACTGTAAGGCCTTGCTCCGTTAGCATTACAAATTAAGTTGTACCCCTTGCCTGCATCATAAACTAAGTTGTGTCTTCTAGTAACTACTGATCTTGTCTGAAACTCTGTACAAGTGTATGGTGTGAGTGGAGGAGGTGCGAGTGTGACAGCCCTCACAGATGCCCAGGTGATCAAGAAGAAGTGAAAACTTTGAAGATAACGAGGAAACATGCATTGTGTCTTGAGGCTGAATTAAATTAGCAGCATTGACAACAGGCAGAGACCCCCACTAAGGCTATGTCTACATTGGTGGCTTCTTGTGCAAGTAGTATTGCGCAAGACAATGTCCACACTGCCGTGCGCGAGATGTGCTTTTGCGCAAGAGCATCCATGGCAGTGTGGATGCTCTCTTGAGCAAGAAAGCTCTGATGGCCATTTTAGCCATAGGGCTTTCTTGTGCAAGAAACCCCTGCGGAGCGTCCACACTGCCCTCTTGCGTAAGAGCTCCTGCGCAAGAAGGCTGACACCTGTTAAAAAAGAGCGTAGCTCTTGCGAAAGGAGCCCTCTCTTACCACGCCCTACTGTCAATTTCCTTGCGCAAGAGCGGGCAGGCAGTATGGATGCCCTGCGGATTCTAGCGCAAGAACAGCCATACTTGCGCAAGAAGCTGTAAGTGTAGACATAGCCCAAGGTTGAGAGACAACGCTGGGAAGCCTGACAATCACCATCAAAGGATAACTCTGGACAACACAGATTAACACCTCTTAAGGGTGGATGTTTGCAGCGTGATGCTGCAAAACCCACAGACTCCAATGGAAATTGACATGTATAAGAAGGGGGCTCTGGCCATTGGAACTCTGGGTTCAGTCCTGCAAGCCAAGCCCCAGAGGAACCCCAACTCCTTGGTCAGTCAGCCTGGCCTCCATCTGGTTGTGAGTGTGAGTGCGTGAGAGAGAGAGAGAGAAGCGTGGCAGAGGAACCATTAACATTCTCATCCAAGAACTGGTCTTCAACATAGGCCTGAAAGCTAACATGGAAACTAGTAGCACTGGTAAGAAGATGCAACACTCAAGGTATCTGTAGCTTGTGCTGGTCCAAACAAAGCATCATTCATTCAAATAATGACGCTATGTGGAAGGAATGAACCCAGTGAACATGAAAGAGAGAGATGCAGCCAATGACAACCCCACAATACCGATTAGTGTCAACTGTGGCTGTGGCGGGTTTGATGTGGATGCTTAGCCACTAGGACCTGAGCTAAGACCAACAGCTCATTGCACGCGTGCCATTAAACGGCACCAGACAACAATACGAATAGCGTGTCCTGCACTCAGACCTGGCGATGACAGGCCCATATCACGTCCCCGGAGCCACAAGTCAGAGCTCAAGACTCCACACAGGAGAGAAGGGCAGCTGAAAGGATACGAGGAGAAGTGGAAATCAGCTCCCACTGCTGCAGACATCAAGGCATCAAGGCTTCTCTGCTCCAAGTCGCCAAAGGAGTAGCCGTTGGCTTTGTCCACTGCCTGCATCACCCGTGGCATACTGTCCTTGTCCTGGGAAGAGTGACAGGCAGCAGGGGAGAGAATGAGAAGCAGCATTAATAAGAAACAGCCCAGCAGCCTGGGCTTTCGGTGGGGTGCAAAGCATTCGCTGGACGCTCAGCTGCAATTCCCCCTGGAAAGCTATTCCCTTCTTAGGAGGGAATCAGGTCTGCATGCAGCTCCCAACAGCAGCGAAGCTGAGGTTCAGGGCTTTGGACGGAGAGAGATGGGGAGAAACTGAAACCGCTCCAGTGCAGATCCCTTCACACGAGGAACGGTGTACGAGGGCTCAGAATGCCAGTGGCAGCCGTTGGCTAGTGGCTCTACCAAGGTAACAGCCAAAAATGTCAACACAATCTAAGGAACTCATTTTCCGGAGTGCACAACTGGAGCGTCACAGAAAAAACCTAACAGACAATATTCAGGGTAGGAATGGTGTCCCTCGCCTCTGTTTGTCTGGAGGTGGGTGACAGGGGAGGGATCACGTGAGGATTCCCTGTTGGGTTCCCTCCCTCTGGGGCATCTGGTATTGGCCACTGTCGGCAGACAGGACACTGGGGTAGGTGGACCGTTGGTCTGACCCAGTATAGCCGCTCTGATGTTCTTACGACAGATCCCTGCAGCAAAGGAGTTACCATCTAACAAATGGACTTGGCCATCTTTTAAGAGAATTTGGCCTAGTTGTCCTGGATTTAAGTGGAGGGTGTTAGGCAGCCTGTTTCTGAAATGAAATCTCCACTTCCCCTGAAGACGTCAGTGATCTCAAGGAAGCGGTTTAGCAGCTAGAGGACTGCAAGTCAGCAACTCCTGAATTCTAATAATTGCTCCCTCCTGTGCACACAACCTAAGTCTGCCTCAGCTTCCATCTCTAGACGGCAGTGAGGGGACACTTACTCTGATCTAGACACAGAGCGTGTCTGAGAATTAAACAAAACTCTTGACATTCTTCAGCGTGCTGCCCCGCAGATGTCAGAGGGGCAGGTGTGTCAATACTGGGACCTGACGAACTGGCTCCCTTCTCAAAACTATTCGCTGCAACTCAGGGTCTGTTCAGTCTAGTTTTAAAAGTCCAGGTAATGAGACTTCCACCACCGGCACTGGAAGCGCTTTCCACCCCTCACTCTCAGGAGGGCTGCGCTGAACAGCTGCGCGAGCTGGAGGAACAGGTACAGGATGGAGAGTCAGGAAATCCCCGGTTGCAAACTGGGCTTTGCCACTGACTTGCTGCTCGGCCTAGGGCAAGTTACTTCCCTCTCCCAGGCCCAGCCGTATGCCCTGAGAACTCAATGGGTGTTTTCCCATTGACTTCAGTGAAACTTGGATCTGGCCCTCTGTGCTGCAGTCTGTCCATAAGCTAGGGATAATGATCCCTATAAACTCAGTACAGCTGATGGTGGGTGGTACTGTCCCTGCTCAGTACTTTGAACAGGTGAAGTATGTTATAAATAATTCCTCTCCCTCCTGCGCCCTTCAAATATTTGTAGGCTTATCTTCCCCTAGTGTCACATCAACAACTCTAGTAACAAAAGGGTTAACCTCTTTTAATCCTTTCTTTTAACATTATTCATGCTGTCTACTACTTTTGTTAGCTCCTCTTCTCTTGAATGCAAACTTAGCTGTATATTTCAGGTGACGGTGCCCAGAAATGAACTCAGAACTGCAGATAGCATTACAAGACAACTGCACAGACGGGACCTTTAATTCCCTGCTCCCTGATGCAATGTCTTTGCATCCCTAGACTACGTTAGCTGTATTTTTGCTGCCACACTGCATTTATAAATTCAGGCCTGAGGTGATGTAAGGGTTACACTGTTATAGCCTCCTGGCTTTCTCCATACTACTGAGCATCCGATATTCTGGATTCTCACCCCAACCTGATATATTAGCTGTGTTTTTCTAGAAGGAGATTCAATTTGTTATTTTCAGCTCACGTTTTCCACTTTCTATAGCTCCCTTCTGTATGTCTCGGTCCTGACCAGGTTTGCAATCCCTCCAAGGTTAGCACCATCTGAGCTGCACTGGTCTCCAAGCCCTCTTCTAGATCATTACTGAAGTCACTAAATCAGCGTGGCTACTATCTCTACTCGCATGTTTAGTACAGGGCTGTGGAGGAGGGGGCTATGAGAGAGCCACATAAGGGTGCTTATGCAGTGCTACAGAAATACAGCTGCCAAACTGGCTGTGTCAAGTAGAGCAGTGAAGTCTAGAAAACAGCAGTGACACAAGGGATTTTGTCACGCGCTCACTGGGAGAGCACGGCCCTTTTAGAGAACCCAGACACTTAAGATGGGCAGTTCATAAACCAGACAGCTACTTGCAACACGTTCCCTATCATTTCCAACCCATTTACCTGGACATTGAGTGGAACAAAGGAGACCAGGCTGTAGTCCTCAATCACCTCCACCAACTTCTCATTGAGGCGACGGTAGTTCTTGAAGAACGGATCGGCTGCTAAATGGTCTACTAGATAAGAGAGATCCAGAACCTCAGTATAATAATCCAGGTTGAAGGCTGCAAGGAAAGACAAGAGACACGGCTTTAGGGCTAGCTTTCAGGGGCTGCATCTTAAGTACCGATTTGGCAGTGGGGGACCCTGGCTCACCCCTTTCTTTCCCATTTGAACACGCTCTGTTACACACTAACTCATTTGTGTGGCTAGCAGGGCAAGCTCCCTCTTCGAAGGCGCCAATGCCAGCCTACCGGCAATGAGACTACGCAACACAGCTGGGTGAACGGCATCTCTCTGCCCCACAGAGGGGGAGCCAGTCATCTCCCCTGCAATCCCATTGGCACTGAGTTCCCCCAACAAATACAATAGGACTATTTTGTGTAGCATCTCATACACACTATGGCTCAGTACACTCTTAGGGTATGTCTACACTGCCACCCTAGTTCGAACTAGGGTGGCTAATGTAGTCATTCGAACTTGCAAATGAAGCCTGGGATTAAAATATCCCGGGCTTTATCTGCATGTTCCCGGACGCCGTCATTTTTAAATGCCCCATAGTTCGAACTACCTGCCCGCGGCTACACGCGGCACAGGCTAGGTAGTTCGAATTAAAGCTCCTAATTGCAGGAGGAGTAATGGTAGTTTGAATTAGGAGCTTTAATTCGAACTACCTAGCCCGTGCCGCGTTTAGCCGGGCAGATAGTTCGAACTACGGGGCATTTAAAAATGGCGGCGCCCGGGAACATACCAATAAAGCCCGGGATATTTTAATTCCAGGCTTCATTTGCAAGTTCGAATGACTACATTAGCCACCCTAGTTCGAACTAGGGTGGCAGTGTAGACATACCCTTAGAAACAGATACAAATTGACACAGAGCAGAGAGGGAATCAAGATGTGAAGATGAGATTTAAAACCATGTGGAGAGATGGAGAAAGGCTGTTCCAGGTGGCAGGGGCTGCAGAGGGGAGAGCAGGCAAATCTAATCACATCTAGAATGGTGGCAGGTACACCAACTTCCAGACCCCTCAACAAATAAATTACTGCAACCAGGACTCCTTCCGATTTGCACCCACCCCCAATGCATAACTAACCTCCCCACCTTACACATCTGGCCCACTGAGTTCCAGTTGGTTTTTAATACGTGGTTAAGATGCTACACCAGTTTAGACGCACTTCAACTCACTGAATCTGGCCCCAAGAGTGGCGAGTAGGTATGTAATAGTGTAGCCAGTCAACCGGTGTAAGTGGATGCTTATTGGTTAATGCTACTGGCTGCATACAAATCCCCTCCTCCCCCCGGGCTCTGCATTTAAAGTATTTTGGGAGCTGGCTGGCTTAGTGCCGGCTCACGCCAGGTCCCGACAGCTACCGCCGCTGCGGCTCTGCATTTAAAAGGATTTACTTTAAATGCAGAGCCGCAGCGGGGCAGCTGCCGGGGCAGCTGCCAGGACCTGACACAAGCCAGGACTGAGCCAGGGTGCCTGTCTGCCAGCTCTCAAAATCTTTGCAAGCTCCTTTAAATGCAGAGCCACTTACTGGTTAATGGAGTAAATGACAAAACTTTTGTTAGCTACATGATTACCAAATTACACGCTTCCTAACATCCCTAGTGGCGCAGGGGTGTGACATGGCAGAGACAGGAAGCGGATGACTGGATGGAACAGAAAAGGCAGAAGAAAGCACAGATGGGTCTATTGTGCTGCCAGTACAGTCCATGGCCACTTTAGAGCCTCCTTTTTCTTAATGACTGGCTTTAGAGGCTTATGAGAGTGCCCATGCGCACCACTAACTGCACTGGCCAGAATATTTCACCAAGAACTGAGAGAGCTGTTATGTACTTTTCCTGTCCAGCATCCCCAATGATCAGATCGCTGTCTCTGATAAGAGTCAGCTCCAAGCTCTTCCTTTCTGTCCCCTGCCTCTTTGCTAGGTCCACAGCACTTTCCTTCCACCAAAGCCCCCTTCCCAAAGGCTCGTACCCAGCTTGCCGTACTGTTCGATCAGGTCCATCTTGGAGAGAATGTTGACATGGGGCAATTCGACATGCAGCATGGTTGAGAGGGAGGTGCAAAGAACCGAGATGAACTTTCCTGGGTCTGTGCAGTAGTGAGAATCCACCAAATGAACCGCAGCCAACTGCACAATGGAAATGAGAGCGAAATAGTGCGAGATCAGAGGCAGGGCAGATTCTGCCTATGCAAATACACAGATGTCACTAAGGCAAATCCATGACACAGACCAAAAGTAAAGGTGTCCAGACCCCAGCAGTTCTAATAAAAAAAAGCATTAGCCAACTTCTCCCTAGATGTTTTACATACGATACGGCCCACTAAGCATGTTGCACTGTGTAGGACAGCGACCAAAGAGTCAGGAGACCTGGATTGTTTTCCCATCTCTGTCACTGATTTGCTGAATGTCCTGGTGAAAATCACTTTGCTATGCCTCACTTTCCTCATCTTTACAATGGGGATAATGATACTGACCCACTTTTAAAAAGTGCTTTGGCATCTATGGACAAAGAATTATTATAGAAGTGCCAAACTTTCACCAACTACTGTTCCCCTTCAGCCCCCCTCTCTTCACTTTATCTTGTTCAGAACATCTTTCTTTTGAGGCTGAAACTTTCCATGCTTGTTCTCAGCCCAAAGATGAAGGAAGTCTATGTTAAATCCAGTTTTCAATTATTGGGCTATATACAATTTTTCCACCATTCCTACAGAAATAGTCACACCCAAATAACTCAACAACAAAGTAATTTGAGACTATTAAGCTTTTCTAGAAGCAACAGTCACAGTGCAGTTTGTACTATGAAATTGTACAGATGTATAGCGCCACATTATATAATTCTATTGTGTCAACAGCTAGATTTTCCCCCGTATCTATAGCGTACTGAACTCAACTAGGCACAGCTATAGCTTTACAGCTATGATTTTTCTTTATTTCAAAAAGGATAAAAATGAAATACAAAAACTATGCGAATGAAACATCAAATAAATGCAAAAGTTAAGATTTAAATAAGGTTCTCAAGTAAAATTATTTTATCCTCAATTGTACAGTATATTGTCTATACATTAATGATCTAGCCAGTAATTCAAACTATGAGCTATATATATAATGTAAACAAAACTAGCTTGCCATGGAAACCTTCACTTGTATATTTGCTAGCTTGAGTGTTCCAACGTACAAGAATGTACATGTTTGCATCAAATCCCTGAAAATACAATTTGCACCACAATTAGTGTTAACTGAATGAAATCTAACTTACACATCTTGGAAGATAATTTTAATTTCTTAGGATAAAATCCTAAAGCTCCCTAGTAATCTGGCATACAAACGTTCTTCCCTATCTACAATGTTGACAGGGTTGAAACGTGTCAAACTTTGCAGGAAGACACACTAAGTAGAGCAAAGGACTGGGAGGGAACAGCCCTGCATTCTATTTTTTTTTTTAACTTGCTGGGTGGTCTTGGGCAAGTCCTTTTTGTGCCTTGTGCTAAACCAACTTGTTAGTATACACAAAACCCCAAAACATACCCTGAAATTCCACTTAGCTAACTGTGCAAAGATGTTTTTCAATGCGCCGTGGTGGGTGCAGAGTTCTACTTGCCCTGGGCAGTCAAACAAAAAATAATGACCCTTGAGTTTAGCCAGCTTTTCCTGCAACCAGTCAAAGTTAGCTTCTAGGTATTCCATGCAATAGATCAAACCACCATTTGGCCCAAGCTTTAGATTATCCATCACATCAGCCAGGGTGATAAGCTCAGAGATGTCCACAGCGCACTGATAGGGAGTTCCTTCATTAGCTGGGTCCAAATTCACCACAGCCACCTTCCGTCCTATCTTGGACATGAATTCCTGCATGCCAAAGCAGTAAGTGGTCTTCCCCGAGCCAGGTGGCCCAATCACTGCCTGGCCAAAGGCCAGGCAAGACAGATGATGGTTTTCTGACATGTCAGCTCATTTCTTTCATCTTCTAGAAAGAGAAAGGAAAAGGTTAAGCCAGTGCCCATTATTGTGTTTATAGGAATAGTATGCATTGAAAAGTGAAGTTACCAAGTAATTCATGTGATTCCCCCCCAACCACACACTTCTACCTCTTGAGTGAGATGGAGGGATCACCGCAAGCCTCATTTAATATTTCCTGTCCAGAAAGTCCCCAGTCCCTTCCAGGCAGAGGAGTAACCAATACCTCAGCCTGTCTACAGGCCCAAACCAGCTGCAAAAATTCACCACAATACAAAGGGCTACCCCACTGAGGGGAGGAGATTCAGATTCTTGCTGAAAAATGTTGAGAGATTTTGGAGCCTGTTGAGGCCTGTTACTTACACACACAACCGTTACGGTCACCCTTGCAATCAGACACAGGTTTCTACATGGATATTCAGAGAAATTTATTTTCCCACCGGACAAAGCTTTTGGTTGAAGTTATAATTAACACTAAGTAGAGTCAATAATTAGAGTTATAATTAACACTTAGTATATTGACACTAAGTAGAGTCAATGTAGAGCCATGGTGTCCAACCAGTTCTGAAGCAGTAGCCACTACAATAGCAAACCAGCCACATTATTCTGAAAATGTAAATGATTTTGTGAGCCAACTAGCCACACTCAACTAGCCCAATAGCTACATATGGCTAGTGGCTGGCGTGTTGGGACACCAGGGGTGTAAAGGCTTCTCAGGGAATAAATATATTAATATCAAACCCAAGAGAGCGCTGAGAAAAAACCCTGGGCAGGAATCTTGGAAGCACATTTATTGGAGGCCGGGAACACCTCTCTGCAAGAGCCCACTTTGTGGGGTCACTAACAGGCAGCACATGGCTGCAGAGCGGGCCAGGGGATAATGGGGATGAGAGGCTGAGATGGTGAGGCCAGGGGGCAGCAACTGAGGTTTGGCTCTGGTGTCGGGGGGTGGGGTCTCACAATCCCGGGCTGTGTGTGTAAATTTTCATGCATTTGAAACAGATGATTCCCAATGCATCTACCACGGGCACCATACGCGACTAATTGCTCATTAAGCTAATTAGACCAAGTCCTTGTTGCAGTTTATAAACGGAACAAGCGGTGGACCCAGAATTAACACACAATGCACCCTGTGACATCAGGGACTGGGGCGCAGTGGGGCGGGGGTGTCTCTGGGGCTGGGGGGCACGTGCAGTGACCATCAGAGGGTGGGTGGGGTGTCTCTGGGGCTCAGTGAGGTGGGGGTCTCTGGGGCTGGGGCTCAGTGAGGCATCTCTGGGGCTGGGGTGCGTGCAGTGACCATCAGAGGACGGGCTGGGGCACAGTGGGGTGGGGGTGTCTCTGGGGCTGGGGCCCAGGAGGCGGGGTGTCTCTGGGGCTGCGGGGCACGTGCAGAGGGGCGGGCTGGGGCCCAGGAGGCGGGGGTCTCTGGGGCTGGGGCACGTGCAGTGACCATCAGAGGGGTGGGCTGGGGGTGGGGCGGGGTGTCTCTGGGGCTGGGGCTCAGTGAGGTGGGGGTCTCTGGGGCTGGGGGCTCAGTGAGGCATCTCTGGGGCTGGGGGCGTGCAGTGACCATCAGAGGGACGGGCTGGTGGGGCGCACTGGGGCAGGGGTGTCTCTGGGGCTGGGGGCACGTGCAGTGACCATCAGAGGGGTGGGTGGGGGTGTCTCTGGGGCTCAGTGAGGTGGGGGTCTCTGGGGCTGGGGGCTCAGTGAGGCATCTCTGGGGCTGGGGGTGCGTGCAGTGACCATCAGAGGACGGGCTGGGGGCACAGTGGGGTGGGGGTGTCTCTGGGGCTGGGGGCCCAGGAGGCGGGGTCTCTGGGGCTGGGGCACGTGCAGAGGGGTGGGCTGGGGGGTGGGGCGGGGTGTCTCTGGGGCTGGGGGCTCAGTGAGGTGGGGGTCTCTGGGGCTGGGGGCTCAGTGAGGCATCTCTGGGGCTGGGGGCGTGCAGTGACCATCAGAGGGACGGGCTGGTGGGGCGCACTGGGGCAGGGGTGTCTCTGGGGCTGCAGGGGCACGTGCAGAGGGGCGGGCTGGGGCCCAGGGAGGCGGGGGTCTCTGGGGCTGGGGGCACGTGCAGTGACCATCAGAGGGGTGGGCTGGGGGGTGGGGCGGGGTGTCTCTGGGGCTGGGGGCTCAGTGAGGTGGGGTCTCTGGGGCTGGGGGCTCAGTGAGGCATCTCTGGGGCTGGGGCGCGTGCAGTGACCATCAGAGGACAGGCTGGTGGGGGCGCACTGGGGCAGGGGTGTTTCTGGGGCTGCGGGGCACGTGCAGAGGGGCGGGCTGGGGGCACAGTGGGGCGGGGTGTCTCTGGGGCTGCAGGGGCACGTGCAGAGGGCGGGCTGGGGGCCCAGGAGGCGGGGGTCTCTGGGGCTGGGGGCACGTGCAGAGGGCGGGCTGGGGGCGCAGTGGAGCAGGGGTCTCTGGGGCTGGGGGCTCAGTGAGGCATCTCTGGGGCTGGGGCACGTGCAGAGGGGCGGGCTGGGGCCTCCGTGGCGCGTGCTGGGGCTGCCCCTCCACCCCGGCTCATAGCTCGTCCCCCGCCTCACCTCCGGGCAGCTCCTGGTCCCCCGCCCCGCCCCTTCCGGTCCGGCCGCGCTGCCGGCGCGTGTCCCAGCCCCTCGTGTCCGGCCGGCTGGGCGAACGCGGGCGCGAAGGTTCCGGGAGCCGCCGGCGCTTCACCCCGCCCCCACGTGCTAACGTCATGAATATTCATAGCCCCAGCTGGGAGGGGGGAGGGAGGGCTCAGAGCAGGGCGGCCCCTAGCGGGCCCCGAGGGGGATGCCTGGGCCCTAGGAGCCTGCCCATGGCTCAGTGCAGGAGAGCGCCCTGGAAATGATTCATCCAGGCCCCCAGCCCGGCAGGATCCCCCCCCCACCCACCTGAGCCAATTCATTTCATGTGCCGGGGGAAGCTACTGAACCTGCCTGAACCCCCCCCACAGCGCCCCACGGCCAGCCTTGGGGCCAAGCTCAGCCCCTTAGGCCGGGCGGCACTGAGCCCACGGGGCCTGGGACAGGGACAGCAGCACGTAGGAGAGACCAGGGAGCCCTGGGCCTGTTTTGGGCCCACGGAAAAGAGGAAAAACAGTCCTGCAGTACCTTAGCGACTAACAAAACACGTATCTGGCATCATGAGCTTTTGTGAAACTATAGCTGCAGCCTGTGCTAAACTAGCTACCAGATGGGGGCTAGGTGAGGCCAGGAATGAGACAGCACTAGCTCTGTATTTAGCAAATTACAACTAAAAGACTAGAAAGCTGAACTCTACCTTCCTCTCCCATTGTAGCCCTATTCTACTCACAAGCAAGACTGGCTAGTTCAGATGCAGCCTTCCTGAGCAGGTGCTAGTGCTAATTAGCTGGCAATGCTGCAGCATAAAGCCATGAGGGAGAAAGTAGGGCATCATTCAGTGGAAAACAAACACATAACCAAGTAAAAATAGCAGAAGTGGAGAAGAGACTGGAGCTTGAGGTACATCTGCCCATCTAGGCATTTACCCACTTAGTGTCAGGTGTGTACAGATAGCCATTTTCAGGTACATAAAAGGGAGTCACAGGGAGGAGGAGAGGAATTGTTCTCCTTGTCCTCTGATGATAGGACAAGAAGCAACGGGCTTAAACTGCAGCAAAGGAGATTTAGGTTGGACATTAGGAAAAACTGCTGGGCTGTGTCTAGACTGGCCAGTTTTTCTGGAAAATCAGCTGCTTTTCCAGAAAAACTTGCCAGCTGTCTACACTGGCCGCTTGAATTTCAAAAGCACTGACTTCCTACTGTAAGAAATCAGTGCTTCTGAAATACTATTCTGCTCCTGTTCGGGCAAAGTCCCTTTGCGCAAAAGCTTAAAAGGGCCAGTGTAGACAGCTCAGATTTGTTTTCTGCAAAAAAGCCCGATCGCAAAAATGGCGATCGGGCTTTTACAGCGTCTAGATTACACGACGCTTTTCCGCAAAAGTGCTTTTGCGGAAAAGCGTCCGTGCCAATCTAGATGCTCTGTTCCAAAAAGGCTTTTAACGGAAAACTTTTCCGTTAAAAGCATTTCCAGAAAATCATGCCAATCTAGACGCAGCCCCTATGTATCAGGGTGGTTAAACACTGGAATAAATTGCCTAGGGAGGTTGTGGAATCTCCATCACTGGAGAGATTTAAGAACAGATTAGACAGACACCTGTCAGGGATAATCTAGATGGTGCTTGGTCCTGCCATGAGGGCAGGAGACTGGACTTGAAGATCTCTCAAGGTCCCTTCCAATTCTAGTGTTCTATGATTCTACAAGTAGTCCCATTTTTCCTGGAGAAGTCTTAACTTTATGTTCAGCACAGGTCACCAAAAAGTTCATCTTGTCCCAGTATGTTATTACTGTGTGCAGTGTAAGTTTCCTAGACTGATAATGCTCTGGGTCAGTAACAAGTTTTCTAGAAAAACTTAACACCAATAGTCTAAGATTCTATAGGACCAACCAAGAAATCTATAGCTATCATGAACTATGGGCACAACCTGCTTCTTCAGATGACAGTTTTCTCAGAAAGAAATGTGAGAGATGCCCTCAAGTCTGCTTGCAGATGTTTTCAGAGGAAAGGTCTGCAAGGATCTCACTGCAGGAGCCTAAACAAACCCCTGGCTGCTTCATACAGCCTCCTTGCTTACAGTATTAGTGTTAAACTTAAAAACAAATAGTATGTGTTGTTTAAGTTTTTCCTGTTACAGACTAACTCTGCTACCCCTCTGAAGTATTAGTGTTAACACTCATGAGAGGCTTAACCTTTCTCCTACCAAACAAACTCTAAAGACCTCATCTAGTGGTGAAGATACTAGGACTCTCCCCCATAATACAGCAATTACACAAGACTTTGTTTTAATGCCACAAAAAGTCTGGTTTTTCTTCCAGAAAAATAAATTAACATTTTATTTCGTATCAGACAGCAGGAGAAGTCCGCCTCCAGTAACAAAGCAACACGGAAGAGGCTGTTCCAGTACAAGGGTTCTGCTATTGCTCTAGTGAACGATTCCCAAAGTCTCTGGTCAGCAGCAACTCATGAGGCACTGGGGCTCTGGTAAGCACTCGGAGTCGCTCGGATAAATGTCATGTCCTGTCTGTACTTCATGGCAATGGGCAGCTGGCGCCGAAGCAGCTGGTCCCCACTGTCCACGGGTTGGGGCTCATCATAGACTGTGGAGATGAGGAGGGGGCCGTCCCGGCGACGCTTTTTTGGCTTGCTGAAAGTCTGCAGCTTCTCTCCGTGGTACCTATGGAGGAGTGGGCAGAGAGCAGGGTTTGGTGCATTACTGTCTGACAGGAGAAATCCCTCTACTCTAGCTTGTATTTACCAAATGCTAATAAAAGGAAGAGGCTCACGTTGGAGCATGAGGACCAGGACCTCTAGGGATAGTGCCACTCACATGGCTCCAAAAGGAACAGATGCCTCCTAATGGCCTGCAAGAGGGGTATGTGTGTAAAGCATTTGAAGACCCTCAGTTGCAAGGAGCACGGAAAGCGCAGAGACTCTGAAGCAGTTCAGGCATAAGCTTGAGCTGGCTAACTCAAAGCTGAGACTGAGATAGTTTATGGTGCTCTCTGGGTCTTCACATAGCATCTGTACACGGATCACCCTGGATCTGCCAAAAAGGTACTGTAAGTATCATCCTGCTGGCTGTGCAGCACTTCAGTTCCCAAAACTATGCACGCCCCATCACCACTGTTACGAGCCATGTTGGTTTCAAGCTCCCCTATAAAGGGGACAACACAGATTCTTAAGCTTTGATGGGACCATTACAGACAACACGTCTTGGAAGACCGCTGAAGCAGCAAAAAAAGGGATGAAAATGGAGGACTGGTTTGATCTTACTTGAGCTGCACAGCCAGGAGGCCAGGAGCATGTTCCATTCACGTCTAGATGGCACAAGTTGGCTCTTTAATACTCACATCAAGGCTGCCTGTAGAGACTGCCTCACAGCCCCGGACATTCCCTCTAGTTCCGACTCCTCAGGTATACACTTTTAGTTGTCAAATTACCTACTATATTTTCTCTTCATGTATGGAGCCCTCGAGTGGCATTGGCCACAAGCTGAAGACACCAGGGGTTTGCTGCACTTACCCCAATCCTCTCTTGCATTTGGGATGCTGACCATCGCTGTCCAATGCTTCAGCCATTCCAGAGTTGCTGCTCCCTAGACCCAGTCCCTCCATCCAGCCCTGCCTCTCCATCACCTTCCTGCCAATGCCCTGGAAGAGAAGAAATCCTTGCATGTAAACCAGCATCAATCCTGGGAGTGAGTGGGCCAAGTTATTACCCACAAAGGTCAGTGACACATTAAGGGATGAACTAGCACTTTATAGACTAACAAAACACGTCAATGGGATCGTGAGCTTTTGTGGGCACAGCCCACTTCTTCAGATGACTGGAGTTTTAAACTCCGGCTCCAGTCATCTGAAGTGGGCTGTGCCCACGAAAGCTCATGATCCCATCGACATGTTTTGTTAGCCTATAAAAGTGCTACCAGACCATTTGTTGTTTTTTCCTGTACAGACGAACTCGGCTACCCCCTGAAGATTAAGGGATCAGGGCTTCACTCTTTTTGCAGTTGTTAGATGCATTTCTAAAGCCTCCACCCTGCCCAGTAGGGTACTACCTAAAACCCAGCTCCATGATGCTTCTGAATCTCCATAAAAGTGAAGGTACCTTTGGAAAGCAATTCTCCCTCCCCCCAAGAGAAAGATAGCTTGCTAGTTAGTCCAAGTCCTGTATTTCTCTGTTTCAAGCCTCCACAGGCCAACTCTCATTTGCCTCCAACCCAGATACCACAAGCAGCCTATTTTCTAGTGTGTCGTGTGGTTTGATTTATTTTAGATCCAAGGGAAACCAGGACACTCTAGAGAGAATGAACCACTTTCTTATTTATTGCAAGCTTTAAGCAGTTAACATTGTTGTTTAAGTTTTACAAGCCTTAAAAACAATTACTATACAATTTAAACCTTAAATACTATAAATTCTAAAGCAATTAATACAGCGCAAAGCAATGCAAAAGCAGTTAATATAAGATCTACTATAATACAATAATAAAGCCTAGCTCACTTACACTTCACCCGTATGCTACCTACAGTACCAGGCAGGAGGTCGTGGTTCTTTTGATTCCCACGGGTCGGAACACTGCACTGGGTTGCCAGTGTGAAGGGCCTATTTACTTCTAGTTACATCGAGCAGGGCCTATGGGTCAATCCTGCCCATTCCTTCCCACTAAGCCCATTTTATAGCAAAGCAAAACTTGGTCGTTCTAATAATATTTACCAATTGATTACGTATTGTGTAAGATACTTAAAATGCCCGATGCCCCTATTTGGGGTACATCCTGCTCCTCAGGATGTTGCCTAAAACTACGTGCATAGTTAATTTTTGTAATTTTTGCTCATCAGAAACAGAAGTACCAGTACAAGGTTGATAGCCAGGTGTTTCTGACATGGTCTCGCTGTACCGCTTAGTCTGCATTGTTATGCAAAACATTCCTGCCTCTCAAAGCTTCTCCCTTGACCTTGCCTGCGTGCTACGTGCACCAGACTTGCGACAGGCCTGGGTTTTGCTTTTTAGAGATCTGCACCGTAGTAAGACAGACATCACCATTGATTGTCAAGGCAGAGCCATTCAGGCTCCCCCACATAGTCTTACCTTGGTGTATTTCTCAAAGGTCCCAATCTGGTGCCCTGAAAAAGACCCATCCTCCAAGCCATCCCGGAGTCTCTGCTCCAAGCGCATCTGTATTGCATCGCGGGCATCCTTATCACCGCCATCTGAGGAGGAACAAGAGAAAGATAAGGGGGGGGGAGAAGGGGAGGAGAGGAGAAGAGAGCTGCTAGGAGCTTCCTTTGCCAAGTCAGGCCAAAATAGTTGGAGCAACATTCCTGTTATTTCTCGTGTAATTAGCTTAAGGCGAGCTACCTGGCAGCACATTGAGAGGAAGGTTCCTGACTCCGACTAGGTTTTAAGAGAAGCCAGATTTGAACAAGGGAATTTCATTAGAGGGTTTCAGAGACCAGCTCATTTGTGTGAAGTTGGATTTCCAGCATTGCAGGTGAATGCTCCAACAGCTTCATTCTACAGTGCAGAAACCAAGACTGAGGAGAACAGGAGTAAAGCTGGTTCACTAGTCTGGGAGTCCCAAGCAGAGCGTCTTGCTAAGTGGCCAACAATGCTCAGAGTTTTAAAATTTCTTATTTTAATATTCACTGGTGCTTATCCTGGGAAGGTTTAGCATCCTATCTTCTAGGGACCAAACTTTTCAGTCCTGAACTGTTCAAAGATCCCTGCCTATTTGAACTCACTAGAGCTCTCAACTCCACTTTGCATTCATATCCCTTAGGGCCCTACAGGAGCCCGGTGGAGAAGTGGCCATGCTTCTTCACACTCCTGGTTCTAGAGACTCTAGACATGTGAACATATCTCTGTTGAAACGCAGCCCCAAGGGGAGTGCAATGACTCCAGCTGCTGGGCTGCCACCGCCTGTCCCTGCAGGCGATGGCGCATTTCAGCGCCGATACCTTTGTCGTAGTAGATGCTCATGTCCACATCCCAGTCGTCTGCCGTCTGCTCGTCAAAGTCTGTTGAGAGAAAACGGTCCATGGAATTAGATAAGAGATCTGTCACAGGAGCAGCTTTTCTGTCCAGGGCACAGCCCACCTGCCAGCACAGCAGGGTAAGTGCGTTAATAGCCATAGGCAGTGCAGTTGTAGCCCGCTTGATCTGCCAATCAGTCACAAGGTGGGTAAGGCAATATCGTTTATTGCCCTCACTTCTGTGGTCAAGAGAAGTTTTGGACTTAACATAGAACCCTTGTTCTATCAGACAGCTTGTGAAGGTTCGTACAACTGAGCCCTTGGTAAAAGGTGTTCACATTTCAATAACACTGCACAAGACAAACCTCCCCTCACAAGAAGTCATGAGCAATATTACCTCCTTGCTCTTCCTGCCAGTACTGAGCATCTGTGTAGAAGACCAGCCCAGAGCCTCCCTTCTCCCATTTCAGCTCAATCTCCTCTTCATACAGTCGCTCCTTTGTGCGCTCCTGGCTGGTTACATCCTCATGCAGAGCCTCGTGGCGCTCCCACTCTTCACACCTATCATCATCCTGCAAAGGAGCAAGGGAAAAGCTGATCCCAATGAAGCAATGGCACTTGGTGAGACCCAGTCTCCCATCATTCCATCCTGCCCCCCACACTACAGTTGCCCAGCTGAATATATTCCCCACAGAAGAGAGACATTTTGGTCAGTGCACTCTATTTCAGATTCAGTTACCAGGACAGCTGGTGAAAGTTTAATTCCCACATCCCCTCTCACCCATTCCCGTTCAAAAATCGTTTTACGAGTAAGGAAATGGAAGCAAAACACCATAACTTGCCACATGCAAGTTCGTCAAAGCAGAGGTGGGTATTTAAAAGTTGCAGCTTCCTGCTCCTATGTTCAGGATTCCATGCCAAACCCATCAGAAAGAGCGCACTGCCTACCACATCAGCAGCTTACCAGAGAACCAGTTTTGGTGATAAAACAAAGTTATTATCTAAGTGAAGGGGAAATGCCACCCAACACCACCAGCATGTAGCACTTAAAAGCTAAGAGTAGAGTCAGTTCTCAAATACAAAATACTGGCTGTATGGTACTGTTACGTGGTACACGGGTAGATAGCAGCTCCCAAGAAAGCAGCAGCATCCCCTCCATGCTGTTCGCAATTATATAGTTAGTCTTGCACAGTGCTTTTTTTTGTAAGAAAAAAGGTGCCAGTACTCCGGGGCAGAGTTGTTGAGAGAAGAAAGGAAAAAAAAAAAAAGCTGTGCTGGGCATCAAAATGCAGTTCCAGCCCCTTTAAGACCCAAAACGCCAAGCTGGGAGCCCCCCCCCCCAAAAAAAAAATGCTGCGTGTCCCAAGCAGCCTTCCGTCAGGAGCCAAGCCGCCCCAGGAAAAGAGGTGCCGGTACACATGGGGGAAATGCCCTTCTTTTTCTGTGTGCTGGGAAAATAGGTGATGGTACGCAGTTCCGGGCTGTACTGTCCAAAAAAAAAGAGGGCAGCACAGCAGCACTGGTCCTGCAATTTGACAGGAGAAAACCACTTACATCATCTGAGTGAGACTCTTCTGCTTCTTCCTCCCTTGGTCCTTCCCCGTCTTCCTCATCACTAGTTTGAGACCCAGTTCTTGCCAGGGTTCCCTTTTCCATTGTGATCTCCTCTCCCGTGTCTGTATAAACCAGCTCTTCTTGTTCAACAGTCTCAGTGTCCTGGTAATTAAAGGGCACATTCTCGTACCTGCGAGAGGATCCTGTCTTGGGGAACCGTAGTTGCAGTTTCTTAATAATTGGGGGAGGCAGTCTGCAGGCCTTGATCAGCTCCAGGAAGACTCTCACAGGGGTTCCCACATTCCCCTGGGGCATGAACGCAGGGGGGTTCAGTTCAGGCAACCACTTTAAGTCTGCCTCGGTAAAGGTTTCACTCTGTGTCTTATAAAGCTCCTTTTTAGTTTTATACTGGAACATGCTCACATCTAAAAGAAATAAAGAGTGGATTAAGACAATCACAGATTTGATGAAGAGTGCAGTTTTACCAACCCACTGAGACCGACCAAGAAAGGAAACCTGAAATGCAAGTTTTTAGTATGAAATGATATGGCAGGGTGCTGTTGCAGTCTGAGAATTAAGCTATGAAAGTATTATGTTGACTAAAAAAATGTGAACAGCCATTTGTTTCAAGTCTTTATAAACTTATACCAATAGCAAGATAGCACTGTTTTATGCAGCAGGCACAACAGACTTGTTTCTGGCATTCAGCTACTCAAGCCATAATCAGGATCTCGTACTTTGAGGTGATCAATTGCTTTTGTGAACTGCCAAGTCCAATTACATCAGGTATCTATTGTTCAGAGCTCTCTGCCAGGTGAGCTTTCATACTGTGTCTCCAGAACATAGGTCATCTGTATTTGTACATAAATTTGAAGAATATTCCTAGAAACACACTTGAAGTTACCGTGAATTAGTGTATATAACCCGCACTCGAGTATAACCCGCAGCTTTTCCTGATGGTGTAGAAAAAGTCTTAGATAACCCACGGACGAGCATAACCCGCGGGTTCTATATGCTAATTCCCGGTGATTGCACATACCAGCTGCCAGTGGGGGGGAACGGAGAGCACAGTGCAGGCGCGCTGGCCAGCCTGCGGGAGGGGAGCCACACTCACCCCTAGGCCCCACGCAGCTGCAGCCAGGTGCAACCCACCCTCCTCCGGGTAGAGGAATGGAGAGCACAACGCAGGCACACTGGCTGGCCTGCGGGAGAGGAACCGCACTCGCTCCCAGGCCCTGCGCAGCCGCAGCCAAGCAGGAATGGAGAGCACAGTGCAGGCTTGTGAGTAAAAATAAATGTGTATACCCTACAGGTGTGTGTGTGTAAAAACGTGTATAACCCACGGGTTATAGACTTTAATTTTCGGGTATGTCCAGGCTACTTTTTTTGCTTTTGGAGGGTGGGTGAATTTTGTAGTTGCAGCTCAGCAACCCCCCTATCATTCTTCTACCCTTTTTACTTCCCACTGGTATCTTTGCTGTGATTATCAGCCTTCCATCCTCAACTGTCAGCCTCACAAGGAAGATCATTAGCCATTCAGAGGAGAGAAACGGTGGGCTGCATAAACAATTCCCCCACCACCTCTAATCCACCCAGGCTCCTACAAGCCTAGGAGGCAAACCACTTTCCTGGGCTGGTGGGAAATGGAAGAAGATTCCTCTCCCATCAGTATAGTCCTGCAAATCCATGAAGATCCACAGTACCTACATATGTAGAGGCAAACAGCTGCAGCTAGTTTTTTGCAGCTAGCGATGTGGATACCAATTTTGTATGGACTCTACCCATGAGTAAGAACAGCTGCCTAACAGGCACTCCCCTGCAGTCACCACCAAGCCCTCCCTCCCAGCCTCATAACTAGCTATGTTTGTTCCCAGGGCAAAATATTAATTACATGCCCCCCTCTCCTTAGGTTAGCACACGGCACGCTCTTTACTTTGCAGCTTATTATTTTCACTTAGTGCATCTTTGCGCCCCTGATTATGATGCGCCCAAGGCGAGCGGCCAACTTGCCCCGCCTTTGTCACAGGCCTGCTCCCTGCCCATACCGCCCCCAAAGAGCCCCGCGCTACTCAGCCACCCGCTCCCCACTCTGCGGCCGCCCGTACCTGCTTCCGGGGAGACTCGGACCCTGCGGATCACGCAGCGGCCAGGCAGCGCGTCGCCCTGGGCGTCCAGCCAGCGCTTGCCCGAGTACATGCGGATCAGCCGCTGGGCCTGGCCGGGCCGCACCGCCACCAGGCCGCAGCAAGTGGCCGGGCCCTGCCCCGCGGGGCCGCTGCGCTCGGGCCGGTGCCGGTAGTGGAAGCAGAGGAAGCCGCCGGCCTCGGCGAACTGGCTGAAGTAGGAGCGGAGCTGGGCGGAGCGGAGCGCGGCCGGGATGCGGCTCACCAGGCAGTAGCAGGCAGGGGCCTGGCCAGGCTCGCAGCGCTCGGGCGACGCCATCTTGAACCCACCGGGACGCGGTCACGTGAGCAACACGGAGCGCGTCGCCCCAGAGACGCCTCTCGCGAGATCGAGTGGTGGCGTCAGGAAAACGGGTAACGTCATCTTAGAGCGCGGAGGTAGAGCGGGTGATTCCTGCGGCGCACATTGATGATGTCACAAGTGGCCCAGCTTGGTACCCTTTGGCAGCACAGTGAGAAGTCACCTATTGCTCAGGGGCATGATCCCGGCCTCCCTTTAGCATATGCCCAAGTGTTGCCAGGACATGGGCCAAATAGAGAGCTGACCCAGCCCAGCACATGGTCAAGGGCCTGGAACATGATGATTTGGGGATTTGCACGTGTGCCCCAGTGCTCGTGAGTTTTGTCGCAAGACTCATGGTAATTGGTGCTTTGTCTTAAAAGCCCCCAACTTCTGGAGTCATGTGAGGCACAGAGCAACTAACCGTCCTGGTTGCAGACAAAAAGCTTGATATTGTGACTGCTACGCAACCCTAAAACTTTAAAAAGTTAAAGAGACTAGTGAAGCACTGGAATGGGTTACCTAGGGAAGTAGTGGAGTCTCCATCCCTAGAGGTGTTTATGTCTCAGCTTGACAAAGCCCTGGCTGGGTTGATTTAGTTGGGATTGGTCCTGCCTAGAGCAGGGGGCTGGACTTGATGACCTCCTGAGGTCTCTTCCAGCTCTATGGTTCTATGATTCTATGAAAAAAAAGACAAAAAGGAAATAAAAAGAAACCAAATGGATTATTTTAAAATCTTGTATTTAAGCTGATCTCATGATTTTGGGATCATGCCTTATGATTTTTGAAAGCTTGGGTGTGGCAGTATTATGTGCAATCTAGCTAGGTTGACCTAAGTTTTAAGTGTAGACCAGACCTGAGGGAGTCTACAGTGTTACAACTGCACCACTATATCATTTGTAGTGTAGACACCCTAAGTGAGTATTGGAGACTTTACACAACACCAGGGCTAAAATGAGCGCTAAGATGAGCTCATCTTTACACTAAGATGAGCGCTTGGACAGCTGTCCAGGAGAGATTCAGATGCTGCCCAGCTGATTAGCAGAGCACCCACAGCTGGAAGCATGTGTTTCTATTGGTGGTGCACATGCACACATGCTTTCATTCACATAACAAAATTTATTCCATGTGTGAATTGAAAAGATTAGAGTGAACACTGCACATCACTCCTGAATTTGGCCCAGTGCCTTCAGGATGGGATTGACGTATGGTTGGTGAAGAGAAGCACCGCAGAGGAATGTTGCAATTTTTCAGCCTGTAATTTTCCTGTTCGGTCTCCACCGCTATTAATCAGATACCTTTTCCCAACAATGTTTAAGTGCAACACTGATTTTACTTTGCAGTTTAAGATAGAATGCATTCCTATGGGGATTTTCTGGGGACTGCGCCTCATCCCATTTGAATGTTTGGATTATGTGACCTGTGACAGGTTTTTCTAAGTTTCAATAAAATGTAACACACACCAAAAAACCCCTTCCAAAACAGAACCAACATTTTCCAAAATGTAAAACATTTTATTTAAAAAAATAATTTACTGCATTTTATATACAGATCACAGACTAACATCCACTCACAAATACTTATGTCTGAACTCTGTGCAAGGGCTGTTTTCTTTGTATAGATCAGCACCTACAATGGGAGCAGGAGCAACCAACAAGTAGTCTGGGAAGCAGATGCCCAGCTGCAGAATGGGCTATACAGCCACTGACACAGCTCCTCCTTTATGGCATGTACCACCTAGGAAATATCACTCACCATTACAGAAATGGACTTAAGCTCACCAGTCCTACCTGTTCTTAATAGCACTAAAATGCAGCCTTAGTTAGCCACTTTACCGAAGGGTAGTAGATTCTGTCACCCTAACAGCAGTGGTACACACATAAAGAACACTACTCAGAATACTCCCATTTTCTTCTCCAGGCCTACTCAGTTTGAGTCAGGGAGACAAAACGTGGGTTTCTGTGAACTCTTTTAGCTTTAATATTGTACAGCCCTTGCCTGTCAGTGTTTGAAACAGGGATAGATGTGTAATGGCTACTTCCTTAAGACTCCAGGACACTTAATCACCTGGTCATGCAACACAGACATGCAGGTACTATGTAAAGGCCCGATTCCACAGCACTTGGTAGCAGCTGTATGAGTGATTCCGTTTAGGGTTGCCAGGTGTCCGGGTATTTTTTTTTTTTTGCTCAACCAAATTTTTTCCTACCATGTTTGGTATTTTTTTTTAAAGTATCTGGCATCCCTAATTCCATTCAAGTCAAGTACTGGTCAGCGTGATTAAAGATTGCAGAACTAGGCCCCGATGTATGAATAGTCTGTGAGGGTGAAATCAATGGCAGAACTACCATAGACTTCAGTGGGGTTGGGATTTGACCCTGAATCACAAAATATGGAGCTCTAATCCAACACATTATGTATTGCAGGCCTGTTTTCAAAGGTGCTGAGCTCATCTAAAAATCAGATTTGTGTGTGTGTGTGTGTGTGTGTGTGTGTGTGTGTGTGTAAGTAACAGAGGCTTTTTTCTGGCAATTTTATCATGTAAAACTGGGAAACTCCATTCTGTACAAAGCCCTGGTTTCAATCTCCTCCTTTCTCAGAGAAGTGCTTCTCTGATCTGCATATTTCTTAGGGAAAATGTCAGCCCAGAGGATTATTTTGCAAGGACTGTTTCAAGGACATTGGCCATACTTTTTTTTCTACTTTACTGTGCAGTGAAATAGTAAAATCACACATGCTTCAGAAATGATTTGGCTTTATGAGTTCAGTTTGTACAGGGGCTGAATAAATAAGAGCTATGTTCTTGAATGTGGCTTAGCTGTGCTTTTCAACTGCTGAAGCTGTTGCCTGAGCCCAAGTGAAATACAGACACAAAACCAGGTGTGTTTGAAAGTCCACAGTATCTTTCCCACCACATCCCCACATCATATTAATGTTATTGTCCCTTGAAACTCAACTCAGTGCTCAGGAGGTGCATGTGAGGGTGGCCCTGAATGTGATCTCTCAGGAGGCCGTGTGTGACGAAAGAGTCAGTCTCCGGCTGGTTATTTCATACAGCATTTCTGTGATCACCTCAATAATATCTGCATTGCCAATGATCGGTCGAAAGAAGAGGTCTGTGATAAGTGCAGGAGGAATGGATCTCAAGGTGGAGGCAATCAGCAAGATGCGGGCAAAGCGGCCCTGGTCTTTTGGGTGCAGGGGCACTAGGACTTCTCGGAGCGCTCGCTGTGCTTCCCGTTGGAGGCTCTCGATGTACAGAGAGGCTCTGAGACCTGGGACATCTATGGAAAGAGAAACAACAGGAAATACAAATTAAAATTAGCCTCTGCTTCCCAAGCTATGCCCCAGGCCCAGGCTCTTATCCTGCATGTGCCTCTGCTGAAAGCTTGTTCACTGCTATTGCTAGTGATTCACAATCAAATTTGATTTCTTTCTACTGCCTGCACACCGGCACAGGCAGATAAATAAACATGTTTCCTTACATTTCATAGTATATGGGGATCCTAAAGTACTAGCTATAGATATGCAGCATCTCTGAAACGTAGCCATGTCTGAGGTGGAGAGCACATCAAGGGAGGAAAAATATTAGTTATTAGTGTGTAACACATCAAGGGAGGAAAAATATTGACCAATACAGCTTGGGCAAATTGCAGCTCTAACAAAACATGCCCTGAGATCCTCTTTTCGCTGAAGGGTATGCAAGACTGCAATTTTAAAATTTGATTAAAATAGTCCCTTCCATCACAATAAACTATATAGGACTTAGTTTATTTGCTTCAAAAAGATGAAGAACTGCATCAACCCTGGTTAGGGTTTGAGAAACTGCAAACCTAATAAGCCACCCCTATCAGCACAGTTGACTCCAAGGTTTGTGAGTTAAAGCAAGTGACCAACTGGGGCAAGTCACTTACAGCCTGAATTCCAAAAGTCAATGGGCACTGGAGATGCTCAGCACAGCTGAAAATTAGCCCTGAAAATGCTCTGTGCCTCAGTTGGCCTGTCTTTAAAATAGGGGATACTACATCCAGCTTAGTACTAGAGATGTAGCCGTGTTAGTCTGGTCTGGCTGAAACAAAAGACAGGACCATGCAGCACTTTAAAGACTAACAAGATGGTTTATTAAGTGATGAGCTTTCGTGGGCCAGACCCACTTCCTCAGATCAAATTGTGGAAGAAAATTGGCATGACCATATATACCAAAGGGATACAATCAAAAAAAGTGAACACATATAAAAAGGACAAATCAAATTTCAGAACAGAGGGGGGATGAGGGGGGGAGGTTAATGTCTGTGAGCTAATGATATTAGAGGGGATAATTGGGGAAGCTATCTTTGTAATGGATAAGATAATTAGCATCTTTGTTGAGGCCCAGTCGTAAAGTGTCAAATTTAAGCAACTGTTGGTACGCTTCAAAGGCAGAGGCGCCCTATCGACGAATTGAACAGTCGATGCAAAAATGCATTGACTGTTCGATTAGTCAATTAATTACCCGATATTTAACATCCTTAACTTGTAAGAGCTTTGAGCTCACTGGATGGATGGACAGCTACTCATTGCTAGATACTCTTGTGTGACGTGCCATCTCTCCCTGCCAACAGAAAGGGGTGTGAGGGGTAGGCACTCACCAGGGTTAAAGAGAATGGCTCCTTTCAGATAGGCATACTCCTTAGGGCTCAGGTCCAGGCCCCAGAATGTGTTCAGGCAGCACTGTAGCCTCTGCACGCCAGCTAAGGTGGGCTGTGACCTCTCAGGCTCCTGTCTCTTACTTTGGCCATCGAGAAGGATCCTCTTGAGCATGCTCGGGGCTGGGGTTTCCATCACCTCAAAGGTCACCACCTCCTGAACCAGCCCCAGAATAAAGAGTGGAGCCCAGCAGCTGTCCAGAAGCAGCAGCTGGTCTCCCTGAGGCAGCAGCTGGAAGGAGGGAAGGTTCTTCATGAAGCTGACTGTTTTCACAAGGACATCCGAGGCTGCCTGGCAGGTGAGCTGAGGTGTCCGGAGGCAGACGGTGCGACGCTTCTGGCACAGGCAGCGCTGCTGGGATGGGCTGTGGCTGCCCCAGTTGTGGTTCAGGTTCTGGCTCAGGAGGGTGTAGAGGATGGCGTTTCGGTTCTCCTCACTGTGGCACTGGCATTTCTCATAGTCCAGATCCATGCTGCATGTAGTCATTGCTGAGCCTGGCCAGTGGATCCCGTCAGGTCCCAAGGAGGATGAGACCCTTGTGCACCTGGCTGGGTGGATCTGTGAGCACGCCTGGTCCCTTGCAAAGGCTGCTGTATCAGTCAGAGCTCTCTGACTGCAGCCTGCTGCTCCCAGGTCAGTCACCCCTCTTATACCTTTGGCTGTTATTCCTGGCTCTATTTATAAGACTCTAAGTGAAACACCCCCTTAGCAGCCTTGACCTCTCTTTAACTAAGCACCGTTCATTGAAAAACAACTCAACCCAGTACTGATTGGCTAGGGAAGTGGAGCTTCCACTGGTGCAGATAAAGGTTTTCTCAATGAAAGTGCCAGTTAGGGCCAGGAGGATGGGATGGGATGGCAGATTGAGTGGCTTTCTTATCTGGATTACCCAACAGTATAAACAAAGTCATTAACCCAGCCCGTACCATGGCACCAAGGCCCCAGGTGTGTAATCAGGCAATGCTATATGACAGGTGTCATTGCCAAAGAGTTCACACACACACACACACACACACAGACCTTGTCTGGAGCAAGAGACCAGTAGCAAAACAGCCTGTAAACTCTGGCCTTGGAAAGAGCAACCTGGAAGTCATTTTATCAGCAGGTTGTTTGTTTAACCTTGTTGACAGCAGGCTGCTGTTGTTGCAGATAAAGAAAAAAACCCTAATGAACTACAAAGGGCAGCAGATGGAGGCTGGGGCCTCAAGTATCTTGTGTGTTTTAGGAAGGGGGGAAACACGGGCATATGAGGCCTTTTTACTTTTTGCCTTGGTTTCCTAGGAGATTTCATCAGTTTTATAGACAGGTTAGATGCATCATACTGTTCAAACATGGATGTTTATGTCTTCATGCTTCAAGGAGTTCCGTGACTCAGAGGAACTTCTAGGGCAGGAAGAAGTCACTTAGTTGAAACCCCTACCCCTCCAGGATCATGGAGCCCAATTCTAAAGAACAGGCAGGAAGGAAGAGCCAGGCTGTCTGGAAGGCAAGTTAATGAGTGGGAGGAAAGCAGCTGGGAAAACCAGGTGCCAATACATGTTTAGAAAGAAGCAGAAAACATCAACTAACCCAGTGTAGGGCCGAGTGGAACTTTCAGTCACTAGAAGTTTCCAGTGGAGATCACCCAACCATGGAAAGTCTTAGGAAAATAATAGTTGCCGGACCCCTTCTCCCAATAGTTAACAGTGTAATTTTAGTAATGTAAATAGGTTCATCTAAATAGGTTACCGGTCTCTCTGCATGATATTGGCCAGGGAAGGTTACTAATAGCAGCAGCATGGAAAGAATTAAGAACCATTGCCTTAAATGACTATGGTGAGCGCATTTGACCATTGAGGTGGGTGCCTCCGCTGGGGCCTGTGTGTGCTGCCGCTGGTGTTTTCCACAGTGATTCTGGAGGAGAGGATGTTCCTTCCTGCCCTCCGCGGGCAAGCTCTGCCCCAGCCATCTGGGTGCCCATCAGCCGCAGAGAGCCAGCTTCCCCCGGTGTGGTTGGGATGCCCGGGGTCGCGCGCGGGAGGCGCCGCTCGGAGCCAGGGCGAGCAAAGGAAACGGGCTGCTCTGGGCGCTGCCCGAGGGCAGGGTGGCCAGACGGTCTCAACAGAAATACCGGACACCCTTGCGATGACCTCACGATCGACACTGCGTCTCCGTTAGAAAACACCCGACTGGTCCATCGGCTCAACTCGTGTCCCAAAGAGAAAGTCAAATACTGGACTGTCCGGTTCAAAACCCGGCACCTGGCCACCCTGCCCAAGAGGCCTGGCAGGACGCGTGGTGCCCCTCCCCCCACAGCCTTCCCTTGGCAGAGGGGCCCCCCCCAAGAATATGGGCTCCCACGAGGGCCCCCCCTTTTGATCACTGAGGCACGTGGTTCCTGCCCTTTGACCCCTCCCAGGTATCGCGACCTCTGACCCCAATACAGGCTTCCCCCCCCCCAACCCGTCCTAGGGCTCCCACCCCACGTGGATATGCCCCATAACACCTGACCTTTGACCCTTCCCCCCACGGGGCCACGCGGCCTCGCCGATTTTTCTGGAAGGCCCCGGACGCGGCCGGTCACCATAGAAACCAACGCCAAGCGCGGAACCCGGCGCGGAGCTCCCGCCTCCTTTCCGATGACAGGACGCGGCGCCAGCCAATCCGCGAGCGGGGAGGGCGGCCGCGGGGCGCGGGGATTGGCTGGCGGGCGGTGGCCGGGTTTCCGGTTCCGGTGTGAGGGACTGAGGCCGCGGGAGCTGCGGCGGCGGCGGCGAGCAAGGATGGGGCCGAGCGCGGAGGCGGCGGAGCAGGAGGAGCGTTTCGACGGGATGCTCCTGGCCATGGCCCAGCAGCACCAGGGCGGCGTGCGGGAGGTAACGCCCGGCCGCCCTTCCCCCCTTGCTCTGTGCCGGGCCTGCGTGGGCTGGGGGGGGGGCTCTGGGGCACCCCCAGCGCCTGGCGCGTGCTCTGGGGCAGGGCTGCAGCAAACTGCCCTTCCCCCCACTCCCTGAGCAAGGGGAGCAGCTGGCAACGTCCCGCACGTAAGGATGTAAGACCCCGTTCAGTTGGCCAACGTTGTGTTTAAACGGTTAATCGACAGTGGGGGGGGGGCCGCTCCAGCCCCTCTGCCGCCAACAGGGGCTGCTCTGGCCAGGCCTGAGTGCCCCTGTGGCATGCCCAGGCTGGGCCCTCTGTCGCCAGGCTGCTCCAGCTGGGCAGGAGCACTCCTCACCCATGCTGGGCTCCTTGGGGCGGGAGCAGCCCCTGCCTGTGGTGGGCAAGGAACAGCTCCAGCCCCCACTAGTTAATTGATTAACCATTCTTATTGCCTTGTCCCATATGAGTTGGGGTGGTGGTGGTTCACCCCTTCCTCCCACCCTCTCTAAAGGACGCCTGAGGGGCGGGAGGCTCAGTGCTGTGGCAGTCCTGGACAGGGCAGATGCCCCCAGCCAGCCTCTTCCACTTTTCTGGTGATTTGTCTCTTTTCTGTATGATTTTAGGAGATGCTATCCCATTCCATGCCCATCCCATTTTCCTGGCACAACCAAACTTTTACTGTGCTTTAAGTTATGATATGAGGAAGCTGTATACCAAATGTGGTAGTCCTAGCTCTTACCATTTAGGAGGCATTCTTAGACAGACACACACTCAATATATAGTAGATTGATATGGTGCTGTTAACCTGCATGAGCCCTTATAGACAGTCAAGGTGAACAAATCCACACCCGTGTTACAATTTTAATAGAAAAAGGGATGTAATATAAAAAGTAGGTTGATTGAGTATCTGTATTAGAGAGACAAGTTGGGTGAGGTAATCTCTCTTATTGGACCAACTTCTTTTAGTGAGAGAGAAGCAGCTTTGGAGCCATACTCTTCTACAAGTCCGGGAATGATTCTAAGAGTCCACTAAAAGCTATTAGCACACCTGCTTTGTCTCTCTAATGCTCTAACGACCAACCCAGCTACAACTGCATTACATATATTAGTACCTATATGCAGGGCTTGACAATTAATGTAATCTACTGGCCCCTGGCGAGTAGATTTTAGCCCAGCGCGGCCGCTCAGCATGGTCAGCGCATGCTCAGCACGGTTTGCGCATGCGCAGTAGCACGCAGCTGGCAAGCGAGGCTTGCTGCCGCTTGGCGAGCCCTGCCTATATGGCCGATTTTTGTTTGTCACTCACGTAATTGAGCCCTATCCTTGATGTGCTATACCCATAAGAATGACCATACTGAGTCAGGATACTAGGCTAAATGAACCGTAGCTCCATCTTCTAACAGTGACTGGTGCCAGGTACTTCAAAGGGAGTGATTAGAACAAGGCAACTTACCAAGTGATCCGTCTCCTGTCATCCAGTCTCAGCTTCTAGCATTGCAACCATGATGAAAGCAAAATTGTTTAAACACTAGCAGTTTCTTTGGCCACTGTAGATAGATTTCATTACTGGCACTCATCTCAAAGTGTTGCAATGACTTATGTTATGTTTCAAGTGACCTAGGAAAATAAATAGGATGGTTAGGTTACTGTGGCTTTCTGGATCAAGTACCTGCCTACATCAGTCAGGGAAACGGTAGTAACAACATGCAACTGATGAAGTGGGTCTTTGCCCATGAAAGCTTGTGCCCAAATCAGATTTGTTAGTCTTTAAGGTGCCCTAGGACTCCTAAGAGATACAGACTAACCCAGTAACCCCTCTGATATGTAGTAACAGAGGCACTTCTCACTGACATAGCACAGCTTCCAGCTAGGATGTAAACTATGTTTAAAAAAAATTAACCATGTAATCGATAAAAAGTCCATTGGTTATAGTTACAATTAAACGGGCTCCCCAGGCTGCTGGCACCACAAGCCCCAGGGACTCCAGGCTGCCTGCTGCCCACCCCTGCTCCCTAGCAGAGTTTAAATGGTAATATGAACCAATAAGCATGAGCTTATCGGTTAATTGTTTAAACTCTTACATACCTAGCTCCAGCTGAGGTGCGGGCAGCAATTTAGTCTCAGTGAATACTAGTTGCCTTTCCTCTCCCACCTCCCAGGAATTTTCAACTTCTTGTAGAAATAGATATGTTTCGGCATGGCAATCTAGTCTGCTTCTCTGTCAAATGTTTGATTGAAGCAATTCCCTTTTGCTTCCCATGCTTCTGAACCATTTGCAAAATGCTATCCTTTAGCTGTGCCATATTAGAGCACCTACTTGTCTCTGCTTCTGTTGAGTCCTAGTGAAAATTAATCTTAAAGTAGACCAAAGTAGTCCAACACCACAATTCCATTTAGCTTTTCCTTGGATATTGAGAACTTTGCTTGGTTGATGGCCTGAAAGTGAGGATACTTGTTAAGAGTTCTCTCATCCTGCAGACTGAACAATTTTTTAAATAAAAAATGTGATACTGCGATACTAAGTTTAGGAACAGGTGATAAGGGTTTGTAACAACTGAGATCTCCAGACTTTACTTGCAGCTGTGCAAAAGCCTGGCTTTACTAAACCAGTGTGGTAGATGCTAAGTCCCTAGTTTGCATTGTTGGCCATTGTGAATTACAGAATTTTACAGATAAACCAAGAAAACTGAAGTCCAGGATACTGAATCACATGTGCTTTACTTCTTATTTTAGTATAGTATTATAATATAGTCATCTTATAATTCTTCATATTTAAGTGTGTTGTGGTCTTTTTTGTTTTTATAAGAGAGATTTGATAACATACGGTCTCCTACAGCTACTACAGTGTTGCTCAGAGCTGAGGAATGACTTAGTACGTGCAAGAAAAATACTGGGTTTTTATATAAGCAAAAGACGTAAGATTATGAGAGATGTACATTTAAAAAAAAATCCTCACATAGACATTTTAAAGTTATAATTCTAGAAACCCACACTGTAGCTATAGTAGTCATAATGCTTCAAGGGAAGGGGACACCAAAAAGAATTTCAGTCTTCTATAATCTCATGAGAATCTCTAGAAGGTAGAGATGGTAGTGACCATAATATAATGATGGTAGTGACCATCATTGATGGTAATCTTGATGGTAGTGACCATCATATAATAACATTTAACATTCCTGTGGTGGGAAGAACACCTCAGCAGTCTAGCACTCTGGCATTTAATTTCAAAAAGGGGAATTACACAAAAATGAGGAGGTTAGTTAAACAGAAATTAAAAGGCACAATGACTAGAGCCAAATCCTGCAAGCTGCATGGAAACTTTTAAAGACACCATAATAGAGGCCCAACTTAAATGTATACCCCAAATTAAAAACATAGCAAGAGACCTAAAAAGAGTCACCGTGGCTTAACCACCATGTAAAAGAAGCAGTGAGGGACAAAAGGCATCTTTTAAGAAGTGGAAGTCCAATCCTAGTGAGATAAATAGAAAGGAACATAAACACTGTCAAATCAAGTGTAAAATGTAATAAGAAAAGCAAAAAGATTTTGAGGACAGCTAGCCAAAAACTCAAAAAGAAATAACAAAATGTTTTTTAAGTACATTAGAAGCAGGAAGCCTGCTAAAAAACCTGTGGGTCCCCTAGACGATCGAGATATAAAAGGAGCAATCAAGGACGATAAAGCCATTGCAGATAAACTAAATTATTTCTTTGCTTCAGTCTTCACGGCTGAGGACGTTAGGGAGATTCCCAAATCTGCACCGTCCTTTGTGGGTGATGAATCTGAGGAACTTTCCCCGGATTGAAGTGTCATTAGAGGAGGTTTTGGAACAAATAGAAAAAACTTAATGTTAACAAATCTCCGGGACCGGATGGCATTCATCCAAGGATTCTAAAATAACTCAAATGGGAAATTGCTGAACTATTATCTGTGGTTTGTAACCTATCCTTTAAATCGGCTTCCGTACCTAATGACTGGAAGGTAGCCAACGTGACACCAATATTTTAAAAAGGGCTCTAGAGGCGATCCTGGCAATTACAGACCGGTAAGTCTAACTTCAGTACCGGGCAAATTAGTCGAAACAATAGTAAAGAATAAAATTGTGAGGCATGTAGAAGAACATAATTTGTTGGACAAAAGTCAGCATGGTTTCTGTAAAGGGAAATCATGTCTTACTAATCTATTAGAGTTCTTTGAAGGGTTAACAAACATGGACAAGGGGGATCCAGTAGATATAGTATACTTAGATTTTCAGAAAGCCTTTGACAAGGTCCCTCACCAAAGGCTCTTGTGTAAATTACATTGTCATGGGATAAGAGGGAAGGTCCTTTCTTGGATTGAGAACTGGTTAAAAGACAGGAAACAAAGGGTAGGAATAAATGGTACATTTTCAGAATGACGAGGGGTAACTAGTGGTGTCCCCCAAAGGTCAGTCCTGGGACCAATCCTTTTCAACTTATTCATAAATGATCTGGAGAAAGGGGTAAGCAGTGAGGTGGTAAAGTTTGCGGATGATACCAAACTGTTTAGGATAGTCAAGACAGAAGCAGACTGAGAGGACTCCAAAAGATCTCACCAAACTGAGTGATTGGGCAACAAAATGGCAAATGAAATCTAATGTGGATAAGTGTAAAGTAATGCACACCGGGAAAAATAACCCCAACTATACGTACAGTGTGATGGGGGGCTAATTTGGCTACGACAAATCAGGAAAGAGATCTTGGAGTTATCGTGGATAGTTCTCTAAAAACTTCCACACAGTGTGCAGCGGTGGTCAAAAAGGCAAATAGGATGCTAGGAATTATTAAGAAAGGGATAGAAAATAAGACACAGAATATCTTACTGCCCCTGTATAAAACTATGGTACGCCCACATCTTGAATACTGTGTACAGATGTGGTCTCCTCACCTCAAAAAAGATATTTTGGCCTTGGAAAGGGTTCAGAAAAGGGCAACTAAAATGATTAGGGGTTTGGAATGGGTCCCATATGAAGAGAGGTTAAAGTGACTGGGACTTTTCAGTTTAGAAAAGAGGAGGCTGAGGGGGGGGATATGATAGAGGTCTATAAAATCATGAGTGGTGTGGAGAGGGGCGGATAAAGAAAAGTTATGTATTAGTTCCCATAATAGAAGAACTAGAGGACACCAAATGAAATTAATGGGTAGCAAGTTTAAAACTAATAAAAGAAAGTTCTTCTTCACACAGCGTGTAGTCAACCTGTGGAACTCCTTGCCAGAGGAGGCTGTGAAGGCTAGGACTATAACAGAGTTTAAAGAGAAGCTAGATAATTTCATGGAGGTTAGGTCCATAAAAGGCTATTAGCCAGGGGATAGAAATGGTGTCCTTGGCCTCTGTTTGTCAGAGGCTGGAGAAGGATGGCAGGAGACAAATCGCTTGATCATTGTCTTCGGTCCACCCTCTCTGGGGCACCTGGTGCTGGCCACTGTCGGCAGACAGGCTACTGGGCTAGATGGACCTTTGGTCTGACCCAGTACGGCCGTTCTTATGTAACTCAGAAGGCATAGCTTTGCACAATGCACAAATTGTTATTTATCTGAGAAATAGGTACAGGGGTTTGATTCCAAGCTTTAACAGATCTTCAGGTAGACTTGGCTAGGGATTTCAGTACAGAACATCAAAAATTTCTCCTTACTGAGGTGAGAAGTACGGATGGGAACTTGCATCTCTTGTTGATCAGGTGGCAGTTTAGTATTCTGGCAGGCCAAAAGTAAAGTTATTTTGGGGTTTTTTTTCTTGGCTTTTTTGAGTAGGTTGAAATCTTTATTTTGGGTCTCCTGAAACTACCCTGTCTTTTGTCTTTCAGCTTGTGAACACGTTCTTCAGTTTCCTCAGACGTAAAACTGACTTCTTCATAGGCGGAGAAGAGGGAGTAGCAGAGAAGGTAACTACCCTCCCCTCCTCCAAATCTTCATGACTGATTTCGTACATCCCCAGAGCAAGTTATGCTCTGTCTGGGAACACTCAGTGGACCACAGAAATTAGTTCTTCAGATTTTCCAGTTATCGCTTTGCCTCAGTGTGCTTTCCTATTGCCATCTGATTATTTTTTACTGCTCCGTGGGCCTGACTTTGTGATGCTGCTGAAACATACTAAGGAAACAAAGTCATAATAAACTGCCCCATCCACAACTGATCAGTGGTAACAGGTTTTTTGGGCCATGCTTTGGCCAAAGGCTTGTTTGGAAAGCATGCCTGCTAGACGCACTGATTTGACCGGGTCAGACACCGCAGGTTTAATAACTCCAGGTTACCTTGTTTGTTCATTTCAGAAAAAGCACAAAGTCCATCTCACATAACTGCCACTTTGTCTCTGAGTTGAAGGGTATGAGACTGGTGGTTGCTGTGCAGGTGTGAGAGAACTGGACCCTTCAGGTTCCTGGCATGCCTGACCCTACTGCCGAGTACTGCATTTCATATTTAATCTCAGAACAGATCTCAGCGCTCCAATATGAAGTATGCAAAACTTTCAGAAAGCCTTCTGTAGTTAGCTATGCAGTAGCAGTTCCAAACTTCTTCAGGGTGTGGCCTGTATATTAGTAGCATCTCATGGAAACATTCATTTCCATACAGACCACTTCCTCTCCTACTGGCTATTGGATAACTTCTGTGGCAACTATAGGAATTCTTGTATGAAATAAATAAATAAATATTGGGACATTATGAAATATATTTACAGGTACTTTAATTCAGTTTAGCAAGTGGAGGCGAGGAACGACCAGAAGATTGTGATCAACAAATTCTCTGCATGCCACTGCCAAGTGCTTTACCAACCACTGCTGGCCTGCAGGCCAGAGGGTTTGGGAAGCACTGCCGTATGGCTTTGTCAGTGCTGCATAATGTATGCACGCTGCCCACCGTCATGGTCAGAGTTGAGACCTAAAAGCTGGGACTCCTGGCTTCTGTGCTGTACTGTCAAAAGTTACTTAGCAAGTCAAATCACTTAGCAGTTTCCCTCAGTTTCCCCATCCGTAAGAAGAAGTTAAGGTTTCATTCTCTGGTAAAGTGCTTTGTGATCCTCAGAAAGACGCTGCATGCAAAACCTGACTTCTCTACCTTTTGCAACACAGTGCCCCAACAAAGGTTTGAAGAACCCCTATTGCACACTGTCATTCTCCCTTTACCCCTTGTAACTCTTGACATTTCAGTCCCAAAAGAAATGTTTTGTGTATAGTCTCAGCAGCAAGGTGAAGCTTTAGTGGTAGGGTAAGGGGAATTATGCAGCTGTGGGGGGTGACAATACACACCTCCTCTCTCTTTTTAAGAACTTTTTTGTGCTTGACTAACTTGGAGTGCTTGTTTTTATATAGTCATACTATGGAGCAAGTCTTTGACAATCACTGTACAGTCAGTAAATTATACTACATTTTTTTTTTTTTTGTGCTTCTGTTCATGGCTACTCAAATGCTGAACCAGCTTTCCAAAAAAACTTGAAACTGAGCCAATTCCACAAATGGTTGTATAACACTCTGCCATGTGCTGCCAGGTATGTGTGAGGTCCTGATCTCAGTCTCTGACTCTCCCATGATGTGGGTTAGGCATACTGCAGACAGAAATACAGGTTGAACCTCTCTAGTCTGGCACCCTCGGGACCTGCGGTGGTGAACCAGAGATTTTGCCGAACCACGTGTCAGTAGTGTCTAGCAAGATTACCAACACTTCCACTGATCGCTGGGCTCCTAGAAGACATCTAGGGGTACATTCGAGCTGAATAAAAGCACAGAACACTGAGAGCCAGGACTGGTGGCTGTAAACAAACTTTATGGCACTGCGGGAAACTTGGCCACATCCATGTTAAGTGGACATCCAGCTAACTGAAATCATGCCGGACCATGGATGTTGCCAGTCTAGAGAGGTTCATCCTGTAGTATGCTTCTCCAACTTCCATTAAATATCATAGCAGGGAGAGTTCTGCACTCCTGGTGTATACATGAAGAGACTGGCTACTGGGCTAGATGGACCTTTGGTCTGACCCAGTACGGCCATTCTTATGCTCTAAGATTTACTAATGATTATATCCTTCTTCCCCGGACTGCAGTCAGTTCCATAATTAACTGAGGTCCAGATTCTGTGAGCTGCTTTGGGCCAGTTCACCTTGATAAGTGCCAGCACATAGCTGGATCTTCCTCTTGTTAAATTCATACCCTTTGATCTAAGGAATTTCTTCCTCCCCTCCTTTTAACTTCTGTCTATGATGATTACCAGGGTTGCTCCCACCTGCCCCGCATGACATTCTCCTTAGATGCTCTTTCCTTTCCAAAGAGCTAGTGTGTCTCCTGTAGCAGAACTGTGTGTTCACTACGTGCTGCCTCGCACAGTACCTTGGGCATTATCAACGGCTGGGTTATTGCTCTGGCTTCCTGCCTATGTACTCAACTCTCCCTCCAAGCAGTGCAGCCATTTACATCAGATTCCATATTCTTGGTGTGCCTGAGTCACTGGAAGATGATGGACCTGAGAGCCCTTTGTGGCAGGGTAACTTGTTCCCACCCAATATAATTAGGTTTTCACATCTCTCTCCTACAGACTATAGCTTTAAGGTAAAAATTGATGCTTCTAGAGCTTCTTCTTGTTTTTTTGCTGTTCCTCTTCTGCCAACAGTTCAGTTTCTTTACAAAAAGCTGTGTGAATGCTAATTCTTCACCCCAACAAGCTTCCTATTTAAATATGAAATTGGATAGTTGCTCATCGAGTATATGGGCATGCTTCAGATGGGAAAGGCCTTCTGCACTGTACTTGGAAAGCATCCGGATCCAATTATAACACCTACTCTTAACACCTGTTACTTCTATCACCACTTTTGTGGGGTAGATCTCAACACATTGACAAACATTAGTTATCAGAGCTTACTAGCCCGCTGAGTTTTAGGATAGTATTTTTCTCCTTTTGCAGATGAGTAAGGCAGAGTCTATGTGAATAGTTCAAAGTAAGACCACAAATCTGTGGCACAGAGCTGCGTATAGAAACTAGGGTCCATTACACTGTCACCTGTGCAAAGTAGCTGTTAAACTCTGCCAGGTCGCAGGAACCAATTTTACCCTCTGCAAGGTTCAGGCCAGTGGAGACTCAGGCTCACAGAGTCCTTTTCACCTATCGGCAAGTATTCTGAACTTTCCCAGTTATCCTTTCTGACACCTTCTCTTTTCACCCCACTATTTGAGAGGGAAATATCCCTAGATCAGGGCTGCCGAAGAACTTGTCTGTGCTCTGCAGTCGATTTATGAAGGAGGTGGAGTCTCCTTTCAGTTGCTGCCACTCAGGTTCAGGAATATGGTGAATTCTTAAAACTCCTTTATCATTGGACTCCTTCCTTTAGTTGATCACAGAGACGTTCAACCACCACAACAAGTTGGCTCAGAAAGAGCGTAAGGAGAAGAAGGCCCGGCAAGAGGCAGAACGGCGTGAAAAGGCAGAGCGAGCTGCCAGACTCGCTAAAGAAAAGAAGCAGGAAGATAATGAGCCAAGGATCAAGGAGCTTACAGAGGAAGAGGCAGAAAGGTTACAACAGGAAATTGACCAGGTAAAAGCATGGTATGGGGAGCATGGGTGTGCACCATCTACCTTTTAAAAGGAGACTGGGGCTAGAGCTGTTGGCTGGTATGCAACCCAATCAGGAGTGACTGGTATAATGCAGCTAGAAGGTTCATGCTCTTATTGCAACTGAGCGTTCTGGCGCAGTCTGAGTTACTCTCTGTGCGATTACACTGGGAAAGGGAGCAGAGGAGGGCAGAGGCCATGCCAGTCTGCCTTTCAGAAAGTGGGGCTTTCCTGTTACAGGGTGCAGTAGGGCTGAAAATCCCCAAGTTTCCTGTAGTTGAGTAATGCAGAGCCCTGTAACTTTATCTAAAGAAGGAAATGGGGCCACCTAGTGCTGTATCGGTAGGTTTCACTTGTCAGTTTCTCTGATGATGATCATTCTGGGGGGGTCTTTTTTAACAGAAAAAAGAACAAAAACAAGATGAGCCCAAAGAAGTCTCCATGAAACCCTCTGAGAATCCAACAGAATCTCCAGAGTCTAGCAAACAGGTAATATGTTCCTAGAGACTTCCTCAGTTCTGGGGAGGTGAATCAGTCCAGCACTGACATGTCCTCTCAGTGTGTGGGAGGAGTGAAAAGGGTGGCGTGTCCTCCGTCTTTGAGTGGGCACTGGAGATCTACAGTGCTTCTGCCATCTGTACCTTCTGCCCAATTGGAGCGTGCAACAGATTCTCCAGGATGGTCTCTATTTATTTTTTTAAAAATCTGATGCTTTGAAAGGAAATATCTGCCTTCTAATTCTCTACTGGATCTACATGGCGTGCCCTGGCCATCGAACACATCATTAACTGGAATGTCCCATATGAATTTAAAGAGCCATCCTTACTAGTGAAATGTATATGTGGGCTTGAAAACCTCTTTACTGATGCTTCAATTGTCTGTTTAGGAGACGGATGACGAGGAAGAAGATGAGAAGGATAAAGGAAAACTTAAACCAAACTCTGGGAATGGTGCTGACCTTCCGAACTATCGGTGGACGCAGACCCTTTCTGAACTGGATGTGAGTGTTGCCTTGGATTGGGGGTGTGAGGAATTCTAGCCTCGAAACTTGAGGGCAGACGCTGCTATGAACTGTGGAGCTCTTGATCAGTAACAAGATCAACTAGCTCAGTGATATGTCTTGTACTATGGTTATCTAAGAAGATAAAAACAACTGTAGTACACCCATAGGGGAAGAGAAAACTTGGCAGTTAACAATCTTTGAGACTCATGTTTTTCTCATCCTGTGCAACCCCCTTGAGACTGGTCAGGCATCATCTTGCCAAATGGCTGCTTTAGCTCCCACAGGATCCATGTATTTAATGCACAAAGAGCATATCCTTCCTGGACTCTAGTTAGAAAGTCTTGGATCAGTAGTACACAAGAACGCGAGAGATCTCTCTGATCCCCTTCATCTCCTATGCAGCTGGCCATCCCATTCAAGGTGAACTTCCGGCTGAAGGGGAAGGATGTGTTGGTGGACGTTCAGAGACGACACCTGAAAGTGGGGCTGAAGGGGCACCCCCCAGTGATTGATGGGGATCTGTACAATGAAGTGAAGGTGGAGGAGAGCTCCTGGCTGATTGAGGATGGTAAAATAGTCACTGTACACCTGGAGAAGGTAAGTACATAAACACCAGTGGTCCACCTAGCACAGTATCTTAACACCTCAATCTGGGATACATCTTCAGGGCTTGTCTGCGTGTAAAATGCGGTGGCATTGGGTTCTCTGCCTCCCTGAGAGGAGGTAACTAGGATTGTCCCATTGATTATGGGCTGTCTACACTGGGGTTGGGTCAGCTTAACCATGTCACTTAGGTAAAATAGAATCTTTTACCCCCTCTCCTAAGCAATATGGATCTGCCGACTAATTGCCTAGTGTAGACCAGGCCTCGGATTTGTCACCTAAAAAGAATGGCTTAGGCTTGGGAAACTCTCACATCCTGCATGAGGTCCGGGAGGGTGAAACGAGTGATGGGGTTCAGGCTCATGTCTATCAGAGCCAGGAACCTTGTGGATTAAGGTTGTCCTTCTCCTGTTCTTAGTACGGTATTGCTTAAGCCTTGATACTGCTCCACAGTGTATTGAGGACCAGAGTCTGACCAAATTTTCAACCTTCACTTTTAATTTACCCACAATCTTGGATTCATCACTTACTCTTTGAGAATGGAGTCACGTTTCTTTTAAATTTGGGTGCGAAGTTCTGGTCTGTCTCTCACCGGTGGTACGTGAACATTTGGGCACAGCTTGTGTGGCATGTGCTAGCCGGTTTCAGGGTGGCAGTTTCTTTTATGACATTGCAGTTGCAATTTACTTAATAGTAGGGACTCCTGGACACTGTCTTCTTGCAGATTGTTACTAGCAGTGACAGTTCCTACCATTTGGGGTTAAACGGAGAGAACTGGCTTTGTCTTTATCTTCTGATGGACATTGTCAGTTAAAGGACTACAGGAACTGGGATTGATTCCAGCACCTCTTCCTTTGTAACAAAAAAGTAATGCTCCCTCTCCCATCCCATATGAGCATTTCCAGAGAAACTGCTGTTTGGGAAGAGTTCTTTACCACCTCTTCTCCTCTCTTCAGATCAACAAGATGGAATGGTGGAACAAACTAGTCCTCACAGACCCAGAAATCAACACAAAGAAAATTAATCCGGAGAACTCAAAGGTAATGTGTCTGATGGTCACTCCATTAACCATAGTGATCAAGTTCTCTTAAACCTTTTGGTAATCTCTCTGCAAGCAAAGAAAATGGGGCCAAAAGGATCTAGAATCCAAAGAGGATGAAGACTTGGGAAAAATGTTGCCATACTACTTCGTTTCATAGGTTAGGCATCTTGCTTACCGTACCCCACGAGAAATATAGTCTGAATTAGTAGTGGCACTGCAGAAAAACCTCTTCCTCTGACTTCAGTTACCATGTATTCAATATTACTCCAGAAAAGTTTGCTCCTATAGCATCTAGTGATTGATCAACTGGAGGGCTTTAGGTGGTACGTTAAAAGGAACATGAGGCGGAAAGGTGCCTCCTTATGAAACAGTGTTTAGATCAGAGTATGACTGTAACTGGATATTTGTGAGAGACTTATGGAATTCTCTCAAAGTGGGGATATGAATGGTATAATTAGAATGAAGTGATCCAGCAAGTTAAATAATTCAAAAGTCTGTGATTATGTTGGCTGCTTCAGAGGTAGCCATGCAACCTGAATGTAGCAAAACCTTATTGTGATAAGTGCAGTTGGATTTACAAATAAATTTCTGTATAATTAAGCTGGTAGTTTGCATGCTGCAGTGCATTGAAAATGTACAGTCTTACAGAACCTCCACTTAGAATGATCTTTGTAGACCATGGGGGCTGTAGTTTGTTCCTCCATCTATAACAATCTCCTTGGGTTTTAGTTGTCAGATCTGGACAGTGAAACTCGCAGCATGGTGGAGAAAATGATGTATGATCAACGGCAGAAATCCATGGGGCTCCCCACATCTGATGAACAGAAGAAGCAGGATATACTGAAAAAGTGCGTAGAGAGAATTCATCCATGGGTACCTCCTTCCCCACCTCCCATGAGATGCAAAATTGCTCAGCAATATGTCCTGGAGTAATTGTGGGGCAGGGTGACTGACAGAGCATGAGAGGTTTGTCTTGGAGCCTGTCCACATTCACTTGCAGAACTCAGGTTACATGTTTTAGATGTTGAAGTTCAGTGTTGGCTAGGAGAAGATGTTGGGATGGAAACATGTTGAATTGTGCTGTGTTGCACAGCCCTGCTATAGGACTAGCTTCTAGTGCAGGGAGTAAGACCCAGCAGGTGATGTCTGGGGCTGGAGATATTGTCTTTCTGGAGCCACTGAGATCATGTGAAAGCTCATTAATCTCCCTCAACCTAGTAGCCCAGATAATCTTTCCTCCCACCACAGCCTACATTAGACAGCTGTCTCCAATCCAATAGCACATTTATGTCTTTATAGCCCTATTTGGCATAACTGCACCTTGGAGCTTCTGTGAGTAACTTCCCTGCCAAGGCCATGGGCGGTCACTGCCCACATCTGCTGGGGTTGGGAGTAGGGGTAATTGTGGGTCAGGCAGCTTCCTCTTGTAAATGCAGAACTGAGGAGGGTTAGTGCATCAGGGCAGTTTCTTCTGCTAACATTTCCCCCTCCTTGGTTTTTTGCCACCGACGTACATTTCCTGGCAGTATTGTCAGATATCATTTTTTGATCAGCACTCTAGAGCAGGAGTGGGCAAAAGGAGCTCTGCGGGCCGGATCTGACCCGTGGAGGCCCTGCTGCTCCCCCGTCCCCAGGCCAATCAGGGCCTGCAAACGAGGGGAAACACACAAAGTCTCTCCCGCCCCGTAAGGAGCATGTGGCGCTTAGAAGCACTGCGCACTCCTGGCAGGGCGGGAGAAGACTTCGTGTGCTCCCTCTGCCCCCAAACCCTGATTGGCCGGAGGGCAGGGGAGGAAGTGCAAAGTCTCTTTCCACCCTGTGAGGGGTGCGGTGCTTCTAAGCGCCACACACTCCTTGCAGGATGGGTGCAGAATGGGAAGAGACTTTGCACACTCCCTGTCCCCAGGCCAATCAGGGCTAGGGAGTGGGGGGAGCGTGTGATGTCTCCTCCTGCCCTGCAAGGGGTGCTCAGCACTTAAAGTCAACCACCAGCTGCTGCTCAGCTGGTGGTTGACTGAGTGGTGCTCCCTTGCAGGGCAGGGGCAGGGAGAGAGAGATTTCACGTGCTCCCCCTCCCCAGGCCCTGATTGACCTGGGAGCTGTAGGGGGGAGTATGCAAAGTCTTCCACCGTCAGGGGCACGGGTACCTAGAGGGAACTGCCAGTTGTTCAGAACTTTGTGTGCTCCCCCAGCCACAGACCAATTGGGTCTGTGGGTAGCATGAAAGTGTCCTGGCCCCGCCCCTTCCAGGTGGCCTGGGACCATTTCAGAAATTTCTGAGGAGGCCCCCCAGTCAAAAATTATTGCCCACCGCTGCTCTAGAGGCTTGGTCAAGCTAACAGTCCATCAGTGTTTTGTGCTGTGTGTTTCTGGGGAGATGAGACTTGTTCCACAACGTACATCAGACCCTATGCTGAGACAGTCTCCCTTTAGCCCTCGGGAAGAACCTGGGCTAGCCCTTGCTTCCCTGACCAGTGTAGATGAGATCTCTTGTACACAAGATCACTTGCTGAAAGTTCTTTATAAGCTTAGTTCTTTGACTGGTGGAGAATGGGCGTGAAGTTTAGACTGTTCGGCACGTTGTGGGCTGGGTTCCTGTTCTCTGCCAGCTTCTGAGGGGTCATGCAGAATGGCACTGTCCTCTGCTATGGCTGCATGTAGCCCTCTGCCTAGCCAGCAGATGGAATGGGGCAGGATGTGCGTGGGTCGGGGTGGAGAGCATCCTCTCCTGACCTTGGGCTAGTCGACACTCCTGTTATCCCCAAGTGAGCTTGCCATGGACGCAGCTTCCTGAGACATCCCCTTCATTGCTGTCAGTCCAGCACCATATAAGGCCCTTGCATTAGTTTGCAGCAGCACCTGTCCAACCTGCAGGCTCACATTTATATCGACATTGGGGGCTTGCTTGGCAGAGCGCAGGGGATGCAGCAAACCACGTTGGTGGGTTGCTTCCATGTGCGATATTGTGCCTCTCCCTTGCTGCAGCATTTGCAAAGCTGCTTGCAGTGGCAGGCGGAGCATAAATCTAATCAGAGTGCCAGATGAGCAGTGCTTAGGGCTGGGGTTTGGCCTACCCTTACAGGGGGTGATTTCCATGACATCCTTTCCTGGCTATTCTCATTACCACAGCCCTGGAGACATTCCCGCCATCCCCAGAAACATGTATGACTCAGGAATATGTTCAGGCTTAGATCAGAATTCCCTTGCCCCCCGTTATCAACTGCAGCTGCTACGTGTCTGGCCTGAAGGGTGTGTCTGATTAATAATTGCTTCTCATTCACACCTGCTGGCCTTGGTGACTGGGCACCATTACTGATATTACTACCAGGAGCAGAAAAGAGCGATGAGGTGTCCAAGGTACCTTGCGCAGGAAGCTCTGCATCGTGGCTAATGGGAGACCTGCAGGGCAGCGGAAGGGCAGGGCAGGGCAGCGGCCCCAGTGGAGAGGGCCTTGCTGTCTTTTCCTACGTGGCAAGGGCTGAATGGGTCCCTGCCCTGCAGGGGCTGTTGTGAGGGTGGATTGAACAGTGCCCAGCCAACATCAAGCTCTTGACAGGGTGCGTACGGTAACAGAGTAGCATTCTGTAGGGTTCACCCTGCCTGGCTTGTTCATTAGTGCGCCTCTCTGTCTTACAGGTTCATGGAGCAGCATCCTGAAATGGACTTCTCAAAGGCTAAATTCAACTGAGCCCCTTGATCTCCTCCCCCCCCTCAGACAAGCCATGGAATGGGGCAGGATGTGCATGGAGCGGGGGTGGGGAGTGTCCTCTCCTGACCTGGGGCTAGTCAACACTCCTGTTATCCCCCAGTGAGCTTGCCATGGCCGCAGCTTCCTGACGCGTCCCCTTCATTGCTGTCGGTCCAGCGCCATGCAAGGCCCCTGCCTTAGTTTGCAGCAGCGCCTGTCTGACCTGCAGCTAGCGGGCTCACATTTATATCGACGTTGGGGGCTTGCTTGGCAGAGCGCAGGGATGCAGCAAAAAAAGGCTATTTGAGTTAGGCTAAAGCAATGTTTGAACATCTCTTAGGACTGTCCCTTGCCTCTTGGAACCCACTAACCCCAGCCCTTGGTTCCGAACCCGTCTAGGCGTGACCGGAATGAAGTTGGTGCAGCCGCCCTCCACACACCTGCTTTGAAACTGGGGGCAATTCCATCTTCTGCCCCTCCCCCTCCTCATGTACTTGCTCCAAAGCACCTGCACAGCTCTTGTAGGACCTGCCCCCTTTGTGTATCAAGCAATTTGAGGCTGGATGAGCTGTGGAGTTTGGAGTGTTGGTCCTATTGTCAGCAATACAGCCCTGTTTGCACTCAGTAAATCCCTCAACTCTGCCTGCCTGCCTGCCCTGCTCTGGTATAGAAATGGTTGGCTTCTGTAGCTTCCATCTGTTTGTGCGGGGGGAGCTCCCCAATATGGCCGCCTTCACCCTTGGGCTTTGGAGTAGAGGCTAATGTGCCCATTAAACACCATGTTATCAACAGCAGAAGGATTTTACTCCTGGTCCACACTGGTACAAACCCATTTCAGTTACCAGAGGGCACTAGTCATAGGGGAGGTGCTAGAGTGGAATCAGGCTGGGGGGAGAGGAGGTTCGTTTGCTGATTTGCCCACTGTTGGGCTTGGTGAAAACGGGACTGAATTCAGGGGAAATGTGGCTAAAGTGAGGGGGTCCTGAAATTCCCTTTTGAGGGATGCTGAGACCCTCCTGCTGTTGCAAAGGGAGAGGGTGGAGGAGGGAGCCCCCTGGGCAGTGACAGCTCTTGCTGGGAGTTTGAGCTGTCCCGTCCCCCCCCCCCCCCCATTCCAAGTTAGTCCTTTCCAAGAGGCTGCCTCTTTTCCAGTTGTCTGGCAAGTGTCCTTCTCTCTCTCCCCCGCTCTGCTCTCCTCTCCAGGGTGCTGCTGCCTTGAGTAACTTGTTTTCTGCATGTTCCCAGCCTTGTTAAAACAGCACTTGTCCAATAAAGGAAAGAGGGAGGCTGGCCTGTGCACTTGTGTGGGAAGGAGGGGGTGGGGTGCTGTGCAGCCTGATAGGAGGGGGAGATGGTGGAAATAGTCACAAGGGCTGGACCAAGTGGGCCGCCAGTGTCCTGTCAGAGGTGCCCTGGAATGGAACAGGAAAGAGAATGAAGTGGGTCCCAGCTCAGGCTTGCATCTCTGAATGCTCAGCTGGCCTAAGGGTGGGCAGGAGGGAGGGGGGGGTGACTGAGCCTAGGCCTGGCTTATACACTTTAGCTTGCAGGGCTGCCACCTCTACTTCTTGTCCCACCCTGTGCCTGGAGCAGCCCTTGGGCCTGAGCTGTGGTAGCTACCCTCTGCCAGATCAGTGCTGGGCATAATGTGCACAGCGGCCTCTCCCTTGCCCGTTAATAGGCTGGTACTGGGACAGCGGGGAGCCCAGCCCGGCGCCCTGGTGTGGTTTGGTTGTGGAGCGAGGGCTGGTCTTTATTTCTCGCTGCTGCCGCCTCTCCCCTCCCCCCATTAGAGGGAGTGGACAAGTTGCCTTTTGGCATCAATGAGGGGCTAGTCAGCACCAGAAGGGGCAGGTTGGGCAAAGTCTGCTCTGCCCACGTGCCTGGGCTGTTTGTTCTGTTTATAGCAGGGACACGCGGGTGGATTGTTTGCGCTCCGCCGGCCAAGGCCAGGCTGTTCTGTCTCCGCTTTGGTACATTTTGGCCCCAGACGTCAGTGTTGCCTGCCACAGCAGTAGCCCTGGCCCAGAGAACAGGGCGCTGGGGCTCAGCTGCTGCCCTGATAAATGCCTCTCAAATTCCTTGTGCTTCCCTGCGCCCTCGGTCTGCGCTCTCCCCCTGCCGGACAGGCTGTGCTGCAGCTCCCCATCCAATTGTCGCTGCCTTTCTACCTGGCGGCAGGCAAGTGTACTGATGGTGTGTATAGAAAAAGTACCTCAGGGTCTTACATTAAACCGGACTGGGCCAGCCACTAGCTAGTCGTGTCTCAGCAGCACTTCTGTGCTGGCAGAGAAACCACATTTCGGTTCCTGGAACATATGGTCTGTGCCAGCCTTTCGGCCCAGTTCTGTTCCTCGGCCCTAGTGCAAGGCAGCAGGCACAGAAGTCAGACCAGCTCTTCAGGCGGCTCTGGGGTCCGTGTGTTGAGAGCCTACTTTGATTCAGGACTGCAGTTCAGGGCGCAGGTCACCATAGGCAGGTACCTGTCTGGTTTGGTCTGGCCCTGGAGGTGGGAGCAAAGCAGGAATGATGGGGAGGACCAGGCTAGCCTCCATCCTTGCACTAACCGTAGCTGCAGCCTCAGGCCTCTCAGGCGGGCACTAGGGCAGTGGCCCGTTGGAGGCCAGACACGCCTTGTAAAACCACCCTCCTGGAACCGTGTCCTCAGTGCACCAGCACCACTTCATCCCTCAGGCTGGAGAAACCTGTCACCCTGAGTGCTGAGGGGAATAGGGGCCACGCACCCAAAGCAATTTAAGCTGCTGCCCCCTTCCTGCTTCTACACTTCCTCAACGGCGGAAGGTCAGTAGCAGGCAGGGCAGCCCCACCAGGCTGTTTCCCCCATTGATCCTCTTCAGGGTGTGAGCAAGGCCCTTGTAAGCCGCAGCAGGGACCCACGTCCACCTTTGAAGGGTGTGCCCGAGGCCCTTGTGCCAGCACCCGCCCCGGATCTCTCCCCTCCCTTTGTGAATTGTCTGGCCCACTGTGCTTGGTCTCACGTTACAGCAGAGCCCTGTAGGCCGTGGGTGTGGGATAGTCTATCCGGTTCTGCTCCCCCCTGCCCATCCCTCTTCAGGGAGCCTTCTCAGGAGCAGCTCCTGGAGGAGGTGCGACCACTCCTTGCCTTGCAGGCGGTAGAGGCAGTTCCACGGGAGTTCAGGGGCAAGGGATTCTATGCCCATGACTTCCTCATCCTCAAAGCAACAGGAGCCCTCATGCCGTTATTAGATCTGAGGAACAGCAGTAGGTTTATCAAGAAATCGCACTTTCCTGTGAGTGTCTGGTCACCATTACCCCGTCCCTGCAGGCTGGGGACTGGTATGTTGCCCTTCACGTGAAGGATGCTTACTTTCATCTATCGATCATCCCTTTCCCCAGTTGGTGCCTGCGCTGTGTGGTGCCAGAGCAGCTTTACCAATTCTGGGTGTTGCCCTTTGGCACCTTGACTGCCCTGAGAGTCGTTACCAAACGTGTGGCAGCCGTGGCGGTGCTCCTGGATGTTTGCTTTAGCTTGAGATACGCTCTAGAGCAGGGGTTCTTAACCTTTTTACCTTCACACCTCCCCTGAAAGTGAACTTCATGTTCACACCCCCGGGAGCCATTTTAGGCACAGCCTAGCCCCTGCCCCTCACCTGACAGGAAGCTAAGGGGCGTGGCTAGGACTATAAGAACTCTGCCAGGGAGCTCAGTCGGGGCCCAGCCTCTGAGGGAGATAGAGGCCTGGCCAGAGCTCCTGGTTGACGAGGCTGAGACCTGGCCTAGGCCTCCCACAGCTGCCTTCCCTCAGGCCAGTGAAGGCTTCCCCGCCTGGGCTGCTGAGGCCTGGCCAAGCCGGCCGGCAGGGCTACCCTCTGACCTAGAGGAACCCAAGGCTCTACTGGTGCCTGGCGATTCGGAGGACCAGCCTGAGCTGAAGGCCCGGCTCGAACCCCGAGGCCTGCCTGAACCCTGGGACCTGGCGAACCAGCTGGATGCTGGACGCAGCCGTCCGAGCTAATTCCCAAGTCTGATGGCTGGTGGCGCTGTGGGGTGAGTGAGCCCCGTTACGATGCCTAAATGAATAACATGAGCTTTTTCCTAACTAATTTACGTAATGTGTGAAGATGAAAGTCGGCAATGCTCGCGTACTGTTGTTGTAGTGTGGCGTCATGTAGGCCTGATCGATTCGCACTGCTATTGTAGCGTGCCGATCTCTAGAAGTTAATAAGAAATTAATGTTTATAATTTTAATTCATAATATTAATTATGAAGAAATCTAAACTTTAGAATTGTATCCAGTGAGAAGGCAATTGCAATTAAATTTTCTGGGAGGCACCTCACACCTCTCCTGTATCCCCTTCACACCTCCCTTGGGGAGGCACCTCACTGGTTAAGAACCCCTGCTCTAGAGGCTGGGAGTTATCCTCAGTGCTCCCAAATCCACTCTAGTTCCTACCCAACGCATAGAGTTCCTAGGGACCTTACTGGCCTCCATGAGGGCTGGAGTGTCGCTTCTGGAAGCATGCTGTCAGGCCCTCAGCCCCCTCCTCCGAAACCTCCAGCAGCTCCCCATGACCATGGCCGGGACGTGCTTGAGACACTTAGGGCACATGTTCACAGGCATGTATGTCATTAACATGCCTGCCTTTGCCTCCGGCCCCTACAGGCCTGGCTGACCCAGGTCTACAACCCGGGCAAGCACCTGGTGGGCAGGGGGGTGCTTCTGCCCCCTCGTTCTACCACGCCAGGTCACTTGGAAGTTTCTCTCTCTGAACCAAGCCCCTCACAGTCACTGGAGACAGATTCACCCAAAGGTGGGGCACCCACCTCAGCCAATTATAGACTCGGGGCCAGTGGTCCCCGGACAAACTGTACCTCCTCAGAAACGTGAGGGAGCCGCGGGCCGTTTGCCTGGCTTGCCAGGTGTTCTGGGACTGCCTCTGGGGCACGTGTGTGGAGGTGTTCACAGACGACACCACAGCAATGTTCCATGTGAACGAACAGGGCCATGCTTGCTTCTCTCCCCTGCACCTGGAAGCCTGGGCGCATCGCCATCAACATAACCCCACAAGCCTCATTCCTCCCAGCGGTTCCCAGTGAGCTGGCAGACTCCCTCCGCCACTCATTCTCCAGCCACGAGGGGTTCCTTCCAGAGGTGAGGATTTCCCTACGTGTGATGGACACCAGCCACAGTGCCTTACATGCTGCTCTTCCCGGGTCCCTGTCAGGTGTATTGTACCTCCCAGGGGCAGGCCAGATGGGTTACGTCTTGCCCCCCGTTCGCCCTCATCCACAGGTCCTCATAATCAAGGACAGGGCCTCCGCCACCCTCATAGCTGCGGCGTGGCCCAGCCACGCTGGTTCGCCTTACTGCCCAGCCTCTCCAGGGACACTCCCGTAACCTCTCCCTGCTGGGGGAGCTCCTCGCTCTGGAGCACAGCAGGCTCTGTCACCCCAGCGTGTGGGGTGGGCTGCACGTGTCCCGAGTGGCACCCAGAGCCAGGGCTCTAGTAGGTCTGTACTCACCAGGCGGGAGGAGGGTCAGGCCAGTACTCGGTCCCTCATGCAGGGAGATTTAGGAGCTGCATGTGTCTCTTCCTCTGGTGGCCGAGCGGAGGGTAGAGGAGGAGCCCTGCCCAGGTATCCACTTCACTATTGGTGAAAGGATCCTCGGATATGCAGGGCTCTGTGGATAGCAGCCAACCCCCCAGCTACGCTAGCCGGAGTATCAACACTGCCTAATGGTTTTCTGTTGGACATTTAGCAGTTTCTTTGCTGTTTCATTCACTGCCCAGGCTCAATCTCAGTTTGTTTTTACACTTCAGAACAAGCCGTTTACATTTCAGCATGTTCCTAGGGGACACCACGCCCACCAGCTATAGCACATGCATGTGTAAGCGACAGGGCCAAAGGTAGGGATCCCCAGAGATCAGAGCTTGCTGGTACCTCCACCGGGTGGAGATCTGCCCTTCCACTGGCTCACTGACGCCCTGTGCTGGGACCCTGCTCTCCCGCCTTCACCGAAAGCTGCCGCAGCCCAGGGGCTGGGGTTCGAACTTGCACAGCGATGCCACATCCCTCTAGTGGCTGCTCCAGGTGACAGGCGTTTCCCCTCTAGCTAAAGGGGCACAGGTGGGCTGCCGAAGGTGTTGGGATCAAACCCAGCGTGTGCCTGCTGTCGTGCTCCGATCCCCTGCACAGTCTCTCCTGGTTTGTTTCAGGGTCCAGGTTAAACTTTCCATCCGTGTTTCTGAAGACACCCTTCCAAGGGAGCCAAGAAGAAGGGTGGACCCTTGGTGTGCTGTGTGTGTCTGTCTTAGGGCTCCATCATGTGGCCCATCCCCCTCGTGTCTGGGCACCTTCCTCACAAACCCTCTAGCCCCCATGACACCCTTGCAGCCCAGCAGCAGTGAATCTCTGGCTCCATCCTTTTCAAGTCAGAACTCTCTGTGATGGGGCTTGTGGCCTGGGGGCTTTAGATTGGGCAGCAGATTTTGTGGATTTCCCCCTTTTTGTCTGCCATATGAACAAGACCAGGAAGGTGGGTTTTACATTGTTTTCCTGCTGCTTTTCCAGGGGAAAGTCAGGCCTTGTCTAGCTGGAGCTCTGTGGGCACCATAGGAGACTGGAAGCCGAGTAACTGAAAGGGGAGGCATTTTCACTCAGATTGCTCCAGACTTGTTTTTTATCACCCATTTAACTCCATCACCCAGCCAATGCTTGGGAGAAAGGAAGTCTCTGTTAATAGTGACCCTCACTGTGCCACGAGTTCAGGGGGGGGACGTCTCCATGCACAACCAAGAGTCCCACGAGTCCTCGAGCAACACAGGGAGACCGGACGCGATGTTGCTGATATTTGTAAGGCTGTCAGGAACAGCCTGCTTGTTCCTCTGCCCAGACCTGCAGTTCATTTGCAAAGTTCTCTGTTCTCCCTGCTTGTCACTCTCTGTCCCTCCTTCTCTGTTTTTGGCCCATGACTAGAATTGGCCCATTGCCTCTTCCCTCCAAGCCCTTAGGCCTCTGGGCAGCTTCCCAGCTGAACCCAGTTGAACACGAGCAGATTAGACACAGGCCCAAGGGAATTAGGTGCCTGCACAGCTTTGTGGCTCTGGGAGACCCCTGCTGGTAATTTTTCAATGTCTCCCCCTTTAGATTACTTTCCCCAACAAGGAATCGCTTTTCCCTGTGGCTACATCAGCCTGGCCAGGGTGGTGGCTGCTCCACAAACCGTCCCAGTGTGGGATGCAGGCAGTGGGAGGGGACCTGTCACCCTGACACAGACTAGGAGCTTCCCCCGTCCCTCTCGGGGCTAGGGGAGAAGTTAGCTCATCAGGAGCCTCCGCAGCACCTCCGACTCTCATGAGGTCGGTCGTGAGGCTCTGAGTTTTGGTGATTTCCCTCAAGCCCCCAGGGCCGTGGGAGCATCTCGGCTGCCTGTCAAAGCGAATTCCAGCTGCTCACCCTGTGGGGGTAAAAGGAGCTGGAAAGCTTGGCCCCCCGGGTGGGAGAGCCGGGCGCAGAGCAGAGCCCAGCCGTGCGGAGTGTTACATCTCGGGACTTTTCAGCCAGTCTCCTGATTGTGGGGGCCGAGGTCCGGCGATGCTGCACCCGCTTGGCCATTCCCTGTCCCCGCGGCCAGGCCCCGAGAGCGCCACGAGCTCTGTCCGTCCTCCGCGCCTCCTCTCTCCCAAGTCTCTGAGGTGGCCCCTGCCTCACACCTCTGCCTGATGTCAGGGTCTCTTTGTGAGGTCACCACCGACCCACCACTTCCCCCAATCAGGTGAGGTCCTGCAACAGGCCTTTGTGATGTCATGGCCACACCCACCCTGCCCCTGCAAGGCTGATGTCCAGCCAGCCTTCTGCGACACGGGCGAAGCGCAGAACACGCCCTAAGCAGGCGCTGACCTAGGGATGTAACAGTGCAGTCGATTAGTAATAGGTTAATGTTATAGATTACATGCCGTCCCTCACCCCCGCCAGTACATTAGTTAGCAGGCTGGCCAGCAGCCCGGCTCAGTCCAGGCTTGCGCTGAGTCCAGGACCTACCCCTGCTGTGGCTCTGCATCTAAAGTGTATTAGGAGCCCGTGGGCAGGCAGCCTGGCTCAGTTCCGGCTCATGCTGGGTCCGGGAGCTCAGACCCGCCCTCCAGACAGGGGCTGCTGCCACCTCGCGCTGTCGCCTCTTTATTAGAAGGAGCAACACGGGGCGACAGGCAGCTGGTCCGCGAGGGGAGCTAGTTTTTAAACTGGCTCCCCTTGTGGACCAGCTCCCACCTGGTACCCTCGCCTGCTGCCTCTGATACAGAGGCAGCAGCACAGAGTGGGAGGGGGCTCCTCGGGAGTGGGGCCGGAGCGCACTGGCTGCCAGCGCCACCCTGGGGACTATAGAATAGTCAACTAACTGATAAGAGTTCATGAGGTTAATCGACTATTCAATTAACCGATATTTAACATCCCTACTCTGAACAGCACGTGGGGGTCAGCAGCTAACAATCCCGCTCCCGTTCTGTAGTGTAGGCAGGCCCCAGCTGTGCCTCTGTCTGCCTGCCACCCTGTAAAACGGGGACAATAAATGACACCTGAATTGTCTCTGTTTTATAGGTAGGGAAATAGGCACCCAGAGCTGGAGGGACTTGCTCATGGTCAGAAAGCCAGGAAATGGCAGGATTTCTGTTGCACCCCCTGGCTTGTGGGGTTTTTCGGCACATCCAGGGATTACAGTTTTCAGTGGCTCTCAGCACCCCCACTCTATAAATTGTTCCCACCCTTCTGGTGTGTGGAGTGGTTCAGGTTGGGGCTCCCCGTGGGCTATTCTCTGCTGTACGTGTGCAGATGATTCATGGCACTGACTGAAGTCCTGCTTGGGCACTTTTGGTCAATTCAGCAGTCACAAAAAATCCCTGGCTCTTTGCACGGCAGCCAGAAAGAAATGAAATGCACTTTGCGTGGTTTTTCAAACCTGAAATGAACAGGATCCACGTTTTTTGCAGCTGTTTTTTTCTTTAGCTCCAAAGGCTGGGGTCTCTAGGCCAGTGGTTTTCAAAGGACGGGTCCTGACCCAGCACTGGGGGGTGGGGATGTTGAGCTCTGGGGCTCTTGTTGCTGCAGGGGGATCAAGTGACCTGTGGGAGGAGCTAAGGCAGCTCCCTGCCTGTCCTACACCACAGACTATGCTGTGCCCTAGAAGCAGCAGGCCCAGCTCCTAGGTGGGGGGGGGAAGAGCGCACAGGGCTCCCCGCACTGCCCCTGCCCTGAGCACTAGCTCTGCACTCCCATGGGCTGGGAATCTGCTGCTGGCTGCTTGTGGGGCACAGCATGGTCTGCAGGGCCAGGAGAGGCAGGAAGCTGCCTTAGCCCCCATGCTGCACCGCTGCCCAGGAACTGCTCAAGGTCAGCCCCTCCTGCCCCCTGCAAAGCCAGAGCCCCCTCCTGCATCCCAAAGCTCTCCTCCTCAGCCCCACCCCAGAGCCCACACTCCAGTCACATTCTGTTGCATCAATGATTTTCTTTGACTGAGGGAAAAAACGTTTGAAAACTGCTGCCCTAGAGGGTAGGAAGCCAGGCCTGCCGGGTTCTATTCCCAGCTCCGGGGCCCACTAATCCTGTGAACTTGGGCAAGTCACATAACTCCGTGCCTCGGTTTTTCCATCTGTAAAATGGGTTACACTCATGATTTTCCCCCAGGGGTGCTGGGAGGGCTGAGACTGTAAAGTGCTTTGGGATCCTCTAATGCTGATATAATGCTGCCAAGATGTCAGTCAGGCTCCCAAACTTCCTCGTGGCTGGCGAGGGCTGCTCACCTTCTTCACCTATTTGACACCTGTGCATCAGGTGGTCTGTGGGCTGTGTGACGGACCAGGCTGGGTCTGGGCACCGCTGAGGGAGTCCACTCAGAGCTAATTGCTCAAAACCCAGGGCTCTTTATAGCCCTCGACTGGAGACCTTTCCCAAATAGGCCACAAACCAGTCACACCGAGCACTTCAGCTGCCAATCCAGCCAGCAGGAAGCCTCCCGAGCAAAACCCCTCAGACACCCCAGCTCTTCCTGTGCCACAATCAGCCCCAGGGCCTACCACACAGGTGAGGGAGGGGATATAGAACCCAATCTCACCTACCCTGAACAGGTTCTCCCGGTCCCAAAAGACCAGCCACAGTACCCAGCCACTTTGCATCTTACCCACAAGAGCACGCTGGGCCAATCCTTTAGAATCTACAATCTAAAGGTTTATTAATAAAAGAAAGAAAAGGTGGAGAGTGAGGTTGTTAAGGAGAATACATTCCATGCACCAATCACCAAGTTCTCAATGCAGGCTCTCAGCAGAGATGTTATAAGCGGCTAGCTTCCGAAGTCTCTGGTGCCCATCCTATGTCAGGATGGGTCAGCGATCCTTCCCGGCTCGCTGTCCCTCGCACGGCTGCGCGTCTGGGATCAGGAGCAAGATTACAGACAAGATGGAGTCCTCTGCATGGCATTTTATATCCATCCCTGGTACCTTCCAAGCTGGAGCGGGTCACGTGGCCAAGTGACCTGTCCCTGTGCCCCATGTCAGCGGCCATTAGAAACTGACTGGTTTGCCGGTTCCAGACGCATTCCTCAGGTGTGTATTGGGCACCTCGAGAGCCATTGTTCCTGGAGCTGTGCTAATTAGCATTGTCATCGACTGAACAATCCTCCTTTACAACAGGCAGTCCAGGCCAGTATCAGCCCAGACTCCATATTCATAACTCCACATACAGACATCATACAAGTACATGAGTAGCACACAGAGAATCAGTAGAGCATAAGTTTCCATTTGACACCTCACATGGGTCCCCTTTGTACAGACTTTGGGGCAAACACCCCCCCATGGGCACAGCAGTGATCTGGCTGCTCCCCTTAAAATCCAGTAATGTGACAGGCTTACATGGGGCTGACCCCCCAAGAAGCTGGAGTGGTACAGCCTGCAGGGCAATGTGCGAGTCGGGGGAGAGGTGGTCCAGCCATCAGGTTCTCTTCCCTGGATGGGGTGGGAACAGGAGAATAAAGGACACCGGAGATCCTCCAGTGAGTTCAGGTTCATAACAGGGGCAACAAAAATGATGAGGGGATTTGGAACTGGTCCCGTATGAAGAGAGATTAAAAAGACTTGGACTTTTCAGCTTGGAAAAGAGGAGACTAAGGGGGGGATAGGATAGAGGTTTATAAAATCATGACTGGTGTGGAAAAAGTGAATAAGGAAAAGTTATTTACTTGTTCCCACAATATAAGAACTAGGGGTCACCAAATGAAATGAATAGGCAGCAGGTTTAAAACAAACAAAATGAAGTTTTTCTTCACTCAGTGCACAGTCAACCTGTGGAACTCCTCGCCAGAGGATGTGGTGAAGACAAGGACTTTAATAGGGTTCAAAAAAAGAGCTAGATAGATTCATGGAGGTTAGGTCCGTCAATGGCTATTAGCCAGGCTGGGTAGGAATGGTGTCCCTAGCCTCTGTTTGTCTGGAAATGGGTAACAGGGGAGGGATCACGTGGGGATTGCCTGTTCTGTTCCTTCCCTCTGGGGCTCCTGGTATTGGCCGCTGTGGGCAGACAGGACACTGAGCTGGATGGACCTTTGGTCTGACCCAGCCTGGCCGCTCTTATGTTCTTAAGTCATTTCTAGGCTGCTTTTGCCTGTAGTAGCAGCTGCTCTTTTCACAGGTGCCAGCAGGTGGCAGGGCTCCCCTATGAGTCTGCCAGGGACCGGGCTGTTCAGGGCCCATGTGAGCTGCTCTCACCAGATGACAGACGTAAGGGGCACTTTGGGGGCAGGAAGTGGCTAGTTCGCTCCTTCCCTCTTCAGTGGGGACCCCATGAATTCCCCCTGCTCTCACGAAGCCCCCATCCCGGCTGTGCTCCACACCCAGCAGGCAGCCCCCGCCCGGCGCCCACAGACCAGGACACCAGCGATGGGCCTGCTCCTGCTCCCACTGACCCCGGGGAACAGCTTTTCCTGGGAAGTCCCAGTTACAGCAACTAGCAGCCCCAGGGCCTGAGCCGCTGCCTTGGGTACAGCGGTGTGACCCCCATGGGCCGCGCCCAGGGGGCAGGTTTGCCCTGGGATCAGCAATTGGGCTTGATGTGGCACAAGAAGGCGCCTGTCTCGCTAGCTCAGGCTTTTCAGCGGCAGGTCAACCAAGGTCAGTGTCATCACCCCCATTCCACAGAGGGGGAAACTGAGGCACGGGCATGGCTTGGCTAAGGTCCCCTCATAAAGCAGTCGCAGAGCAGGGACTTGAGTCCCAGGGAGGTGCCCTACCCACTAGGCCATGCTGTCTCCCCAGGCTTAGCGGCTAGTGCTCAGCCTGGCAGGCCCCACTGATGCTCAGCCTGTTCTGCTCCGGTGTGGCAGGGCGCAGCCTGATGCCCCCGGACCACGCCCCTCTGGGCTCTGTTCCGCTCGCACTGCCCACCCCAGCGCTGCCAGCCCAGAGCTCAGCCCCCGAGCCCAGCTCCATCTGCTGCCCGCCACGCCAGATGCCTCTCGGCCAGCTGCTCTCACGCCGTGGGTTGGACCCCAAAGTGGGGCATGACCCTGTGTTAAGGGGGTTGCCGGGGCTGGGGTCAGGGATACCCTGGGAGCCCCAATGCACTGGGCGGCAGATCTCAGGTGACTACAGGCCCCCTGCCTGGGCCTGGAGCCTCTGGGCTTTGCTTTGCCCCCTTCCTCGGGGGGTGGGGGGGGTAGGGAGTGCAGGGGGGTGCAGCTCCAGCGGGCTCGGCCCTGGAGATGGGGAGGGGGAATGCTTTTGGTTGTCAGGAGGCACCACCGTCAGTACTGGACGGAGCCATACTTGCGTTCCGGGCAGCGGGCACATGGCGCATGCGCGGCCCCGCCCCCGGGTGTGCGGCGCCCCTTACCACTTCAATCAGGTGCCCCCCCATAGGTTGGCACCCCGGGCAGCTGCCCAGCTAGCCCCTCCCCCCCCCCCTTGATCTGGCCCTGACCGCCATGCAGGGAAGTTGGAGGACCCTGCTCCAGGTTTCTCCGGGAGATAGAAGCCGTTTGACTGGCAGCCTCCCCCCTGCACAGCTGGGCGCACAGCTGCCCTGGCAGGAAGGCCGCTGGGCTCCAAAGAAGCAGCTGCAGCTGGTGGATTGGCGGCGCTAAATCCAGCTGCAGGGACTAAGCAGGGGGCAGCGGGAGGCTCTCAGAGGCCGCGGGGCCGGGTGCTGCGGGGGAGAGGCCCTGGGCATCCCACGAGTGGCATGGCCAAATCCTGGCAGTGGGGACAGGGAGCAGGGAGAGCCACTAGCACCCCAGCATCAGGGGCATCCATGCTGGGCTGCAGGCTGCATGGCCGCAGGGCTGCAGGGGTGGAGGGGCCTGATTCTGCTCCCAGTGGGAGCTTTGCCACTGGCACCAGGGGGGCAGAATGGGGCCCAAAGGGGGCAGGATGTCAGTGGCCTCTGTCCTTCTGTGTCAGCCCACACGTCTGCCCGGGCTGGGTCGGTGCCGTGGGCCCCGAGCTGGTGCATCGCGGGAAGGGGGGCTGGCATCTCTTGGGCTCCTTGGCAGCCGTAAAGCAGGACAGCAAAGGTGTGGCAGCCGCCCCAGCGACCCTGCTGGCTGACTCCCTGGGCTCCGGCAGGGCTCCTGGCTGCACAGGGCTGTCCTGACCGATGGGCAAAGCACAGCATGCCCCAGATTTCATGGTGCCCTATGCAGCTGTGTGTTGCCTATGGGCTCCGGCTGCCCCCTGCCCCTTCCCCTGGCTCAGGGACAGTTCAGTCACCCCATGTCCCCAGCTCAGCCTGGCCTGGCTGCCCCAGCTCCATCCCCTGGAGCTGCTTCTCTCCAGCCGGTTGCGGGGCGCCTGCAGCACCCCTGGCCCGCTCTTCCCTCCTGGGCCTGCTCCAGGCTGCCACCCCTCCTGGGATGAGCATCGCAACAGTACATGCATCCGGTCCAGGGGAGCTGGCCACCCCTTTCCCCCACAGCGTCAGCCCGGTGCTGCGCTGCAGAGGGCACCAGCCCCCCTGCCATGGATGGAGCATCAGGCCTGGGCAGGGTGCCACGCAGGCCGAGGGGCACGCCCTGGCTGCCTGGGGGGCGGCCGGGGGCGAGATCGGGGCGTGGTGCTGAGCTGGGCGTGGCTGCCCAGGCGAGAGGGGAGCCAGTCTCGGGTCCCAAGGCAACGTGATCTTTGCTTTTGCTCCCAGCAGGCCCGGCTGCGCGGCCAGAGAGGCGCAGCATTTCCAGGGCTGGTTTCCACGGGGGAGCGCTTGGTCTGCTGGCTTGAGTTTACCAGGCCTCCCCCCCCAGCTGTTGGCACTGCCCCTGCCCGGACATTTGCAATACAGGGATTCTGCTTGGGCAGCAGCCCCCAGCAGGGAGCCCAGCGCTAAGCCAGCCCTCTCCTGGATGCAGCCTCCTTCCTCTGGGCCCTGGGGCTGCTGGAGCGAGTCCAGCCTGGCTCCAGTCTGGGCCCATGCAGCTGCAATGAGGGAGCCTCTGCTCTTACGCTGGGGCTCGGGCCTGCGCCCGGAGCCCTGCATTCCTCCGTTCTCCGGCCCTGCCTCCCTGATGGATGGGAGGGACGGGGGGACAGCCCCTCTTCCTTCTTGTGCCATTGTTGGTTCCCTTTTCTCCAGCCAGCAGACAGCGGCTCCAGCACCAGGCCCCTTCAATCGCCCTATTGTGCCCCGGGGAAGGCATTTGGCCATAAAGATCTCCCGTTTGCATCTCACTGCGGCCTCCTTCCCCACCCTCCCTGCACGGCAGGGATCTGACGCAACCCCCCAAGGGGGTCCATGGAAGGGGGACCCTGCCGCAGGGCACAGGCTCCGGACTCAGCCCTCTGGGCCCAGGAGGTTGTGCTGGGGCTGGGTCAGCTGCAGGGATTTTGCCAGCAGTGAACCCCACCCCCCAGACCCTAGAGACTCCTGCACTAAACTCCAGAGGGCCCAGGTGCGGTTCTACCCGTCAGTGTTACACGTACCTGTGAGATTTTCCTTTTCTCCAGGAAAGCGTTTGCCTCTGTGGATTTGAAAGCCCTTGGGATGTCCCCGACTCCTGCCACACAAGCACCCGCCTCTGGCAGGTGTATTGGTTAGACTTTGCTCCCTTCCCCAGGCAGCTGCTTCACGACATCCCTGCACGTCCAGCCCGATCCCTGAAGGCTCCTCCCTGGTCTCTCCTCTCAAGAATTACCTGGGTCTGGCTGTGGGTTCTGCAGCTCTGTCGCGCCCAGGATCCCGTCCGATTCGCTATCAGTCCCATCATCCTTATGGCAGACAGTTCAGGAGTCTGGTCCCCTGGGAATTTATATGACAGCCATCAGCGAGGAATCTGAGGGCCTTCCAGACATACTAGAGCATCTGCCTACACGCTCACCATTAGCATCCGGGTGCCCTGTCCGCGTCTGCAATCTCATCTCGGTGGCTGGGTCCTAGGCTTTGGGCCGAGCCGGGGCGCGGGTGTAGGAAGCGGCCCATCCCTAGCACAGCCGTAGCTCTCACCGGCGGTGAGCGTGGTTTGAATTCACGGCTCTCTGTTTTCTGTGACATCATCTCCGCCGGCAGCGGGGCAGGGGATCACGCAGAGTTGCATCACTGTTGGCTCTCACGCAGGGCGCAGCCTCTCGGGCTCCACGTTTGCTCGGCCAGCTGTCCAGCGAGCGCGAGAGAAAGGGATTATGAGCAGCCTCCAAAGGGGGCCGGGGGGGGTTGATTCAAAAGCATATTTGCAAATACCGAGGGCGGGGGCGACATTCACCCACCCCAATGATAAGGATAATGCGGATGGGCCCTTGACGACTCTGTGCCTTAGTTTACCCGTCTGTGAAGATGCCTAAGGATTCACTAAATCGATCTTGAGCTGGTTCTCCCGGGCTTGGAAGGCTGGATTTGAGCTGCTGCCATCCCCAGGGCCTTTTGTCAGTCGGCTGAAAAGCCCTGACGTTATCGCCTAGATACACAACTATTTTAGTGTTCTTCCAAGGCAGCACATAGTAAATAAATCCCTCCGCTCCCCTTTTGCTCTGTTCAGGGGTGGTTTGCCAGTCTGGGCAGATTTTACAGGCTCTGCCAGTGATGGGGTTGTAAACTGACTCCCAGCTGGTGAGAAGGGAGAATTTTCCCTTGATTATGCCGTGCACAATGAGGGGCTTGTCCTTTCCTTTTTAAGGGACGCTGCCCGATTAAAAATGACACTTCTACTGAATATATCTTGCCTGTTATTCCAAGGAATCCCTGCGATCTTTCCAGAATAGTCATGTTGCTCTGTTTGTTACTTAGAGCATTTGACAGCACTTGGTGCGCTGTCGATTTCACGGTAGTCCCTGTCTGGTCAGTTTGTTGGGGTCTTGCCCCAGTTTGTTTGGGTCTTTCGCACAGTCATAGGGGATAGTGAAAACAATTAAAAACCCGACGGCATGATTGTAAAACCACAAAAAATGGCCAGGAGGACTCGGGGCAGGTGTAAAACTCGCAACTGCATTCAACTTTTTTTTTTTTTTTTTACAGTCACTAAATGTTAAATTGATGGTGTCCCATTAAATCATCCAATGCCGGTTGGTTGGTGTCAGACAGAATACCAGATCAGCTGGCCAATTTTATGGCTTGAAGGAAACAAACATTAAATGCAGATCTGTAATGCTGGTCAATGATTAGAAGAAATCCAATGACTGGAAGAGAGGTTGAAGGTCAAAATGTCTTGGTCTCCCATCCACCTTGGTCACCCAGCCAGAGCCCAGCAGGCCTGGCCGGCTTTAATAACCTGCCAAAAGTTACAGTTAGAAATGCCTGTGTTTGATTTTGATGTCTGGCAAGGGGGGCTTTGTATTTCTAACTCGAAGGTGTCTAGGTGACAGTCCCCCAATGCGAGGCCATGGGAGGCCTTTGAACCATTGTGAGCATCAGCATAGGTCTTACTTGGATTTAAGAAATACGAGGCATATAAGCATCTTCTTTGTAAGGTAATTAACTTGGCTCCCGGAGAGCAGGCAATCTGGTTGTAGCTTCAGATCGTGCTGGAAGGGCTTTTCTAAGCTAGCGAGCTGCACGAGGTACAGATTGAATTAGACCTTTACGTTATAGCTAGCCCTTCTAGATGATGTTTTTCGCACTGCTGGGCTTACAGATGGCTTTGCTGGCTATGATCTAATAGCTCTATTTGACCTTTATCCGATTCTGATTAACTGTAGCCTAGTAGTCAGACACACATGTGTGCAGCAGATTGTACCGTAACCCTTGCTTGACAAAATGTATCAGTGAGTAGCTTTGTTTATCAGGAGGGGAGAAAAGAAACCAGCCGTGGGAACTTGATACGGTTTATATTGCGGTTGTGCTCAGGAGTCCAAGTCAAGGACTAAACCCGCAGTGTGCTAGGTGAGGTACACAAGACGTTCAGCGCCCCAAAGAGCTAGACTGGATTCCTCTATGTTCTGCCACACTGAAAAGATCAGTCACAGGAGGGACTGAGGCTTCAGCTCTCGGAGAAATGGTTCAACGTCAGAGGCCAGCTTCCCGTAGAGGAGCTGGGGTGGGGGATGACACAGGTGCTCCTGGGATTCCCAGCTCCAGGTGCAAGCAGGGCCCCAAGGGCTGGATGCAGGACGGAGTTGCAGCTAATTCCTCCTTCCCCACGCCAGCTGTGCTGATAAAGCCCTGAAATGTTCCAGCCACGGCCAACATTCCCTTAATTGTTTCCATCCATGTGCAGAATAAATTTTGTTCTGTGCACCGAGGCATGTGTGGATGGGCACCATCAACAGAAGCGCACGCTGCTGGCGGTGGGACTCTGCTAATCAGCTGGGCAGCACTGGGATCTCTCCTGGGTGACCGCCAAAGCGCTCAGTTTACAGGGAACTCTGGCTCGGAGTCGTGGTTATGAGCTGATTTGCAATTGACATGGCCAGTGGCAGACATGCACCCACTGGGCCACGTGTGTAGCGTGCCATGCGGGGTCTCATGTGCCATTCAGTCTCCGAGCTTGGTCTTCTGCTGCGTCACTGGCAAAAACGGGACCCTTAAGTCACCGCCAGCAGACGTGTTAGTGGAGCCCGAGCTCGGGCTGGTACCGCTGCTGACCCTGGTACCGCCGCCTCATGTGAGCGAAGTGGGGAAATTGTCCCACACATGTCTGGATCCAATCTCCCGGCCCCAGGGGATTTGTGGCTCACTGCATGGGCCTGGGGTCTGACAGGAGGCTGAGGTGGTGCAGCTGGCCTGGGGGTGGGTGGTCCAAGGGCCCTCAGGGCTTCGGCCGTGGGGTGTTGTTTTGTGAGCCCGTGCCGGACTGAAGTCACAGGCAGCCCCTGAATGTGGGGTCCCGTGCTCCCGGGCTGAGCCTGGGGGACTCCCTGGATCCGGCTGGTCTCCTGCTCTGTGGCCTATCATTGCTTTCCCCCTGTGCCTGCCTGAGGAGTCCCAGGGGCCAGCTCCCTCCTGGCAGCTCTAAGGCTCCCAAAGGTTATTTCTCACGGACACAGCCTCTCTTCTGGGAGGGGCACGAGGGGGCAAGGGTCTCTCGGCTCCCTCCACGTGCCCCGCATCACGGCCACCCCTTGCGTGGCTAAGGCTCGTCTCGGGGGGGGGAAAGGATGCACCCACATGGCTAGAGCAGGAAAATTACCCTGCACTCTGCCCTACCTGACACCACCTGGGGACAGAGGTAAGAGACCCCTGCCCCTCTTCCCCATGAACTCTTGGAACAGAATAAGAGCCCTTTGTAAGTGGTAGATGCTAAATCTGAAAAAAGGCCCTTTTGTTCCAGAACAACTGTGCCCACGCAAGGGGCGTGACCGGCATAGCCAGGCTGACAGAATTAGCCTGGCAGAGCTGGTCAGGTTCCCCAGATGGACAAGCCCTAAGAGCTGCTGGCTGTTAAACCAGAGCCCACCACGGCAATTGCACGTAAGCTAAGGGGGATAACTAAAGGGCAATGTGATGTTACTGCTCCTCTCCGAGCTGGGAGATTGGCCTCTGTTAGCGCCTCTGAGCCTAGGACAATGTTCCCTTTAACTTTTTCCATCCGTGTGTGGAATAATTTGATGTGCACCAAGGCATGTGCAAATGTGCACCACCAATAGAAACAGAAACCTAGCAGCGGGCGCTCTGCTACTCAGCTGGGCAGCACTAGAATGTCTCCTGAGTGGCCGCATGAGCGCCCGGCTTACTGGGAGCACTAGCCTAAGATACTTGGACCAACGCCCAGGCCTCAAGACAGCCGTGGGGCTTGGAGGTACATACCCTCCTCTGTCCTTGATCTGCCCTCCTGGCACCGAGAGCTGAGACGGGGAGGTCCAACTGCCCCACCCCAGGGACGCTCTAGCCTGGCTGGCTGGGCCAGAGCCTTCCGAAGTCAGATCCTGGAACCGCGACCTCTGGGGATTACGAATGCAGCCCATCGCTGTGCAGCATGTCCCTTCTGCAGCTGCACGGAAGCTGGTCATTCCTGGTGCAACACGGCGCGTTAGTCGGAGCAGAGGAAAGGTCCATCCAGTCCTGACCCTGACTCCAAACACCACCAATCCTCCGAGCAAGGCAATACCACACTGGCCTGGGGGGTAGGGCTCTAGAGGGAGGAGGGGGTTGTGCAGGAGGGGAATCCCCAACTGGAGGCATTCTCAGCTCCGCGCTGGTACACACAGATGTTCCTAGAAATATCCTGTTTGTATTTGACTCTCAAAGGCCTGGTTTGTGCCAGGGGAATTCTCGATAAACTTTCCCACCGTTCGACACTGCTGTGATGAACAAAGGAAGAGCAGAGGTGCTGGAGCCAGGGGTGTGGGGAGAAATGCAGCACCCCCTGGCTTGAAGTGGTGTCCATCATACGCAGGGGTTACAGCGGGGAACCTTTCTGGGGTTGGGAGCCGCTGACCCACAGAAAAATCAGCCGGGGGCCACACAAAAGTGAGAAACAACAACAAAAAGGCACTGATGTGGCCCCCGACTGAGAAGCAGAAGGACCCTCCCCACATTCTCCTTGCACGGCAGAGCCTGGGGGGGCCTGGCCTAGTAGATTTTGTGGGTCCCTCCAGGCTCTGGGGTGGGGTAAAAATGAGGGGTTCAAGCATGGGGGAGGGGACTGCTGGGAAACGGGCTTGGGGGGCGGGGTCTAAGTGGGAGGGAGGGTGCAGGAGCCTCAGGGGCCAGATCCAGCCCCTGGGCCGTATGTTCTCCACCCCTGGTTTACAGTTTCGTTCAGTGGCTCTCAGCACCCCCACACACACATTGTTCCAGTCCCCCTGGGTACAGGCCTGCTGAGGATGGGTTGCTCGCTTCCTCTGCAGCATGCCCGTGCGACCTGCTTTGAGCTGAGCTATGGGAGGGGCGTTCAGGGGGGCAAGCCGTCTGTCAGGCCTGGGATCCCCAGCATTGCTCGGACCTGACAGGTGCAGTTGGAGGGCTGCAGTGTCCCCTCTGTCCCTGGCACATCTGCTTGTCCCCTCCCCCATTACAGGTGCCAAAGAATGTTCTTTTGTTGGGCGTTCAGGAGCCTTTCTCCAGGCCTGAAGATCTGGGGTCTAATCCAAAGCCATTGAAGTGAGTAGCAAGACTCCGACAGACTGCACTGCCCTTTGAACCAAGCTATCTGTGCAGTGCTGGATCTTTTTTCCCCTTCCCAGGCCTGCGATCGGCCTCTGTCCTGGACCCCCAACATCTGCCGCTGCTCCCACCAATCCCATGCCATGTTCACTAGGGGGCTTGTTCCCAAAGGATCGGAAGCGAGGAAGCGACCGTGTCCCCCTTGACCTTCCAGACACGACTGGGTGCACGTCACACTTCCCAGTGCGGTCGTGTCAGGGGTCTCCAGCCGGCTGGCTTTATTGCAGCAGCTTGTGTCAATGAAATAAATTCTGCAGAACCTGGGGGGAGCTGCGGGTGTCCCACCCCACAGAACGGCACCCTTTGGATGGAGCGGATCACTTGTTACAACCAGCCGAGGGAGCCATGTCTAGGTGCCCGACCCTTTTCCATTTCGAGAGCCGGGTTTCCTCCACAACTGTCTCCTCCGCTCACGCTCCTCCGAGGAAGTGGGTTTTCCCAGGAAAGCTCATGGTACTAGATAGATTTTTGTTAGTCTCTGAAGTGCCACAGGACTCCTCATTGTTTTGTTACAGACTAACACGGCGACCCCTCTACAGCTATCTCTGTGCGATTCCCCTGGCCTTGATTTCAGGCAGCGTGCTCCCAAGCTAGAGTGGGCTTTGATGGTGTGAAATTTACCAGATGATGCTGGTGAGTGAATCTCTGCCAACTGCTCTGTCATATGGGCCTCCCCGGGAAAGCCACGGGCAGCTCATGAATTAGAAATCACCCTGATGCTTCTGCTGGGGGAGCTTGCCTGGGGGCCTGTCTTCCCCCACCAAACTGGTCTGCTTCAAAAGGTGAAGCCATTCAAATGAAGGCTTCCCATTCCAGACCTGGAGGAAGCAATTAAGAAGCAATGATGCAAATATGTGGGCCGCAGTCAGAGGGGTTGGCTAATTGCCTCCCCTGAAATCTGTTATCCCAGGCTTTTGTCCTGGAGTAAAATTAACTCTTGACACTCACAGCCCCCCTCCTGTTCATGAATAAAGAGGAAACGGTGGAGTGAGAGATGGAAAGATTTGAAAGAGACAGGAGCTGCTCTGCCCTTGCTGGCTAGACTGGGGCTGGAGACTGCTGCAACCCCAACACTGGCTTTGTCGACACTTCTAACCGAGCCACAAAACTTCTAGTTAACCCACTCCCCCCCCAACGACAAAAGCTTTGCTGCCCCAAGGGGGCTAGAAGTATTTTGTCTGCAAAAATGCCGACCGCGTTCTCGCAGGCCGAGGTTTAGCACCAGGGCTGTGTCACTAAACGCTGCGTGGCACAGACATAGAGTACGGGACCCTGGAGCCAGTTCCTTAGCTGCTGTGAACAGACATGGCTTCTGTAGCAGGGCCTGCCTTATCATTCCTGGCATCCTACACTGCCTGAGCATGCGGCCCCATGGGGAGGCTACTCAAGGGGGGGGGAGACTGCCGGCTGTGGGGGCCTGAGCTGTGGGGGGCAGGCCCAGGGCTGCGAGGGGCTGGTGTGGGAGCAGATAGGAGGCGCCAGGCAGAGAGTCGCATGAACTGTGGGCCAGTGGAGGGCAGGGGGGAGGCCACGCAGCCGGCCAGAAATGGGCAACGGTTTTCCCTGGCAGAAGGGAAACCAGCCGGTGAGCAGAGGATGGGCGCAGCCCTCTGGGAGCTGGACTGGGCTGCTGGCACCAGCGGTGGCCCTGGGCATACACAGCATGCAGCTGCCTAGGGCACCACAAAGAGCCCACATGATGCCCTAGGCCGCTGCAAATGTTCCGTATGCCTAAGGACGAGCCTGTTCAGTGGAGCTGTGGGGGGGTCTTACCCAGAGTGGTTAAAATGCCGGTGGCCTGGAACAGCAACGCTGCCAGGGCCGGGGAAAGCTGAAGAAAATGCCAATGGTCGGCAAAGCCGAAGTGGAGGGAGTTCCTATTTTAACCATGTTACGAGCTGCCCGAGGGAGCCTTGTGGGTCTACTGAATTGCAAGACTTACCTTTCAACCCCCCCATGCCAGGGTCTCCTTCCTACAGAAAAGCCTCCAGGAAGATCATGTCACTGATGATGTTATTTAACCTCAAGGGCCTTTACCCCTCCATGCTGGAGCACAGTCACTTCCTTGAAGCTTTACATATCCCCCAGTTTCTTGAGGCTTATTAATTTGCCTAACTTTACACTTCTCATTGCTTAAATGGATAGGTATCAATGCCTCTCCAAGTGTCAGGACAAGGCATGAGACAGCTGTCCTTATAAAAATGTATGTCAGTGTTAGAGACAGGTTCCAAATGTGGAATTCTCACACTGTGGGGATCTCGGGCTAGAACGCTGGAGGTTTTATTTATATAAATACGTGCCTTGAATGAATTTGGCCTAATGTGCTAATTTAGGTCAAGATCTTTCTGTTAAGACTCAGCCTTCTTCTTTCCAGAGCATGTCGGGTGATATCCCGCCAGTGTGAGAGTTGAACATTCCACTTTCTGTCAGCGTTGCCTGGAGGTTTAAAGATTTGTGGCAGTTTTTCACATTTGTAGTGGTCTGTCCTCTGTTTACCAACATATTTCCCTCCTGCTCCTGTTCTGTGGGGTGTTTGTGTCAGTTGATCTCCTGTCGGTGTTAGGGGTGTCCCCTTATGAGTCCAGAAGCAAGGGAGCTGCTATGTTTACTTAAACCCAACATCTAATTTAAAAGTCTCAGAGGGGAGCCGTGTTAGTCTGTGTTAGTTTTTTCAAAAATCTTATTTACATCTCTATGTTTCTTTTTTTCTTTTCCCTTCTTCCTCTTGTGAATGTTATTCCTTAAACTAATGCCAGGGAGTTTCCATGCCATGTCAACCTCACACTGAGACTAGATCTTTGGTAACATCCACTTCCTTTTTTGTGTAACCAACTTTTTAATTAACCTTATGCAACTTCAGTTACAAAAGAGAAATTAGCTGCAATTGCAGCTAGTTGCCAGGTGGTGACACTTTTTACTAGTCCTGTCTGGAATAAATCGGGGATTCTAACCCAAGAAGTTTTTTTGTTTTGGTTTGGTTTTTTGGGGGGTTTATTTATTCGGTTCTATTTCATGCTGATTCTATTGTAAACCTGTTCTGGATTCAGTATGGGGACTTGATCTGGTATGGGCTACTTTAGTACAAGCCTGTTGCTCTGTGGAGAAATAATAGAAGTGAGCTGAGCGTGAAGTGTTCAAAACAGCCATGTGCATTGTTCAATATAAAGTAGCTGAGTCCAGCCGCAGGCGGTACCCCCTCTCTTGTATTTCCTTGGGTAGGTGATCATTTTCTGCCTGTCTTAGCTACAGATTTATATGGCTTCTCTTGCAGAGTATCTGAGTACTAGGAATGTGAATGGTTAACTGGTAAGCATCACCATTACCAGGTGATGCTTACCGGTTACAGTTAACTGGTAGGGGCTGGAGCAGTCCTCCCTCTGCCCCACACTCCAGCCTGGCCAAAGCAGCCGTCTCCCCCCCGTAGACATCAGGGATGGTCTAGATCAGTGTTTCCCAGTTTTATTTGGCTATGGAACCCTTTTAAACCTGAAAGAATTTTGCAGAACCCCTAATGACAGTCTTGTATATGGAGCTGAAAAAGTAGACCACAAATAAGGTGCTCACACTGCTGACTGCATGTGCAGCGCTGAGTCGTGACATCGTCCCCACTCTCTGGCTAAGCTGGCATTCCACAGGTACACGTATCGTGGCGCACACACGTGAAAATTGTTTTCCATAAAATTCCTAAACGCTTAAATACTATTTTTTTAATCAGAAAATGTGATTGTGATGGAATTTTCTCGCGGAACCCTTACTTTCACTTGGCGGGTTCCGGGGTTCCGTGGAACACCATTTGGGAAACATTGAGCTAGACGGTGCTTGGTCCTGCTGTGAGGGCAAGAGCCTGGACGTGAGGACCTCCCGAGGTCCCTTCCGGTTCTCTGATTCTGTGTACCTCCCAGTTCCCAGCTGGAACCTCTCAGTACAATATCAATAATCACTAAAGACAGGCAAATGGCTTGGCAGAGAAGTGAGCATACACTCGTCTAACAGCGGTACCCCCCCCCCAACAGTACCAGCTTATGCTGCAAGCTAACGGGTGGAAAAAACAATGTGTCTGAAATGTTGATTTCAGTCGGCAGGTGATGGGCACTGTCAGGGTGGCAGCAAAACCTTTTGCAAAGATGCCCCATGTTGTCCTTGTTTGTATAGAGGAGAAAGGAGCCACTATCAGGTCAACACAAGGGCTGGGGGCAGGACTCAGGGCTTCTGCCCTACCTACAGTTGTCCCAGTTCTAAGGCTAAAAGAACATCAGAGCGGCCAGACTGGGTCAGACCAAAGGTCCATCTAGCCCAGTGTGCCCACAGTAGCCAATGCCAGGTGTCCAATGGGGAGGGAACACAACAGGTAATCCTCACATGATCGCTCCCCTGTAATCTAATTCCAGAGAAACAGAGGCTAGGGTACACCATTCCTACCCATGCTGGCTAATAGCCATTGATGGACCTAACCTCATGAATCTATCTAGCTCTTTATTGAACTCTGTTAAGGTCCTAGCCTTCACCACATCCTCTGGCAAGGAGTTCCACAGGTTGACTGTGCAACCCAGTGAAGAAAAACATCCTTTTGTTTGTTTTAAACCTGCTGCCTATTAGTTTAATTGGGCACCTCTAGTTCTTATATTGTGGGAGCAGGTAAATAACTTTTCCTTATTCACTTTTTCCACACCAGTCATGATTTTATAGACCTCTAGCATATGCTCCCTTCCCCCCCCCCCCCCCATCTTTTTTCTATACTGAAATGTCCATGTCTTTAAAATATTAGCCAGAGAGTCTAAGGCTGGGCTACTGCTTGGCTTGCAAGCGGGGATTGCAGTGCAGGTAGGAGCCAATAGCCCTTCCGGCTCCTGGAGCTGCCCCACTGCACGCGGCCCCAGGGGTCTGGGTACACTCCTGCCACTCCGCTGCTGGGACGCGAAGAAGCAGCAGCTGCGGCCGGACCAGCTGAGCTGGGCGGAGCGCCGCGGCGATTCACAAGGGCTGGCCCCCGCCCATTATGCAAATCAGAGCCCCCTGGTTGGGGGCCCGCTGGCGGGAGGCGGGGCCAGCTGCTGCAGCCGGGATAAAAGGCGGCGGGGGAACAATGCAACCGAGTCCCGGGCTCCCAGCGCGGTGCCGGAGCGAGACCGCGGGAAGCAGCCCCCGGGGCGCGCTGGAGAAAGGTGACGTGGGGGGGTGTCCCCGGGGCTGAGCCCTTCCCCCACTCCGGGCTGTAGTTTTGCGAGCCTGGGAAACTTGCAGGCAGCGCGGTTCCCAGCCTCTGCCCCGCCCCGGCTGTCACTTGCACGCCTCGCGCGCGTGGGAGGGAGCTGCTCCGCGCGTGGGGAGGGGGTTTCCACGGGAGCGACCCCCCTGTCAGGGCTTTGGGGTCTCTAGTGGGCGCGGCCAGCGCTGTGTGTGGGACCATGTCCTTAAGGGTCCCGAGTGGGCCCGGCCGGCTGTAAAGTGTGTGGTGGGGACCCCCCCCGGGGGCGTGCGCTCAGTGAGAGTGGGGACCCCCCCCGGGGGCGTGCGCTCAGTGAGAATGGGGACCCCCCCCGGGGGGGGGGGTGATCGCGCACAGGGAAAATGCTGTCCTGCCCCCTAATGCAGTGGGCGTGGGCTGGTCACATTGGCGGCCGGTCCGGGGGGGGGGTGTCCCCTGTCCGGCTTGGGAAGGGGGCTTCGGAGCGTGCTCGCTGCTGACGCTGCGCTTTGGGCTCGCCAGGCTGGCCCCTCCGGAGCGATGGAGTTCGACTCCCACCAGCATTACTTCTACGACCACGACTCCGAGGAGGATTTCTACCGCTCCACCGCCCCCAGCGAAGACATCTGGAAGAAATTCGAGCTGGTGGCCACTCCCCGCAAGGCGCCCCCCTGCCCCGCCGGGGGCAAAGCCTGCTGCCCCGGGGCAGGGGAGAGGTCAGACCGGCTCTCCCACTGCTGCCTGCCCGGGGAGGAGCCGGAATACCTCCTGGGCCCCGGGGCGATCTTGGGCAACCTGAGCGCCTTCATGCTGCAGGACTGTATGTGGAGTGGCTTCTCCGCCCGGGAGCGGCTGGAGAAAGTGATGACCGAGAAACTTTCTACGGGCGCGCCAAGGGTTAATCCGCACAAGTCCCCCTTGGCCCAGGACGTGGGGTTCAACAGCCCGGTGAGCGAGTGCGTGGACCCCGCTGCCGTCTTCCCCTGCCTCCCGGCGGAGACCAAGCCTCCCCCGGCCGCCCCGGGATCCGAGAGGCCATGCGATTCGGGTAAGGGGCTACCAAACCCAACGCGTCCCCTTGGCTCTGCAGCGAGGTGGGGGCCCGGGCCCGGCAACCCAGGGATCTTCCTGCGCCCCCCGGCCTGGCCCAACTGCTGTGCTGGCGGCGCACCCGTTTACACGTGTGTGTTAGTAAACAGTGTGGGACCGGCTCCCTGGAAGCCCAGCCTCCTTTTGTTGTGTCTGCGAGCGAGTGGCGAGCCCACGTCCGAGAACAAAGGGAAGCTGACTAGTCTTCGCCTCTAGGACTCTTGCTCGGGGGGACCCCGGCAAGGGGAGGGGGTCCCTGAAGGGACTTAGAGGGCAGAATCTTCTGCCTTTTTCTGACCTTTCCCTCCTGCTACCGGAGCCGCTGGGTTCCTCTGGGAAACCTCCCTGAGCCTGGAGGCTTAGCTGCACAGGGAAGTTGGCATCTCGATGGAGAGCCTCGTCTAAAGCTTCCCTTCGCAGCCATGTTGCTGTTCTGGCTGCTTGGTTTCTATATTCTAGCACCCCGCCTGGGGATCAGCTGATCCCAGAACTCCCCTGCTTCCAGTCTCTCAGGCAGCCTCCTAGGACAAGGCAAAACCTCTCGGTGGGCTTTGGCTATCCCCAAACAGTTGTCTTCTGGGGACATCCCGTGGTGGCATGTGGTGAGGAAAACAACAAAGCAACTTAGAGGCATCTCCTAATTCTTGGTAGACTTCCAGCGCTGCTTCTGCAAAAGGGCCTTGGCTCCTTGTCCCTAGCAAGTGTCAAATACAGGAAAATTGTGGTGCAAATACTAGAATGAGGCTTGAAGGTGAAGCGCGATAGAGGGGCGTGTATCAAGCTGCCAAAACTCAGTCTGAATCTTGATCTGTAGGATTGGCAGTTTAATGCATGCAATTCTTTATTTTTAAACCTTGGCTTAAATTTGTCACTTAATGGCAGGCACCAATATCCCACACCAGCTATCCCCACCCCCGCTCCTTCTCAAAGTGAGCAGATGGAGGAGTGATTTCAGTACACAAACTCCAGGCAAGCTTTAAATGCCAGCCCTCTGAAAATAAGGGGTGACTGAAGTGCTGACAAAGCTAGGGGGTGCAGGGCCAGACACCTCATTATCTTGATCTTAATATTAGTTTGACTGAGATGAGCCAGTGATGAGTAACTTGGTTCTGACTCATTGCAGGGATGAGGCTAGCTGGGCCAAGAAGCACCTTTAGGACTAAGATTTAATTACATTAGGATGATGAGCTAGTAAAGAGGCTGCAGGCTCTAATAGGCTTAATCTCAATTAGTGGGGGGCCGGGGCACTATATTATATCTACTTTAATCTTGCTACTTTGCTGACCTGCACTTTACCTGATCTGAATCCAGGGCTCTAGTGCACACGCTCCAGGCCACATGGTCCCAGAACAAAAAGCAACAGATTGCAGCAAACAATGAGAGGGGGGCCTCTGAGAGTGACTGAGGCCATGACCAATGAGGTAGCTTGGCCTCAGCAACATTCCAAGTGCCTGCTGAAGCAGCCAATGGCCACCTGGCTGGGAGGAGGGGCCCAACCAGTCAGTATTTTATTAATGGGGAAATGATAATATTGTCCACACAATGGAAGTTTTTGACAAAGGGGCATAAAGTGCAAAATAGAAGGCAACCAGGAAATAGCACTGAATGTTAGGAGGCTGGCCTGGGGGCCGGGGAGCAGGAAAAAATGTGGTGTGACCTAAAAGTAGTAAATTCTAGACCTGGAGATTCCTTCGGTGCTGATCACCAAATGGTGCATGAGCTCTGACGGATAATCTCTGCAGCATTCAGGGGGCATGGGGGAGAGTACAATCTAATGTGTACAGCAAGAAAGAGTCCTAACCTCTCCTTTGACTTGCCAGTAATCTCTTTGCATGAGAAATATGGCCCAAGTGCTCAAAGACAGACCAATTCTCTGACAGGTTCTTAGAGCTTCACTCTGAGGGTCTTTAGTCACAGAACAACAAGAAGTCCTGTGGCACCTTATAGACTAACAGATCTATTGGAGCATAAGCTTTCGTGGGCAAAGACCCACTCTGTCAGACTTGCTGCCTGATCTTGGGCGAGTATATTAAAGAGCTCTGTGTTACCACGATCCCCGGTGCACAAAGCATGCCTAACTGTCTGAGAGAAGTGTGTTGCTTGAGTGAAAGGCGTTGCTACTGTTAAGTATTGCTAAAGCAGCTGGAATGTCACAAGCAAGGGATATGTGCTTCTCCCGGGCTTTCCCAAAAGATTGTGAAACTCGGTGACTTCAAGGGCAAGGAGTGAATTTATAGTAGCCCTATAAGTTGGATGGCTAAAGTGGCGTTTTAAGGAGTCAGGTCTGTTCCCTGTTTTGTTTTGTTTAGGGCTTTGCTAACTTCCCCTCTGGTTCTTTGGGCTGAACACGTTTGGAGGTGGTGAGGGGAGGAATGTTAAATGGTGGCAGGCAGAGAGGTTCACGGAACCTGATGGCAAAAGGTTCTCCCTCCCCCCACTGTGATGGGGAAGGGTTGTCCCTCCCCTCCCTGAAATCTTTAGCTGAATGGGGAGAGGAGAATACCAGGGTGGGGAGGTGAATAGGATTTATAACTTGTGAAAAGTAACAAGTCACTAAAGTGTGAGGCTGCAGTGAGCAGGAACAAAGGGCAACATAGGCCCCAGATCGCTCATTTACAATTCCAATGGGCCAGGAAAGAACCCGACAGGCAGGAGCAAGGGGAAGATCTTTAAACTCTGTCCCCAGCTACTAAGGCTCTTGCTCCCTTCCTTTCTGCTGGGGGAGGAGAGGATGGGTGCAGCAATGGGAGCTGGGGGTGCAGGAATTTCTTGCCTGTTGGGTTTTTTTGCTCATAATGAGTTTTTTGCAGTGGAAACAGTAAGAAATCCTCCTCCCGTTTCCTGGGAACCCGGAGCATGACACTAAGGCGAGAAATCTCATTCCTGTGACTAGGATTAGTTGATATGGGAGAGATCTCAAAAAGATACACTGACATTGGAAAAGGTTCAGAAAAGGGCAACACAAATGATGAGGGGTTTGGAACAGGTCCCCATATAAAGAGAGATTAAAATCTTGGACTTTTCATCTTAGAAAAGAGGAGACTAAGAGGTGGGGATATGATAGAGGTCTATAAAATCATGACTGGTGTGGAGAAAGTGAATAGGAAAAGTTATTTACTTATTCCTACAGTAAGAACTAGGGGTCACCAAACAAATCAATAGGCAGCAGGTTTAAAACAAAAGGAAGCTTTTCTTCACTTGGCTGCACAGTCAACCTGTGGAACTCCTTGCCAGAGGATGTGGTGAAGGCCAGGACTTGGAGTAAGATTTTTGTCCTGGTGAGTGTAATCCAGTTGAATGACTCTAGGATCTCTCTTCCGTAACGAGGTTCTGGAGACCCATGCCTGGTGCTACAACTGTTTGGTCTCTTCTTGTTTGGGCATCTCACTGTGCTGTTCTAAGAGGCTGGGCAAGGGGGTTGCTGAAGGGACTAGTCCAGTGATTCCAAGTGATGGCTTGTTGTGCTTGCCTCTTTTTGAATAGAGGGTGAAGAGATTGATGTGGTGACCGTGGAAAAGAGACAATCGCTCAGTATGAGGAAGCCGGTCACCATCACGGTGCGAGCAGACCCCCTGGACCCCTGCATGAAACACTTCCACATCTCCATCCACCAGCAACAGCACAACTATGCTGCCCGCTCTCCCCCCGACACCTGCTCCCAGGAGGATGCCTTGGAGAAGGAGCCCAAAGAGGAGCCCTTGAGCAGCCCGGAGCAAGCTGCAGAGCACTCTGAGCCTGGCCTGCCCAAAACCGGGAGCACGCCCAGCTCGGACAGCGAGGACATGGCCAAGAGGAAAAACCACAACTACTTGGAACGCAAACGGCGGAATGATCTCCGCTCCCGCTTCCAGGCCCTGAGGGACCAGGTCCCCGGTCTGGCTAACTGTCCCAAAACCCCCAAAGTGGTTATCCTGAGCAAAGCGGCGGAGTACCTGCAGTCGCTCGTTGTTGCAGAGAGGAGGATGGCTGCAGAGAAAAGGCAGCTGAAGATGAGACAGCATCAGCTGCTGAAGCGAATTGCCCATCTCAAGGGACTTTAGCTACCACGGACTTGACACCTTTCCCAATATTGATTTGCACATTTTTTGGTTAGCGTGAACCCTCCAAACTACAGATCCCAGAATGCACTGCAGCCAGCGCACACGAATATGGCTTGCATTCTAGGAAGCGGGGGAGCTTCTTGTCTCCCTTATCTAGGCCTGGTCTCGGGTTCCTCCTTTAACAGAGTAGGGAGTAGCTCAGCCCACAGCTGGCAAACTCTTAGCCTGTGGGGACACTGGTACTTGGCACCTGACTTGTAGACACTGGACTTTGCTTGGGCTGAAATGGTCAAAAGGGACCCGTGAGTTCTGGGTGCCTCGTTCTGAGGGTATCCAGTCTGAGGCCATGCCCAGAGATGCTGAGCCTCGAACAGGGATGTGGAACAAAGTCCGCTGAGGCCAATTGGAGTTGCCTTAGCGCCTCGAACTTCAGGTACCTGAAGTTGGACGCTCAAACTGAGGCCACTTACCAAAATACAGGCCTGAGTGGGCAGCCAGAAGCCTAATAATGATGGCAGGTTCCTGATTCAGACAGAACCTGAATCCAGCCCTTCTGTGGCTTCTCTTCATATGCGCATAATTGTGGGTGGCTAGTTCAACATGGTGGCTGTTGCCATGGTCCTCTGAAGTTTGACCCCAATTCTGCTCTTCCGCCCACCCCAGCACTGGTGCCTCTGCTGTGGTGCTCTTCCTGCCCTTCCCTGCCCCATCCTTTCCCTGCCCAGCCCATAGTGGCCTACCTCTCCAATCTCCCCATCCTACTCCACATCAGTGGGGCTGAGACCATGGACTCGCTGCATCCCCTCCAGAAGAGTCTTTAAATCCTTAATTGGATTGCTTTCCACTGCCACTCAGTCTCAACTATTGGCCAGGGTGTTCCGCTCCAGGGCGTAAGGGGTAGCAATCCAGTGTCCCAGTTCAGGGTCCATCTCTCTACAAGCAGTGACAATGGGGGTATGCCCCAAAGTGGGTGGGGAGGGGGAAACTTTGGTCTCTAGGGCAGATCCTCTTTCTCCCAGGGCTGGATGGCTAAACATTATTGCTGCAGAAGACCCGAGACCAGCTTGAAATGGACTATACCTCACTTTCTTACCACTTTACACAGTAGCTTGTCTTGAGGCTTGTTCTAGAAACTGCTGCTGTAACTGTCTGAGTCGTAGCCGGGATGACCTTTTTTTAATGCTGTATTTTTGTACAACTTTTTTGGAGAGTATTGTTGAAGACTTGTCTTTGTAAACCTTGCTCTGGGGGCGTTGTCCCTGCTGCAGGCTGGTGAAGGTGTGTTGGGGGAAGGGCTGGAAGTGTCCCTGGGGCCTTGCTAGGAGGCTCCAAGAGAGGTCCTAGGTTCTGATTTCCTTACTTCCAGATAGGAGACTTGTGGGAAGATCCCTGCTCCTCCAGCTGTAGAGAGGGCAATAACAAATGGGGTTTTCCTCTTTCACAGAGGATCAGGGTGAAAATTACCCTGTTTGCCTGGCCTTCATGTATTCCCCAAATGTCGTCTTAGGTGTGGTGCTGCTTAAAATCCCAGGGGGCTGACTGTTTCCTGGAGTTACTTTGTCTTTCCAGGGGTGGGTTGATGCTCCTCTTGGAAGGATCTGATGGGAAGTGAGTCCCTCTGTCTGTTAACCAGCAGCGACACCCTTGGGAAGCTGCATGTGTTGAGCTGGCCAAACTTCATTTCACCTCCCCACGAATCTCCCTCTGTTGTGAATACTCAGCCTGCCTTCCTAGGCAGGGTCTGTGTCTTTGTGGGTGGGGGAGCAGGACCAGGAGTCTTCATCTTTCGTGGAAGGGGTGCGGCTGGAACCTCCACTCTGCAGCAGAGACACACAGAGCAGCCCCTGAGCTGTCTGGCTCCTACCTGACCTTTTGAGAAACGTTAGAGTTAACACTGTGGTCGGATTTAGCACTTTTCTTCATTACCTCACACTTCATAAATAAATAAGTTACAAAAGACAGACTGGGTTGGCTTTTTCCATCGAGCTGTTGCCTGCCTGCCTGTTTCCAGGGAGTGACTGCATCCGCTGGTCGTTGAGAGAAACACTGAACAAAGCTAAGGGTGGCTGATGTTGCGTAACTCCTGGGGCAGTAGGACTTTCACCTCTACCTCTTCCCCCATCATGAAGGGCCATCATGTCCTGCTCACAAGGCTGTGCCCTCGTAGGAAGAGTGTGATGTCTTTTGGCGGTATCCCTGAATGGCAAGATCAACATTTCAGCAGAAGCAATGTTACTGTGCCTGCGGCAGCCCAGTCGAGTAGCAGTCACTAAGCCCAGTTATAGGACTGATGTCAGGCTACAGCAGTGGTTTTTAAACAGGTGTACTGTGGAGAACAGCGTTCAAAATGGCTGCCTAATAACTCTCCTTTCTTCCCCCCCCTCTTTTGTTGAGCAAAAAAAAAAAAAAAATCCTTGGTGTTCCTCATTTAAAATTGTTTGGTGTTTCTCGGTCTCAAAGTTTAAGAAACACCGGTCTAAAGGGTTATCAAAGCCTTCGAATCTGGGGAAGACTTGGAGGACAACTAGAGTGGGGAACATGCTGGAAGCCTGCAGAAATTAGAGTGCAAGAGATTTAGACCCAATATTCCGTTAGGCAGCATGTAGTTTCCTGCAAGCAAGACTAGTGCCTTTGTGGAGGCTTTCTCATGATTACAGTGTGCAATGGCTACAGCAGTGGGTCCTGGGAACCAAATCACCTGGATTAATTTCTCTTTAAGTGGTTTTACTGAGGAAGAGGGGCTGTGAGCAGAGTTCCTCTAATGAGGGACCTGATGTAATTTTAAACTCTTCTAATGGCACTACAGAACAGTCAGCATGTGGAATTCACTGCCCCTGAAGGTCATCAAGATGAATATGATGGTGAATTGTCTGTGAGTAACTCTAGAGGAAAGCTAAGACAGGGAATGAAATTGCTTGCTGGGGCAGGGGGAGGATTTAGGGGCTACTAGAGAATTCACTACATCCCCCTATGCAGAGAGTTTGAAATATTTTTACCTTAATTTGAAGAATGTTCATTACACATTAGCAATCCCAGATTATTGGTTTTAACTCCTGGAGGCAAAATCCTGTATTAAATGCAATGGAGTGAAGGCATTGTGTGACTGCAAAGACAAGCATCTAGATGGGGGCTAATGCTATTTCAAGAGAGGTTTAGTTGTTTGTAGGAAGTTTAGTCTTTCACAGAATGATTATAATCAATGAAGAGCTTTAAATGTTCCCCATTCTTTTTGGCTCCTGAAACAGAAGTTGTGTTTTACACTTGTATAGTGTGTTGCATCAGCTGAGATCAAAGCATTGTACCGACATCAGCGTTCAATGTCCTTACTCTGCTGAGGCAGGAAAATAGGATTAAAGAGAGGTAGGACCTGATTCTCTGGTATATAGGCCCCTAACTCCCATTGATTTCTAAATACCTCTGAAGATCTGGGCTCTTGTGGCTTGTCGCGTAGTGGAACTGGAAGTCAAGACCGAGTGTCCTGACTCCTAATCCATTGGTCGCACCTCTACACAAAACATGTTCTGAAACTATAGGTAAGAATGTAGGTTCAAAGTGTCTAGTTTCTACAGGAGTGTTCCAAGGGGAAGGGTGGGCCTAAATAGACACATTTCAATGCAACAGTAGGTTGAGTTAATCCTCTCTTATTCATAAGGCTTAAATGCTTGTCCCTAAGTGCGAGAAGAGGAAAGATGGTCGCTGGGATTTTTAAATGCAGCTCAGTGAGTTAGCAAAAGTTTAACTAGGTCCATGGGACTGGTGGTGGGCAACCTGTCACCTCTGGGCTGCGTGCATCAGGGTTGCATGTGTGGCCCACAAGATATTTACTGTCGGCCCGGTGCAGGGGTGCCAGCTTCTGCTGGTTTCTGTCTGCAGTGTGGATTTCTTTTTTTCTACTGGCATTACTAAAGTGACTCGCGTGTAAAGCAAGAGCATGTGAAGTGAGGGGCCTGCTGACTGCATACAACATTAACTGTGAGAGCCATGTGCTCCCTCTGCATCCAATCAAAGTGGTTCAATTAGCTCATCCCACAAATTGTAGGTACATAAGCACGGTGAGCAAACTCCCTGTCCTGGGAGATGGCCTTGGTAAGGACAATCTTGCTGCCCATTAAGCTGAAGGAGGGTCACTCATGCGGCCCACTCACTAGCTGCGGTTGAACGTTGCTGTGCTAAACCACTTAAGCCCCCATTCTCAAAGGCTGTCTCTACACTGGCGCGATCTTGCGCCAAAGCGGCCGCTCTTGTGCAAAAACTTGTTGCCTGTCTACACTGGCCGTGTGTTCTTGCACAAGTAAACTGACGTTCTACTGTATAAAATCAGGGCTTCTTGCGGAAGAACTATGACGCTCCCACTCAGGAATAAGCCCTCTTGCGCAAGAGCTCTTCCAGAAGAGGCCAGTGTAGACAGGCAACATGAATTTCTTGCGCAAGAAAGCCCTATGGTTAAAATGGCCATCAGAGCTTTCTTGCGCAAGAGAGCGTCTACACTGGCATGGATGCTCTTGTGCAAAAGCACATCTCTTGCGGAAAAGCACATGCCAGTGTAGACGCTCTCTTCTGGAAGAGTTTTTGCACAAGAAGGTGCCAGTGTAGACGTAGCCAAAAAGTATTTAGGCCCCACTCATTCAAGTGGCAATTAGGAGGCTAAATATCTTTGTGGACCTGAGGCTTAAATGCCTTTGAAGATCCCACCCGAGACGCCGTTCAGTTCAGTGATTGTTTTTTGCCTGTGGATGATGAATTCAATTTCTGGAGACAGCGTCTCTGTAACATTTTGCACTGAGCTGGCTCACAAGCATAGGTGCTAAAACTCATGGCACTGGGGGTGCTGCAGTGCCCTCTGGTTTGAAGTAGTAATAACAATAACCAGATAACCTGGTTTCTGCCTTCAGTACTCCGTGTTGCAGCACTGTTGCTTGGAAGGCTGCAAAAGTACTGGACCATAATTAGATGAGACAGCACTGTAAGACAAGAAGAGTGAGGGTTGGGGTAACTTAGACCAAAGTACAAAAAAACCTACAGAGATGCGGAAGACTGTTTTATTATATGCCTGTTTAGAGGGAAAATAGCTGAGCTAGATCTGGCTGGGGATATGTCTGAGCGTATTAAAAAACAGGTTTGTATAAAATACTTAAGACATCAAATATAAAACCCATTGTTGAAGAAAAGGATTAGTGGAGTGAGCATCATGTTTGAAATAGACCCACTGGAAGCACAGGTTAAAAGTACATCGGATTAACTAGACCTGACATCTACCCAAAGCAGTCAAACCCAAGTAAAGTGAGCATACAAGCGTAGATCTCTTGAATGCAACTTTCTGCATGCACACTAAAGATGCCAGGGTATTTTTATAAGGATGGTGTTTTGCTCTCTTAAAATTACCTACAGAGCATCTTTCAAAGGGTTTTTGCTATTTTTTGGAAGGGGACAGCTTAATAATAGAGAAGGCATGAAAGAGATTTAAATGAAACAGAGGGCTATATTGCAAATTCTTCTGTACAGCCTAGCTGGGGAATCACAGTTTTCAAATCTAGTCCATTTCAAAACCAAATTAAAAGTAGCTTTAGATGTTACACCTATTCCTGAGTCTTCCTGCCATTTTTGTGAGCTTTCAAGCACAGCTTCCTATCTTTAAAAATGCATTTTCTAGTATTACTCCATGAAGGACTGCTGGAAGCGGACAGTACAAGGGAAACCGTGAAACTCACTATACACAAAGTGCTTTTAAAAGCACATCACAAACACATGGAGAGCCTATTTCCCCCAATAATCTCCTTTGGCAAGCTGAGGTGTTAGCTATAATAATGAGAAATGGTTTGAGACAAAAGCCAGATTTTTAGGTTCACATTGTCCTGCTAACACCAAGCCTTTTAGGGGTCACCCCATATCATACTGCATATATTCTACCATTGCTTGGATCCTGCTCTTCTCAGCTTTACTACACTCTTGAAAAATTCTACTTGAATAGGGTGAGTAATTTGTTCTGGGTGAGTAAAATATAATGTTGTTTCCATTCTTACCATGCTGACAAGTAGGGCATGGGGATTTTCGCATGGGTTGGTAAAGTTTGTGACAGTTTGGTGAGCCGGCTATAATTTCCTCTCCCCCAATGAGACCTCTCTTTGCTGCCTCTTGCTTTCACTGTTGCTATGGCAAAAGATGTGTGTTGCTAGGATAAGAGCCATTTTCTTTCCCTCTTCCATAGCTGTTGCCACAGTAGAAGTCACAGAACCCCCTCTGTTACCTTGGTAACAGCCTCCTCCTACTGTCTCCCTAGTAACAGTCTCCCCATCTTTTTCTTCCCTCTTCCTTCTGTTGCTACAGTAACAGTTGCTTGCTCCCCATCTCTCCCTGTTGCTTATATTGCAGCTTTATCTCTTTATCCCTCTGAAGGACGCATGTGCTCAGTCACCTTGGTAACATTCTCCCGTTCCTCTGTTGCTATGGTAACATTCTCCCTCTCCCACAGATCCACTTCTCATCTTCTGCCCCTCCACTTCTCCGTTGGAGTAGTTCCAGGGGGTTCCCCTCATACCTGCGCCTAAATGAAGACCGCTATGGTCACACGTTCTAGGGGCTTGGCTCTCATGGTAAGGGCCTTTACAGCAATGAGGGTCATGCTCTGGTCCTGGTTTCTAGGGATGTGGCATGGCTGGATGATCATTCTCTGGGGCGTGGCAGTGGCAGAGGCAGGATGGGACAGGTGGATAGGCCCTCACTGTAGATAGCTGGGGAATGAGGGGGTGGAAGGAGCAATGGGGTCTCCTCTCACCCTCCACCCAGCTGGCCTTTGGGGAGGAGGGAGGGAGAGATTCTTGGCCAGGGCCCCCCTGTAAAAATGGAAGCTGCATAAACATGCGCTCTGTGCCCCCCAGCTGCTGCTTGTCCTGCTCTGTCCAGCAGACCTCCGGCCAGGAGTGGGACCAGGGGCTGGCCTGCTCTGCCCACTGGGTGCTCCTGCAGGGAGGGGGGTGGGGAGTAGGGGCTCGTCCTGCTCTGTCAGGTGCTCCGTCTGGGGAGCAGAGTGGGGTGTTCCTGGCTCTGGTGCTCCAGCCGCAGAACGGGATGAGGGCTTGCCCTGGGCCCACCTGGCGTTCCAGTGGGGGGAAGCGGGGTCGGGGGCATGGGTGGTGGGTGAATGCCCAGCTAGAGAAGGCAAACTCCAGCCCTGCCCCTTCCGCCCGAGGCCCCACATCTTCTGCTACCTCCCCTCTGTGGAGCCAAGCCCCCTCCCCGTGCGTGTCCCCAGCCCCCCGAACATCCTGAGACCTCTTAGTGTCATCGCCCCAGACAGTGGCACGGCCTCAGCCCTCCTGACGGGCTGGAGGGCCAGGCAGCCGCACCGTGGCACCAGCGTTCCCCAGCGGCCGACGAGCCGGGCAGCCCCAGCCCTCCTGGGTGGTGGGAGCATGTGCAGTTTCGGGAAGGCAATGCCTTCCCTTGCCTACATCACCCGCCCGCCCAGGGCTGCCCCGCTCTGCCCGCCAGGGGCTCCAGCCGGGGAGGGGGTCGGGACGGGGGAGCACGGCGAGGCCCGACCCCGCTCCACCGACGTGGCGGGCGCGCAGGCGGAGGCGATTCCCCGCGCCCCGGTGGTGGGAGGAGCGTCGGGGGCTGGCTGCTGAGTGGGGGGGCAGCAACCCCGGCCTGGCTGCACCCTTGGGGGAGGCCGTGCCCGCCATTCCCCCCAGGCACAGACACGTGCAAAGAAGGCCGGGGTGACCCTGTGGGGAGTGACCCTGTTCTGGGGCAGAGTAATTACTTGGGTTAATTATTAGCGTGGTGGGGAATGTTCCTGTTTAGGCCCCGGGCGAATGGGCCTCCTCACAACGCCCTCCCCCTCCCTAGCCCCGCCCCGGTTGCCATAGCAGCGGCCGGCCGGGCCTGTCATGGCGGCGGCGGGCGCGCGCTCGCTCTCCGGGCCGGGCCGCCGCGCTGCCGCTGGTGGTGATCCTGGGCGCCACGGGCACCGGCAAGTCGGAGCTGGCGCTGCAGCTGGGCCTGCGGCTGGGCGGGGAGATCGTGGGCGCCGACTCCATGCAGGTAGCGCGGGGGGGGAGTCCCCCGCAGCGTTGCCATCGCTCCCGGACCGGGCGCCGAGGCCGCACGTGGGGGCCGGGAGAGTTGGCAGCCCCGGGGGAAAGCGGCCTGCAGGGGCCGGGGGCGCTAAAACGCCGCGTGACCGAGAGCTCCCCCCCCCCCGCGGGCTTTGTGGGGTGAACACGCACAAGCCACCCCAGGAATCCCGCCAGGCTTGGGGGGGGGGTCTGGCTCCGAGGGTGCACAGTGTCCCCCCCCCGGCTGGGGCGCGCGCGGGCTTGCCCAGGCTGCACGTGCCACCGTTCAGGGCAATCGATAAGACCCTGCAGCGCCCCTGAGGCCTCCCTACCCGAGCCCCAGTGCAAGGCCAGGGCCTCGCCAGGCCCATTAAAACTGAAGCTCAGGGGCTTGTGTCTGCTCCGAGTTCTGTGCGGGTGTCCTGTGTGTGCATGGAGCTCTCTTAGTCTGGGGAGGCGTGGGCGTGTGTCTGCCCTGGCAGAGACCGTTGTAGGAATAAGGGTCCAAATGAAGACCGTGATCCCATTTGGATGCTCAGTCTGTACGCTTGGATCACTGCTTCCAAGTGCTTCCCGCATATTAAAGGGACACTACCTGGATAATACTCTCTGCAGCGTTCATATTTTATATTTTTATAATCTTGACTGGTAATATGCTTATTTTAAGCAGGTTTTTAATTTTAATCTATTTAAACTTTCACATTAAACAAAATTATTGCTTTTAAGCGTCCCCCCCAATTATTTATCTATTTAAATTTTCACAGTTTAGAGAACTTTCTGGAGGGGCATCAGAGGTGGTCTGTGCCCAGGAAAGCTACATGTTTTGTTAGTCTTTAAAGTGCTGCCATGCTATTTGTTTTTTTCCTGTGCAGACTAACCCTCTGGAGCTGTTTAATAACCGTACATGCTGAGATTAAAAGAGTTAACTCTTATAACAGTTAAAATACAAATTGCCAACATCACGTCAAAATATACAAAGTAAATATCTTTAAGTGTTCAACATTTTTCTTATTTTGCCTATTTGTAAATTTCTGTTAGCAGTGGAAATATTTTTTCATCTGTATGTGTATATGGTGAAACCAGTGTTCATTTTCATTTACCAACAAAAGACTAATCCTTCTCAGCCTAAAGATAAATAATATTAAAAGCAATTCCTTACCTGCTGCTAGTGACATATCATGAAAGGGACAACATCAGCTTAAAAATCACCTGTAAATAAATTCTTTACCTATCTTACTAATAACATCAGTGTTTATTACAAGTGAAAGATTTTAATATCTCCATTACATCTGTCACTGTTTTATTTACTTTTTGGATTTCAGTTAGCTTGGACAATGAAAATCAATGAAGTAAGTTTTGCCTTTGTTTATAGTCACTTTCACTCAGGTCTCAGTGTTGCGATGTTTTGGATTTCAAACATTGTTACTTTAAAATTTGTCATGGTTTTTTATTAAATTGTGGCAATATTCCTGTTAGATTGTTTTTTACCATATTTTAATTTGCTGCCAAATTTAAGGTGTTGGGTTTTTACTTTTTAAACCTGAAATAATTTTTTAAAACTGTGAATCTATTATCTCCCCTTTTTCCCCGGTGATGTGATATTGTCCATTGTCTTTTTGCACCTCACTCAGTTTAGACAGTGAAACTAGACTGGTTGCTTTACTTTCTGGTTCTTGTGTATTAACTCTCGGCTACTGTCTGGGTTCTGGTCTAGAAGGAGGGGTAGACCAGCAACTCTTTCTACCAAATTTAAAACAAGTAATGAAAACGCTTCTGCTCATGTGAAGGTTTTTAAAACTCAAGGAGGTGGGAGCGGGGAGGGGTTAGGCCTGAACTAAGTTGAAGTGACAAAATGAACTTAACACTAGGGATGTGAATGAGTAGTTGATTAACCCATAAGCCCAGGCTTATGGGTTAATCTAGTTGACTACTTGCATTCCCATCCCCCTTGCTGCCTCTGTATCAGCCGGTTCCCCTCAGCACTGCCTCCACAGTGCCATCTCCCCCCATTTCCCCCTCTGATAGAGGCAGCAGTGCAGGGGGACAGGGGGAGGCAGCTGCGCAGCAGCCCTGGCCTGTGACAGGCACAGGCTTGCCGCAAACAGAGGCAGCCTGTCCCCGGGGAGCTTGGACCCCCTGCGGACAGGGGCTGCTGCCATACCTGTGCTGCTGCCTCTGTATCAGAGGCAGCAGCTTGGGGTGGCAGGCAGCCAGTCTGCGCGGGGAGCTGGTTTTTAAACTGGCTCCTCTCACAGACTAGCTTCCTCCTGGCACTCTGTGCTGCTGCCTCTGATACAGAGCCAACAGTGCGGGGTGTCAGGGGGCTCCCCGGGAGTGGGGCTGGAGTGAACTGGCTGCTTGCCCTGCCCTTAGGGACTATAGAATAATTGACTAACCACTAAGAATTAATGCAGTTAGTCGACTATTCTATTACTCGATAGCTAACATCCCTTCTTATCGCTGGGAAGCTTTGTGCACATTGTTGTGGTGTCTGTGAGCTACCATCAAGTCAAGCGCTGACCTAGCTGCATTAGGAAGCCATATGGGCATGCATGGATTTCCAAGGTGAGGAGCCCATTGCACTGCCCAGGGCTCAGAATGGTGGTCAGGAGGCCAAGCATACGCCTAGTGAACGGGCTGCAAGTCCTTCAGAGCAGTCGTGCTCGCATTTGGGATTCTGACCCCATGGTAGATCCCAGAGGCGTTTTCATAGGGAGAGGAGGTAAACTTTTTTCCTTTGGAATCTAAGGCCCTAGATAGGTCGGGCATTTCAGTGCAAGTTAAGTTACTGGGGGTAAATCTCTCTGGTATAGCGTCTTCAGTGGGGATTTGCACAAGTGTCACACAGGCTATGTCTGCACTCTGAGCCAGGGGGTTCTCTTCTCTTTTCTTCTCGCGTCCGGCTACTTGTACTAGCTATTATTGAGCTCGCGGGAGCACGAGGTAGTGGGGGGACAGTTGCCTCGGGGCCCAGTGATTTAAAAAGGCCTGCACCTCCTAGCCACAGCTAATGCTACAATGGCAGGAGCCCAGGGCCCTTTGAATCCCTGCTGGAGGTCTGGGTGGCGCATGTGGGATGGCACTGTATTGCTGGCTGGGGGAGGCCAGGTTCAACCCACCGTCCTGAGGCCCTGCTCCTTCTGGAGCCGGCCCCTGCCCACCTTTCTGAGGGCTTGGCGAAGTCTGTTGGCCGCCCTGAGCAGGAGTATAAATAGCAGCATAGCCTCGGTACCATGGGTGGCCTGGGTGGTGTTGGAAGACACACAGATAAGCCGTGCCTCTTCTGCCCTGACTTGTGCAATCACGACGACGTTGATATTTATACCTGTGCTAGCTTGGTAAGGTAAGTGCTAGCACAAGTGTGTGTAGACGTCATGTGCAGTGATGAAGTTACGCTGGTACAGCTGTTTCCAGTCTAAACAAGCCCTAAGCTTTCACCAGAATGATTCTTAGCCCCTCTAGCAATGAGGAAAACTTTGCCAGGGTGATGTGCAGTGATCAGATCAATCTGCATGGGATGTGAATTCCGATTTAGAGCACCGTGAACTTTGCCAAGTTATTGGGTGTTATGACTCGTTTTGCCTGATGTTGCCTGAGTCTGTGTCACGGTAGTTGCAGGGGAAAAAAAACCAAGTAGTCCCGTGGCACCCTAGAGAATAACAAAAATATTTCCGTAGTCTCATGAGCTTTTGTGGGTGGGAAGAAAAAAGATTCTGATGGGAGGGTTTTGCGATGGGGAAAAACATGGGTAGCCTGCATCTAATAAATGTGGCAGAATTTTTATGGCCAGGAAGAGATGTTTCTGCTGCAATAAGGATCAATTCCTCCTCTCGTGGAAGTCAATGGGAAATCAAGAGATTCTTGTTCTGTCCTGGGTTCCGTTTTGCAGAATTGGTTGGGACTGGTTGTCACGACATGTTCTGGGACCTGACCTACATTGTGTGTTCTGGTTATCGGTGTCTCCATGGTGGGAATGTATCTACTTGGGAAATTCTGACTCCAGGCAGCCAGTGGAAAGCAGACTTTGTAGCAGTTACTCATATCCTAACGGGACTGTGGAGGGAGAGCTGAGCAGCTCTCCTGCTTTTATCCTGTAATGCAGCGTGCTTACCCGATGGCCTCTGGAGGCTGCCAGGCGAGGAAGGGAAGCCTGCCTCTCTGAGGTGCTGGGCGCCTGAAGGCATGGTGCGGATCGGAGCTGCTTAACACAAAGCGCCTTGGCTCTCTTAGGCATTAGCAGTTGGAAGAACGTGTCTCCCGTCTTTCTGGGCTAGTTCCTGTCGAGCAGCATCTCCCAGACCTGGCTGTAGCATTCGGGCCTAAGGATCCTGTGAATTACCGTGTAGGGCTGGGATTGGGTGTGTCTGCCCTTTTTCAGAACCCCTTCCTAAGTGACAAGTACCCGCTAGCAGGTTGTTCTGAGATGGCTCTGTCCCAGCGCGGCGGGCACTCCTCAAACACTGGCCGAATGCGAGTGTTTAGGCAACTGAGTAAGTCAAAGCCGGGGCTGAGGAAGGTGATGGCAGTTCTCCAAAACCACCTGTTCTGGTGATAGGGTGGGCAAGGTCTGGCTTGCAGGACCCTTATATTGGGGGCTGAGTTATGGATTTGCAGCCCCCTGTTGGGTGGCTCAGGATATCAGGATTAGGGATATAAAATCCCATTTAATCAGTAAACCGGTTAAACAGGATCCCACATATTTTTACACTTCCTGTGCCAGAGTTTATGCTCCGTTCCATTTTCCTCACTAGGATTTAACTTCTGCAGTTTAAGGGATGCCTTTTTGCCTCTCGCTGCTTTCGCTATGTTGTTTAGCCACAGTGGCACTTTTAAATGTATACCCCCAATTTTTTTTTTTTTTAATTGAACTTCTCTGATGGCATCTTTAAAACGTTTCCATGCATCTTGCAGGAAATTCACTTTTGACATGGTGTCTTTAATTTCTGTTTAACTAACCTCATTTTTGTGTGATCCCCGTTTCTGAAAGGGGCTTTTGTGATGCTGTTTTATGCCTATTTTGAGAGGAAGGATGGTTCATTGATTAGTGCCCCAGCCTGGCATTAATGTGGCCATGGTTCAAGTGCTTTAGGCCCAGATTCTCAAAGGGCATTTTGTGTTGTCATTTTCCTTGGTTTTGTAATCCTAATGAGCCTCCTTTAGGAGTCGCATCAGCTCTCCAGGGCCTCTGCATGCTGCCCCGGAGGAGACAGACAGAGACCTTACCAAGTGCTTTGTGGAAGATGGGTTAACTCTGGTATAACTCTGCAGTGCCTGCTAAGAATGGAGAAAGCTGAAGAAGGAAATGGGCCTTTTCTTCCTTGCACATCAGAGTGCTGTGTAAATTTTCTTCCCATGTGAGGGAGAAATTCCCAGACAATAACTTGAGGCTCCTCTTCAGAAACTGTATGTATCACCATACATACAGTTAGATGGCCCCAATGCGGAGTGTGTTTGTCCTCACACGCCCAGCTGGGGTTGGGCGGTGCTCTTATCCCCACTGTACACATGGGGATCACAGCGCCTGAGGCCCAGATTTCCACTGTAGCTAATGGTAGTTACGCATCTAAATATCTAAGGGACTAGCCCAAGGTCCCCTATGAAATCTGTGGCAGAGCAAGGATTTGAACCCAAGTGACATGAAGGTAGGTTGTGGCGCTAACCACTGGACCATCCTTCCTCATAATGGGGATACCAAACTGCAGTTCCATAGCTGTTGAGTTGCGCCTTTCACTCCTGATGGGCAAGAAATGGCACCCATCCTGTTGTTTGTATTACTCCATCTCCCCCATGCTGCCAGGCCTATTTCTCACCCACCTGTTGTGTGTTGTCTTCAAGACTGGAAGCCCTTTGGGGCAGGGGTTGTCATTTAGTGAATGTGTTTCATCATGATTGGCACCATGACTTTCATGTCTGTGCTCCATGCCTCAGTTTCCCCACCGGTAAAAAGGGCGATACTGATACACTCCCGCCTCAATGAAATGCTTAGGCTCCGGGGCTGAATCTACCCCGATATTTATACGGCTGTAGCAGGGCTAAGGATTGCGATTCGCAGTGTTGAACTCTGGGTCTCAGAGGGCTGGTGCTCCAGACTGCTGCTAATCTGTTCTGGGGCCTTAGACCGCAACAAAGGCTTATCTGAAACGCTTGCTGAAAATAGACACCAGTGCTGGCGTGAGGATGTCTCAGCTGCGAGGCCCTGAAGACAGCCAGCTGGTGGAATCTTTCTTTTCTCTTTGCTCCCTGTGTGTAAAAAGCTCCCTTTGTTCTGCTCCCGGCCCACACACTGCCACCCCGCTCCTCCTCCTCCTCTTGTTTCAAGATACGCGGGGAGCCTCTCCTGGTTGATTCTCAGGAGAGCCTTGAAGGACTGTGTGTGCTCTGTAAATCCGAGCTCTGCCTGTGTAGGGCGCAGGGACTTATTTACTCCCTGCTCCTCACCCCGTCTGCACCTCCCCTGCTGCTAGTCAAGCCCTGCCGTTACCAAGAGATTTGGGTGTATCGCTGTTAGGTGGGGCGGACGGGGGGAGCTAGGGGAGCTGAAAGGCTGGTGGGCCTTGCCTGGGCACAGTGTCTGCCCTTTGCCCTTTGTTTGTCTGGGTTTGCCTCCCGCTCCCAGCTCTGTCTGCGCGAGGGATGTAATAGTGTGCCGTTTAAATAGTTAACTGAAAAGCATGAGCTTATCGGTTACCGTAATGGTTACACGCTGGCTCCTGGCTCTGCTCCCAGGGAGCTGGCTGCCACTCGGTGCTGCTGGCTCTGTATCAGAGGCAGCAGCGCGGGGCAACAGCCTATTTCCCAGGAGCAGGGCAGCAGGCGGGAGCCAGTGGGTGTCTGGAGCCTGCTTCCGAGCCAGCTTCCAGCATGCACTGGCTCCAGGACTGCTGGCTGCCGCCCCACGTGCAGACTCTGCTGTGTAGAATTTATACTGCGGAGCCCAGAGTGCAGCCAGCTCCCCAGGAAGCGGGGCTGGGAGCTGGCTGTGGTGCAGGCTGCGAGCCGGCAGTGTGTAACAGCTAACAGTCTTAGGGGTTACCTAAAGAACCGCTTTTTAACATCCGAGTCTGTGCTCTGAGCTGGCTGTGTTTCCACAGGTTGCTCCCCTACAGAGCTCGTTAACAGGCGGCCCTTCTCTTCATGATGGAGTTAAGGGGGCGCCGATGGGGGGCGAGGAGGGGCACTTTCCAAGTGCCATGTCCAAGGGGCGAGGTAAACAAGCAAATGGTATTTCTCGCTGCAGCTTTCCTGAAATGCGCTATCAAACTGGAAGGCCTGCAATCCCTCCTTCCCGCTCTCGGGGGGCTAGGGGTGGACAGAAGCCTGAAGAATTTGGCAGATATTAGCAGAGGTCCTTCCCAATCTGCTGTCCCTTCTTCCTCCCTGCCCTCCATCACCTAAGCGTAGCGCCACTCCAGGGGATTATGGGGAGATCGCCTCAGGGTGCTGCCCAAACGTGCATGATCCCTGCCCTCAAGAGCTAATGGTCTACAAGGACCAGCAAAGGGCTCCGGAAGAAGGGCTGAGACACAGGCACGAGCGATGGATGGTACCTGTCACGTTAGTGCCAGTGTGTGGGGGTTAATGGTGTGGGCGTGGTTGTGCTGGAAGGGGTTGGGGGATTAGCTAATCAGAGACTGGGGGCGAAGGGGACTAGGGGAAGGGAACGAAGGGGTGTGTGGAGGACAGATGGAGTCAGCCTGCCTAGGAAGCTGTGGAGGGTGTTGGAGCAAATGGCCAGTCAGCTCGGGGGGGAAGTGGCCAGAGTCCAATCTAGGGGAAGAAGCCATGGGGCACAGAGGAGGGCACCAGAGCCCACAGGTCCCCGCTGTAGCTGCTTGTGTGTGCTCCTGCCGGCTGAGGCCAGCGCTGCACAAGAGCCTTGCTGAGATGGTCCTACCGGTATCAGGGAGACCCAGCTTAACTAGCGACAGAAAGGCTTTTGCAGCGTCGCTTGCCCCTCCAGGGAGCGTAATGAGCGCTCCCGGCACGAGGAGTCTTGTACTGGTAGAACTGGAGCTGGCTAGGGCTGGATACACACCTGTTCCAAAGTTGCCGCCCTCACTGCCCGTCGCCATGCTGCCAAGGTTTGCAGTGCAGACGGGCCGTGTCTCTGGGCAGCCCCTCCTTGGGGGCATGGCTGGGAGATGGTGGGTTTTCCTTCCTTTCTCCCTATTGCGTGCGGTTGCTCAGGGGGCCCAGGGAAGCAGCCCTTCGGAGAGGGAGGCCCTGCTGAGTGTGCTGGCGGCTTGCTCCAAGCCAGGAAGGGAGCTGCTTTGCTCCAGTAACCTCACGTTGTTCATCTTCTGCCTGACCCTCCGCCTCGCCCTAGCGAGTCCCCAGAGTGATCTGTTGAGAGCACTCGCAGGAGACATTGTGCCCCATCCATCTCTGGGGCTGACGGGGTGGCACTAGCAGGAGGGGAGTGGAGAGGAATGGCTCTGTGAGTCTGGCTCTCCGGCAGTGCTCCCCCTGATCTTTTCCATCCATGTGCAGAATACATTTTTTGTGTGTGCACCGAGGCACGTGCACCACCAGGAGAAACGCAAACCTAGCTGCGGGCGCGCTGCTAATCAGCTGGAGTCTCTCCCGAGCGGCCGCGCAAGCGCCCAGCTTCCAGGGAACGCTGCTCTCCCGTGACGCAGACCACCCTCATCGCACCGGGCCTGGCTGACGGGCCCTTATTCCAGCACCGGCTCTAACCAGAGGCCTGGCGTGTGCAGAAAACTCCAGCCTGAGATTCACTGTGCTGACTGCATCCTCCCTGGGAGCCAGCCCGGCGCTCAGCCCCATGGTTACAAAGCAGGGCCTCAGTGGGTGTCTCGCACAAAGAAGGCACAGTCCTTACGGCGTGGAAATCTGATTTGGAACAGAGAGGCTGCTTTATGAGCGATGGCTTCGTCCGCGCACGCTGCGCTGAGTCCTGGGGGAGCGCTGAGCTATAGAACCCGACTCTGATCTGGGTTTGTTTGCAGGCTCTTTAGAGCCGTGGTGCAGCTGCTTCTCCGCGCGGGCTGCCAACAGCATGCAAGGCCCTTTGTGCTGGGCCAGGCCCGTGCCAGGGTCCAGGGCATACAGCACGGAAGAGACTTGTGTTTGCACAGGGCCACGAAGCATGCGAGGGACACACCCAGCAATGGAACAAGGGGCTCTTCTGAAAGAGCTCTCCTCAGGGGACCCTGGTAATTCCAGATTCTGAGTTAAGGCTCTGCCGTTTACACTGCTAGCTCCTTCGGCTGGGTATTTCCACACCCCGGGTGGTGGATCTCGGGCATGACCTTGGTCTTTGTGCTGTCTGGATCCAAGGCTTGTCTGTTCACTAAGGCTACGTCTACACTGCAGGAATTTGTTGGCAAAAGGCAGTGCAAATGAAGCGCTCGTTAGCATGTCTCGTGTTCTCATTTGCATAGTCTCTTCTGATCCGTTTTGCAGAAGAGGTTTTTGCGCAAGAAACCGCAGTGTAGACGGGGCAAAAAACCCTTTTGCACAAGATCCTGTATGCCTACTTTTTGGGGGGAATAAGGGTTCTTGCGCAAAAGGGTTTTTTGCAAATGAGAGTGAGAAATGCTAATGAGCGCTTCATTTGCATTGCCTCTGCCGACAAATTCCTGCAGTGTAGACGTCGCCTAAGAGTCCTGCAGAAGGATTGGCCTGGTTTAAAGAAAAACGTATTGCCGAAATCAAGGAACGTGATCCGGCGGCTAGCCTCTGGCCACCGGGAGATGCGGGCCCAGTCCCTTGCTGTGACGGGCGGGGTGCATCTTGAGTGTCTCTGGGGATAACTCCTCTGCCTCACGGGGATGTAATTAGGGGAGGAGCTTGGAGATCTACACATGCAAAGTGCTCCTAAGTCTGTCTTGTTCCCCGAGGAGCGAGTGGGGGGAAGGGGCTGAATAGCCCAGTGGTACTACACTCCCTCGCTGAGGGGGGTTCTTAGTCAGGGGTTCGGAAAACAAGCAGATCCACTAGCATCAGTTGGCTGGATGTGACGGCAAGTCTTTTGCTGTCCCTGACGGGTGTGGTGCCTTGAATAGGATCTGGGATCGGTGTCCTTCCCCGAAACGCTGATCTTCCGGCGTGCGCCATGCACAGGACCTGCCATGGCACGGTTGCAGGGAACGATGCAGGCGTGTGCGTGTCTGCCCAGCGTCAGATGGTGTGTGCGGTGATGGGTGTGGGTGTGAAGGACACGTCCACAGAGATCAGTGCGGTATCGCCACAGGTAGCCCGGTGGGCTTGATGTGACTGGGACGTTCCTCCCTGGATCCAGAGCATTGGTGGATTCGGGCTCTGAAGCATCCCGGGCCGGGGGAGGGCTGACGCGTCCCCGGGTGGAAGAGAGCAGCTGCAGCCACAGCGGAGAATTTCTTACTTCTGATTGTCTTCCGTCCGTCTCTCTACCTTGCCGGCTTCTTGGATTGGATTTCCCCTGTGGCCTGTTCCGAGAAGGAGAGAAACTCTGCCTCAAGACTGTTCTGAAGGGAATGCCGCAGACCGAGCAGCTGGCTCTGGATAATCTCCTGCTCCTTTTGTGTTAATGATTTGCCCACCCTCACGCTGCCTGCCACCTGACAAGATCGGGTGCTGGAAAGGTGTGAGTGTTTTACGGGGCAGTAGGCATGAAGATGCAGGGTAACCCGCCCACGCGTCCCCCAGCAAGTCCGAGGCACTGCGAGGACTAGGACCCAGGAGTCCTGCCCCCCGGTCCCACGACAGGAAACACCACGGAGCTGACAGGAATGAGACTATGCCAGCTCTCCCAGCTGAACTCTCTGGTCAAACGTTGCATCCTGCCCAGAGGCCCCTTGAATCTTCAGCAAACACTGGCAAAGGAAGGGCTCCTGTTGAAGTGGGGAATTGGGGTGTCTTTGATCTTCCCAGATAACCAAGCGCTAGTGCCTCGCCCTTCCTGCCCACGGGCAGGGTTCGCTCTTGTCCAAGGCCACACACAGGGTCCACGTGCTCAGTCCCTGGCTCCCAGGCCTGTGTGTTACACCCTGGCTCCCCTCCAAAGGGAGCGGTGAATCCTTTTCGAAGGGTGTGTGGCTGATTGGGCACTGGGCTGGGACAGAGGAAACCTGGGTTTTAGACCCAGCTTTGCACAGGCTGACTTTGAGCAAGTCACGGCGCCGCTTAGTGCCTCAGTTTCCCTGCCAGTGACGTGGGGAGGACACTGACCCTCCTCTGTTAAATACTTTGAAGTTGCCTGTGCTGGATAAGAGCTAGGTGCTATTACTGCTCACATGACCCTCGGGTTCTCTGCACTGTGCTTTCCCCCTGGGGTTCCTCGTGCCGGGATGGTAGCCCGGACTAAGGATGGCCTGTGGTCTGCTTTACGATTTAGAATTGTGTGTGGGGTTAGGGATTGTAAGTGAAGCCTCAGCACCCCGTACCACTCTCCCCTCCCTTGTTGCCTCCTCTCTGGTCCCTGGGGCTTGCACCTCCGACCCTTTGAAAGACCGTGGGAATTCTGGGGGTGCGCTGAGCATGGGTGAGTCCCAGCTGACCTCTAAGCTGGAGACTTTGGTTCTGTTAAGGGCCTCTGCTCCTGTGGGGAAGGATGCGGCTCCTCTCGCGGGGCTGTTGGCCTGGACTGATGGATGGCGTTTCCCTTTGTCTCTGGCCGGATGTGTCACCAAGCAGGGCACCAGCAATAGGCTCAGCTCTTATTGAGTGTGAGAGCGCCAGCTGTTAGCTCGTTCTCGCGGCTCCGTGGGGCTGGTGGGTGTTTGCCGAGGGATCTCGTCCCCACACAAGGCTTTGTGCTCTGCGAGGGACCCTGTGTTTGCAAAGAGCTGCACCTGAAGGGTGACCAGCAATAGTGGCCGGTGAGGTTCACGAAGACAGGCTGTTGTGTGAGGGCTGGACGTGGGAGCTGGGCCCCGTGAGGTTGCCCTGATCAGTGGCTCTGCCCTGGCTCTCCAGTCGCTGGCTGTCAGTCATGTGCCTGGGGCTGTTTGGCCCCCGCTCAAGCAGACGCTGCCCTGATTGGCCAGTCTGTTGATGCCAGGGCTGAATGTGGCCTGCCTTTGTCTGGCCCGTGTGTGGCGGGCTCAGAGGCTGCTGGGAGGGCGAGGTAGGGGAATGTCTGGTGAGCATGAAGGATTAGCTGGAGTGGTCTGTGTCCGTGGGGCTAGGGTGGCAGAGCAGATCCTTCCCTTTTCCCCTGTGGCAGGGGGATTTCGGACGCTCATCTCCTGCTTTCTGGGTCCCAGGTGTACAAGGGGCTGGACATCATTACAAACAAGGTATCTTCCCGGGAGCAGACTTTATGCAGACACCACATGATCGGCTTCGTGGATCCCTTGGTCTCTAACTACACCGTCGTGGACTTTCGGAACAAAGCCGCAGCCCTGATATCCTTTTCTAGAGCAGTCCATCTGGCCAGACTAGTACACACCTCGCTCCTCCCTTCTGTCCCCGGGCAATTGCCTGGCTCAACCGCTCCCTCGGAGCTAGGAGCGACGTCCTTAAAAAAACCCAAAGCTGGTGGGAGAACATTAAGCCAGTGGGGACTGGAGCTGCTGCTCTCCGAGGAGCATTAGCTTGTCCGAAGCTCTTTGTGTCCAGGAGCGGGCATCTGGCCATCTCGTGTCAGTCCAGATACCATGGCCAGCAAGAGGAGCAGCTCAGCAGCCAGTGCTCTCTCGGAGCAGTGCTGCTGGTGCGTTCGAAGGCACTCGCCAGCTACCTGGGCAGGCTGGAATTCGGACAGAGCCACTCTTGCTACCTGCCACCTGCGGCAAACGCGGCGCAATGCAGAGCTCAGAGGTGGAAAATCGTCTCCTCCCCACCCCACGTTGGTGGGGTTTGGAATAGACAGTGGAACCCTGTAGGGAGCCCGGGGTGGAGAGGAGGTGCTGGCTGGCTCTCCCCACAGCACGGTTGTCCATTGACCGATTAAAACCGAGCTGAATTTGTACTGCAGGGAGGCCTGAGGAAATGGAGCCGTGCTGTGACCGGGCAGGCCCAGGGCTCTTGTTCAGACCGGATTCAGGGGACGTGTGCGTAGTAGGGAGGGAAGAGCGTAGCTGTGTAAACATGTAACCGATAAGCATGAGCCTGCCACACGCGGCTCCCGGTCCAGGTCCCTGGGAGGCAGCACTGCGGAGCAGCAGCCAGCACCCCGGAGTGGGTGGCAGGCGGGAGCCGGCTACTGCCCTGCTTGTAACCATGTATCCACTGAAATGTTTGTCAGTGACACGGTTCATCGATTACGGGCGTTTTAACGTCCCTAGAGCGTAGCAGCCAGACGCAGCTGTTCCCCTGGTATAGACGGGTTGTGGCAAGCTCCCTTCCTGTCCTCGAGTGCTGAGATTTCCCAGCGCTTCCTTGGCCCCTGCGTCTCACTCCTTAACTGAGCACATTGAAGAGATATTTGCCCGAGAGAAGATCCCAATTGTTGTGGGCGGCACCAACTATTACATCGAGTCCCTGCTCTGGAAGGTCCTTGTCGACACCAAGGTAGGAGCCTGGGCGAGGCAGGTCCCCTCCCTGCTTCTGGGCTTGCTGCGATTGGAAGGAGATTGACCTTCCTCCACTGAAACGCTGCAGTGGGCCTGTGTGCCCCCCTGGGTGCAGAGCAACACACCGGGTGCATGCAGGCCCTGCCCTCCCTCGGGAGCAGCCACAGGCAAGCGCCTGCCTCTGTTAGCTGGGTCCGCGCTAGCAGGCCTGGCAGCAGATTGCCGGTGCTGTGGCGGTAACTCTATTGCAGAAGGCTCTGTCCATCCGGGGCCAGTGCCCTGTGCGAGGCTTGAGTGCTGCACTCCGCTTGCAGGCCGTGACTCTGCTTGGAGCCGGGCCGGAGCCGTGATGTCCAGGCTCGGCGCTGCCCCAGAGCTTGGGGGGGGATCTGGCTGCCCGGTTTTGATGGGGGGGCTCGCTGGTCTGTCCCATTGTCGCCCCCCGGGGAAGCGGAGGGTCCAGCGTGCAGCAGGTTTGAGCAGGGTCTCCCTTTGGCCTGCAGGAACATGCACGGAGGTGTGACTTGGGCAGCCCAATCCATGCCCCACAGGAGGCGACCGGCCCTTCCCCTCAGGGGGTAGCCAGCCGGAAGGAAGAACTGGAGCAGCTGGACAGCCACGAGCTCCATCGCCGGCTGTGCCAAGTGGACCCGGAAATGGCGGCCAGGCTGCACCCCCGCAATAAGCGCAAAGTGGCCAGGTGAGCTTGTCTAGCTGGAGCGCTGAGCTGGGGGGCGCCTGGTGCCGTTCACAGCTTCCCTTGCTATATGTAGTCCAGCTGAGGTTTGTGCAGATCTGCCGTGGCCTGGGCCCTGGGGGGGAGGTGGGCACAGCCGCCTCCTGGTCTACATCCAACCTGTTGTCCTGAACAAACTCGCTTTCTCGCCTCGGGTTCCATTGCCCCTCGCTCCACGGTGTGTTGGGCGAGACTGGGGATGTAAAGGGTTAACCGCTGAGCCTCACCCTGAGCTTACCGGGTCTGATTAACCAGTAGGAGCTGGAGCAGCTCCCCGCCTGCCCTGGGCTGGAGGCTGCTTCAGCCTTGTGGGGCCTGCTGGAGCAGCCCCTGTGCGGTGGGCCCAGCTTGGCCCCCCCACCGTAGGCAGGTTACTCGCTGGCTCCCCAGGAGTGGGCTGCAAAGCTTAAAGAAGCTTTATGCTGCAGCGCCTGTAACCGCTAGGGTTTCACCCGGTTACATTTTTAAACCCCTAGGCTAGACGAGCAGCAGGTGAGTGCCGAGGCTGGGGGGTGGGGGCTTGCATGGAGTGGCGTCGCAGAGAGGGAGGAATTGGGTGGGATCTTGGGGGTCTGGCCGATGCAGGGACTTTGAGGTGCTGAAGGAGGGTGGCTCTCATCTCTCTGGTGCTGGATGAAGCAGTCTCTGGTCCTTGGGCTCTGTTAATGCCATTATCCAGAGAGCCGGGGCAGAGCCTTTCTTGGGAGGCTGGGATCTCTGGGAGGGGCGGCTGGAGGTGCCTCACGGGGAGAGGGAGTAAAAGTGACTCCATGCTTTCCCACTGCTGCCTGGGCCGCCAGGGCAGCCTCCTCTGGGGTGTGGTTCCTTGGGGCGCTTTGCAGCCAGCGGGGGGTATGAAATGTGCCGCTCACTTTGCAGGGAGACACCTGGAAACAGGCCCAAACCCAAAGAGAGCAGGTTCCGGCTCCTCCTGTTCCCGACCCCTGAGCCACCGGATAGGCCTGGCGCTGTGCCTGGGAGGTCGCCCGGCTCGACCTCAGGAGGGACTAGTATGGGAGCCAAAGCCCAGGCCCTCTGCACCCGGCCCAGGCTTGCAAGCCTCGGGTGCTCTCGCAGGCATCAGCGAGCGTGGGGTGACCGGGCACAGGCCTCCCGTGGCCCTGAGTGTAGCGCTGCCCATGGGCCCGGCGCTCTCCCTGGGAGCCCACACAGGCAGGGGCCGCGGCAGCAGCTTGGCTGAGCTATTGAAGGAGAAGGCGGCCGTGCTGGCCGAGTGCCATGCCATGGAGCTGTGGGAACGGGGCCCCGGCGAGATGGGACTTGTCTCCTCAAACCGACTCTTCCCTCCCAGCCCTGCCCGCAGGGGGAGCGGAGCAACGCCCACCCTGTTCGCACGGGAGCGGCGCAGCCCTTGTTCTGCAGCGGGGTGGAGCCGCAGCCCTCTCTGTTGCTCTGTGACCTCTCTGAGCCGTGGTACCAGCCCCTTCCCTGGAGGGCCTCTTGGCGGGAAGGGGCAGGACCGGAGCCAGGACCTCTCCCACCCCTTCACCCGCAGGGCCTCTCTCAGCACCGTGAACGCAGGGTGTTTCTTACAGGCAGCCAGCTGGGAGCTCCGTGCATTACGCCCCTCTGCCCCCAGCGGCTCCGGGCACACCGAGCACCCCAGGCTCCAGGAGGGGGCGGGAACCTTTTCCCCTGGGTGGGAGGGGTGGGTTTTCCTGTGTGTTCCTGGGTTCCCTGTCGCTGTCTCCTGGAGGCTGCTGGGCAGGTGGAAATGCGCTCCTAACCCGGCCGCTGAGCCCGTCTGCCTGTCCCACAGGAGCCTGCAGGTGTTTGAAGAAACTGGGATCCCCCATAGCGAGCACCTGCATCGGCAGCAAGAGGAGGATGGTGGGAGCCCACTGGGGGGGCCCCTGAAGTACCCAAACTCCTGTATCCTGTGGCTTTATGCAGACCAGGCAGGTAAAGAGAGCGGAACGGGCAGAGCTGTCCTGGGGCCAGGGCTGGCTTCCCTCTGCGCCCGCGACGCAGGCAGGGCCTCTCCCGTTCCCAGAGCAGTCTCCCTCCTGAGCCGTGTGGCAGCCTCGTCCGGTGCCTGGTCTGAGCCGGGAAGGGGACCTCAGCAAGCAGAGAGCCCGGCTGAGCAGCGTGTGCACTGTGGCGTTCATGTGAGACCTCCTTGGGGGTCCTGCCCCTGCCCCCAGTAGTCTTGGCCATTCCCCCTCGTACCCTTCATAGCAATCCTCCTTCCTCGGGTTCCCCCCTCACTGGGCCATGCCCGCGGGCCCTGCAGCATGGCACACGACTGGTCAGAGTTCTTAGCGCGCAACCCAACGAAAGGCTGGATCCCGTCCCGTCCAAGTTTTGCCATTGGCTTTAATGAGAGCAGGATCTGGCCCCTTACTGCACCGTAACCCCCAGAAGCCCCTGTCAATAGAATTGCTCCAGTTTTACGGGTGGGGAAACGGAGGCAGGGAGCAGGGACATGACCTGCCCAGGCTCCTACAGCGAACCAGTGGCCACGCCGGGAACAGAACCCGGAGTCCTGCCCTCTGTCCGTTGGGTCTCGTGGCCTGTGCTGCCGTCCAGGGACCGCAGCGCGAGTTCAGAGCTCAGGTCCTTGGTCGCCGGCCCCCGTGGAGGAGCTTTGGCGCTGGTGCCCTTTGCCCCAGCAGGGAGCGAGGGGGGCACGCGGTGTGGGAGTCTCATGGCAGGAGGGGCGGTGGGGAAGGGAGGATGGCGATGGGGATGGGTGCCTGGTGATGGAGGGCCAGGATGCAGCGGGCTGCTGGGGGTGTATGCAGCTGGAAAGCCAGGCACGCTCGGGCTGGCTGTGCTGCGCATGGTGTGTGAATCGTGGTGATCTCTGCCAGTTCTAGACGAACGGCTGGACAAGCGGGTGGACGCCATGCTGGCTGCGGGGCTCCTGGAGGAGCTGCTGGACTTCCACCGGCGTTACAACCAGCAGAAGGTGGCCGAGGACTGGTGAGTGTTCGTCTGGCTGCTCCGCTTCTCGCTTCTGTTCGCGGCCGCGTCTCTGGAGAGCTGAGTGTCTGGGCTCGTTGTAATTGAAGAGGGTGGGGCTGGCTAGTGGCTTGCGACATCCAGGATTGGGCTGGTCTGATGGTACCTTGGGCCACAAACCCCGCCCCCCAGACCGTGGCCCTTTCTGGGGCTGCTCCCACATGGCTGCCGACAGCTGCACTGTTCTGCACCCCGGGGAGCTGCTGTTCTGGGGCCGTGGCACCGACAGGGGCAGCTCTCTGCACCAGGGGACGGGGGTTCACCTGCTGCCTGTGACCGGATTCTCCAGCCAGGATTATCAGCACGGGATTTTCCAGTCGATTGGCTTCAAGGAGTTCCACGAGTACCTGATCACGGAGGGGAAGTGCCCAAAGGAGACCAGCGCCCAGCTGCAGGAGAAAGGTGGGAACCGCATGCCTGGGAGGCTCTTGCTCACGCCTGATAGCCCACGGGTGGGATTCGAGTCTGCCCCTAGCAGGCCTGGGCAGTGACCTGAGAACCCAGTGCCCTACCCCCCCCACCTGACGAGCCCTGCTGGTGTCGCTTGGCAGGGTCTGGTGTCCTTTGCCAGCTGCGCCGGGCAGCGTCCCTGGGGAAGGGCTCCTTGGATCTGGGCAGCCGGGTCTCTGCCATGGTTAGAGGCGGCGGGGGATGGAAACTCCTTTGCCATTGCTTGGTGAGCCAGGGGCTGGCTCACTTGCCCCGTGACAGGCTCCAGGGATGGAGAAGCTCTGGTAAAGCCTCCAGTCCGTCTCTTCCCTAGAGCCTGCCCCGAGGGCTTTGCCCAGCTGGGTTTTACCTGTCCCCCATGATGGTGTTTCCGTTGCTTCCCTGCCCAATCATCAGTCCAGCGGTAACTATCCAATTAGCCCCGCCCCCACCCGTCTCCCTTGGGGTTCACACCTTCCGACGCCCTGCCTCCTGACCCATACCCCTGGCTTCTTTCACCTCCATGACGCCTAATTCCCACGCGCTTTGTTACCTTCTTTTGAAAGGGATTCAGGCTCTGAAACGAGTGACAAAGAAATACGCCCGGAAACAGAACAAGTGGGTCCGAAACCGCTTCTTGACACGTAAGCCCCGCTTTTACATCCCTTCCCCCCGCTCCCTCTGCCCCTTTCACCTCTGCTCTGGGCTGTGTCTCCGCATCCTCCGCCCCCCTGCCCAAGTGAGCTCTGCTTTGTTAGGTATGTAGCAGCCCGTGAAGGGGGCCAAGTTACAGACACAAATTACATAACATGGATCTCCCGGAGCCACCGTGGAAAATGCTTCTGCGTGAATTTCCCCCCCCTGCTGAGTCTCATGGTTGTTCTCCCCCGGGTGTGAGGCTGCTGCTCCCCCAGGATCGGTCCACCAGCCCCTGCTGTGAATAACCTGGGGGGTGTTCTCTGTTTCAGCTGCCGGCTGCGGCGCACAGGCCGTGCTGTTCTGCTTAGTTCCTTGCCCGTCTGGGCCAGGCCTGCCCATGCTGCCCCAGCCGCAGCTGTGCCCCTTCCCCATCCTGATCTCCCTTCCCGGGCGCTCGCTCCCTGCTCGTCCAGCTGTGACCGGGAGCTCTCTACCCCCTCCCAGGAGAAGCAGCCTCACTGCTGGCTAAAACCCCAGCAGCCCCAAGCCCCATACACCTCCAGTCCCTCCACACATCGTCCCCTGCTCCTGCACTTGCTGTTGCTGGCAGTCGGCTCCCTGGCTGCTTGCAGTCCTGCTCTCTCCTGGAAGGAGCCCCAGAGGACCCGCCCATCGTGTTTGCCTCTCCACATGAACCCGCACGCACGGGAGTGAAAAGCCCAGTGGACAGCTGCCCTCCGGATTAGGAGCTGTAGCTGATTGTCCGTTCCAGGCCTGCCATGGACACCACGATGGCAGGAAGCCAGTGGGACTTCCCTAGCTCTGGAGCTGGGCCAGGATCAGCAGCTGGGAGCCGAGAGCTTGTTGAAAGGTGGTTGGGAGGGTCAAGAAAAAGAGAGAGAAACCCAACCAGGCCAGGAAACCGACTTGGAGCTGAGCACAGAGCTTTCCCGGGGCCAGGTGCCTGGCATCTGGGTCTCACCTTTCTGCCGCCTGGCAGGTGGGGGGCAGGTGTGCCTTTTATTGGCCTCTCCGGAGCCTTGTTTGTGGTTGGAGCAATAAAAGGCAGCACCTGCCGGATGCCACAGCCTTTGATGGCTTTGTCTCCGAAGTGAGGCCTTCGCTCCGGCGGCTGGTGGGTGAGTCCTGGCAGCAGGACAGGGGAGCGACATGGCAGCGGTGTGCGCGCTGTGTGGGGTGCGGATATCTCTGCACCCAGGTCACATGCAGGCGTCCAGATGACGCGCGCCTGTTGCTACCGGCAGACGCCTCCGCAGCACGGCCACCTCTGCAGCCTCGCTAGCCATTACAGCTGGAGAGCCGACAACCAGGCAGGAGCCCTGAGGTGCCTGATCCAAGCCCCAGGCTCGAGCCTCCCAGGAAGAACAGCTGTGGCGCCTGTTCTGGCGAGATGCTGGAGCAGTCTGGGTCTCCACCTGACTCCCGCTGGCTCGGGGCATGGACTTTTCCAGGGGGAAGAGCCAGTGAGACGCTGGTTGTAGTTACTGGGGGAGCACAACTTGCTTGGCTCTTGCAAAGCTTGAGATGTTGGGCTTTGTCCCTGGATTGCAAAGGGCCCTGCTGGCCGGTGGGTTTGAGGCGCCGCGTCATTTGAGGTTGTGCGGTGCCGACCAAGCTCAGGGCCAGTCTCTCGGAGTATCGCAGGACGAGCTGGTGAGGCCATGGGGGCCCTCTGCACTGAAGATGCAGGGATGTTGGTCCTGCAGGAGCAGGGTGACTGCTTGGCTAGGACACTGCTGGCAGCTAATTGCTTCTGCTCTGTGTTTCTCCCTAGGCCCCGGACCCCATGTGCCCCCAGTGTATGGCTTGGAGGTGACTGATCTCTCCCAGTGGGATGAGAACGTGCTGAAACCTGCCCTTCAGATTGTGGAGAGCTTCGTCCAGGTGAACGTCATCCGTGGCGGGGTCTGTGGGAGCAGTTGCATGGGAGGAAGCTTCTTTTGGGGGGCGACTGATCTCTCTGGCCAGCGTGGTGGGGACTGTTGCCAGACCTACTGCCTGTCCCTTCCATACGCTGCCACTGTCACTAGAGATCTTATCCCCACAGCTCCCCAAGGGAGAGTCTCCATGCCTCTGACCCAGAGCTCCCTCTGTCCCGACCCTGGCAGCTTCCGCTTTACTCCAATAGCCCCCAAGCTTGCCCCTCTCAGGCTGATTTCTGGCTGTGTCCCACTGCTAACGAGGTGCCCCCGAATGCCCAGCACACCCCTGGAAGGAGACTCGTGTCCTAGCTTCCCCCCAAGCTCCATGGGGAAGCCGCCTCTCTCCAAATCCCGCGGCAGCAGGAGCAAGGAGGGGAACCTCGCTGAATAGAAACTGACCTGACACACTTGTCACTTCAGGGGCAGCAGCCGTTGGCCGAGCCTGTAAAGATGGAGAGCAAGCTGCTTGAGGACAAATGGAGTCATCACATGTGTGAGCTCTGTGACAAAATCATCATTGGGGACCGCGAATGGGCAGGTAGGATCCGGAGGGAGGAGATATGTGGGACAGTTTAAATGTGGGGAGGGCAGGAAGTGAGTCCAGAGACACCTGCGCTTGGCCATGTGACCTTCATCACATGATCTCCGGTTTGTTTACAGCCCCTTATAAAAGCAGCCACTTGCAAGCCTGGAGGGGGTTCGCAAGCCTTGCCAGAGCAGCCATCTGTCAGCTCTTACCATCGCGGGCGGGGGAGGACACAGTAAAGCTCACGTTCTCCTCTGGCACGGAGTGGGAAGAGGCCTCATAGTCAGGACCCTGCTTAGCGCATGGCTTCCGATGGTCCTTGTTAGCAAGTCAGGAGGGTTAGTGAACAAAGCAACTTGTTTCTTTTGCAGTTATTGTTTGTGTGAAATAAAAAACAGTCTGTTCTGGAGAGCTGTTTGGAAAGTCAGCCTTGCCCCACCCTTAAGGGTTTATAAAACTAAAGTGTTTCCAGATCTAATGCCGACAGGAACATTTTCATGATTTTTTTTAACTGAATTTTAATTCCATTGAAATAAAAATATTTTAAACCAATTAGCATTCCTCTGAAGCGCAGAACCTTGAAGTGAAATTGGCTAGAAACTGGCTAGCAGCAGCCGTGAAACTGACACCTCTATCTTCATGTGCAAACTGAGTGAAATGCTGCAGTGTTAATAGCAAGAACTAGATTTTAAAGATTTGTTTACTTGTATTGATTTAAAGAGAGGCTTCTAACATAGGGAAGCTGGTGCTTTTGATGCAGCAGTTCTCTGTAACAGGCTTAAATCATAAAGGTAATGATCTGGTTTTCAGTAGATCTGTGTATTGGGCTAGTCTGAAGACATTTTAAAAGACATCCAGACACACCCAGAAGAGAGGCTCTGTGGGGGTATGTCTGCATTACAGTGTTATTTCGAAATAGCGTGTCTACACACAAAATGCATTTCGAAATAGCATTTTGCTATTTCAAAATAGCACGTCCACACTGAGTGGACGCTGAATCGCATTTAAGGCTGGCCAGAACCAGTTCTGGCAGGGCACCAGGTCAGGACTTACTGCGTGGGGCTGCTGCCTGAGGCTATCTGAGGTCTGTGCTTAAAGGGACCCCCCCGGACAGCCAGTTCTCAGGTTTCCCTGCTTGCGTGTCTACCTCGATGAGGGACAGCAAAGCATTTTGTCTCTGCGTGCTCTGGTTGCCCTCACTCGGGACACCACAGCACTCTGCAACATGGAGCCAGAGCTGCCCCTGGGCACTCTGGTGCTTCTCTTGGATGCGTTGCTGCGAGTCTGGCTGCACTTTCTGCAGGCTGCCATCCGGGAGGTCCATCAGGGGGCTGTCAGTATCCAGGAGGCCCTGCGGGAGAGCTTCCACCCTGAGGAGCACTAAGAGCCTCCCTGGTCTGCCCCACTGGGGGCTTGTGCCTCATTCCTCCCTCACGTCCTTCCACTTACCTTTCCCTAACCCCCCTTCCTGATGTCAAATAAAATACACTTATTTTCTTGAACACAAACTCTCTTTATTTAACAGAACGGGGGGGGGGAATGAAACTCTGGGGAAATGAGACTGGGGAAAGGAGGTGGGAGAGGGGAGAAGAGAGGGTGGGAAAGGGTGTCACCCCAGTTCCCATTTAATAATATTATTTATTTATCCTTGATCAATGTGCGATCCCGGCATCTAGCCGTGTTTGACACCAACCCGTAAATGGTGCAGGAGAAGTGTTGGGGAGGGTAGGCACATGGGGAACTGAACTGAAACGTTGCCGTTCAGTGCATTGTTAAAGCTACACATTTAAACATAGGAGGCAGGAAACTAAAACCCTGGGGGCAGGGAGTCCCCTTGAAATCTAGTCGGTTTCTACCAGTGAGTTAGAAGTAGTTTCAGAAACAGCTCCTGGCCCTGGTTGTCCTCTTGGTTTCTGTGGGTGTTTTTTTTGGGTTTTTTTGTACAATTGCACTTTCATGTTTCAAAATGAAACTCTCACCAATGACAGGAGAGAGGTTATGTTGTTCCAGTTAAACTTTGGTATCGTTTGTAACAAAATGTCAGCAAGAAGTGTGATTTAGGGGTGTTAAAATGGTTATTTGTTTTACTATTTTAATTCCAGGCTCGCTGCCCGGCCCTGCTGCGGCCATGGGGCCTGCCTCCGTCCCATCATGGCTGTGGGGTTCTGCCAGCTGGGCTGCCCCTGGAGGGCAGGGGCTGGTTAACCATTAAGCATACTGGTAAGCCTGAAGCTTACCGGTATGCTTAACAGTTAATTGTTTTAACACCCCTAGATTGCAACCTGATGGTGTCCCTAAAACATTTCAATAAAGTAGCAAATTTGCATGAAACCTTCTTTGGAAGGAGGCCAAAAAATGGTTTGGAAAACACTCTAGGGCCCCGATTCTGCAGATGAGTATGGTCATGCTTAACTAAGGCCTTGTCTATGCTGAAGTATTATTGCCTTACCTATGCTGGCATGGTTAGAGCAGCAACCCCTCGCCCCCCCCCACTACGGAGTAGGGATGTTAAAATGCATGTAATTAAGTAACTGGTACATGGTTACACATAGGGGGGCAGGCAGCTCCCCGGGAGCCAGTGCGCGTAAAAGCTGGCTCTCGGAGTACCAGCTCCCACCTGGCATCACATAACGGGAGCGTGCATGTAACCATGAACACTAACCGATAAGCCCAGGCTCATTGGTTAACGATTTACAGGGTCACACTTTCACATCCCTAGTGAGGAGGCTGTTATAAGCACTTTTATACTGATATATGGCCATTGCTATTGTGGTTTGGTGACGTACTTGATAGGGATGTAATTGCATGTACCCTAACAGTTTGATGGGCATAACGGTTACGCTATGAAAACTTTGAGTGTAGGCCAGGGACTGTTTTTGTGCTCAAAGGGAAGCAGACACATGAGTGTTTGCAGGATCAGGGTCTAACTGTGACACCCTGGGCTTTAGTACAGCTCTGTAGGTGTTAACGTTACCCAGTCTATGGATACCCACAACACCCAGCCATGGTGTACTGCCTAGAAAGGCGTATGGTGCCAGACAATTGTGCAGCTTCACGACATAATGAGACATAAACATCATTTTGTGATACCAGTCTTCCAGCAGCTGCTCTTCACTGAAGGCTAGACACAGCAGGGTAGAGGTCACCCATTTCTGAGGCGACATCTACACTGCTGCAGTAAGTTGACCTAAAGTACTCGCTCCAGCTATGTGAATAACATAGCTGAGTCGACATACCTTCAATCAAGTTAGTGCGGTGTTTACACCACACGGAGTCAACGGGAGATGCTCTTCTGTCGACTTACCTTACTCTTCTCGTCTGGGGTAGAGTACCAGGGTCAACTGGAGAGTGATCTGTGGTTGATTTGGCAGGTCTTTGCTAGACCTGCTAAGTCGACTGACAGTGTATTGATCTCTGCTCCGTAGATCCCAACTGTAGTGTAGATGAAGCCAGAGGGCTGGTCTGTAACTTAGATGGCTCTCCCGTGGTAGTGTAGAAGTTTAGCTACCTGAATAACATAGCTGCCAGGTCGATGTACTTGTATCTACTTACCATGATGTCTTCACTGTGATGTGTCACCTGGAGACGCTCTCCCATCAACTCCCTCGTGCTTCTCGCTAAGGTAGAGTAGCAGAGTCAATGGGAGAGCGATCGGTGATTGATTTATTGTGTCTAGTATTAATTGACCCCTACTGGATTGATCGCTGCTCCATGGACCCAGCCATAGTGAATACAGGCCATTGGTCTTCTGAAGTGTGTGTGTGTGTAACTTTTATCCATTTGGATTAGTCAAGTGGATGACAATATTTTAAACACAAAGCCTTTCCCTAGTAGGAAATGATTTGGCCTAAAAGGAATACCTCCGCGAGAGACAGGAAGAGATGCTAATGGGGCGTGAGTCAGATCCTAAGAGGTAATGGGCTTCCGCACGCCCCCGGGGAGCGAAAGGGGGGAGTTGAGGCCCATCATGGGATTGGTCGAGTCGGGTATTTCCTTTCCCAAGTCCTCCTGAGTCACTTTGTCTTCTCTTTGCCCCCAGCTCACACGAAGTCAAAGACCCACGTGTACCAGCTGAAGAAAAGATGGAAGCTGCATTCCAGCCTCAGCTCAGCGGGTAGCCGAGCCCCTTACACAGAGACTCAAGGAGATAGCGACGGGACGGAGAACTTGGGACAGGACCAAATCTAGCCTCTGTCCTGCCCCCGCCAGCCGGGGAGCAGGGTCAGCTGCTGTTCTGCCCCCCGATGGAATCGATCGAATGGAGCAGAGCACAGGGGGGATCTGGGGATAGGCGGAGCAGGCCGTAGGCAGGCATGTGCCACCTTCACCCAGCGCGAATGGGGTCGGGATCCCAAAGCCTGAAAGCAGCCGAGCCTCCAAGCAAGCTCCCCAGGGGCCACCATGCGGCGTTGTCTGTCAATCCCAGGCAGCGTCGCAGCCTGGGGGTCTAATTTGCTGGCACTTGAGTGGGTCATTCTCAGGGACAGAAACACTGTGTGCTCATGCCAGCCTTGGCCACAAGCATAGAGCCACCGGCTGGTGAGTTCTCGCCGCCGTAATTTATTTATGGAGGCTTTTTCCACACCTGAATAAAGTAGAAACATTGGGGGTTTAGCAAGGGCGCGACTGGCCTTCTGGTTTGGTCGCTCCGTTCTGTGCCAGGCTTCCGGGGCCTGCGTGTTATCCCGGGGCTGCTCTCTTCTCCGGACGTGCCCGAGGAAGCTGCGCCCCTCCCCTTGGCATGCCCTGGGTAGAAGGGAGTCTCCTCTCTGCCTGTCGCAGCCAGGCCGCACCTTTGAAACCGTCTTGCCAGTGGGCTAGAACTAAGCTCCGTGGAGTTGGCCCCGGGTGAGCCTGTCCTCTCTGAGCCCTGACGCCCAGGGGCTCCTCCCTTGGTTTGACAGCTGTGGCGCTCGGGGCTCAGCGGCGTATGGGGAGCAGGTGTGCTCCAGTGGCCTCTCCGCGTTTCTATGGGGCAGGGAATGCCTCTGCGCTTCATTCTGATGGGGCCGCGAGAGATCCAGCCTCCCTCTGTAAACCCCGCTCTGTCGGTGCCCGGGGCTTGGGGGAAGATTGCCTCAAAGAGTGCAGGCTGCTGGGCTAACGTTTCTGCCTTGGGGCGTCTGGCCTTCGGAGTGCAAGGTGTCCCTGTAGCTGCCCCAGACTGTCAGGGTGCTCCAGGGCTCTGCGCATTGGGGAGCAGACTGAATGACTGAAAAGGGGCATCTAGGGACAGATCCCCTCTGGCGGGCTCGGGGGTGGATGTGGGGTTGGGGGTTAGGCTGACTGGCCAGGATATGCTCTCGGGTCCCGGGTGCTGCAGTGTAACGCCCTGAAAATCAGCATCACTGATTTGTTTGACCCTCCGGGGGCAGCTCCGCCCAGAGAAGCGTAGCTGCTGTGTCCCTCCCTTACGCTGGAATTGGCAAGAGCTGAATGCCGGCTTTGGCGCGTCCAGCGCTGCTGTTTTGTAAGGACCCCGAGGCAGAGGTCCTTCCCTCCTCCGCTCCCGCCTTTCCCAGCCAGAGTTGGGCTCTTCACAGCAAAGTCTGTGAATGAGGCAGGGATTACCGGGGGGGGAGGATCCAGTCTGCCCCACTGAGCTGTCTGATGACCATACTGTTAAAAATGGATTTAATGGCCCTAATCGGTTTAATACGAACTCCGCTGTCTCCAAAGATAAACCGTGTTCCGCGCCCAAAATAGCTGCCGCGCGTCTGCGTGGTCCAGCGATGAGCCCATTAGTGATGGACACGGAGCTGCAGGTGGGGGCTCCGTGGCTCAGAGAGCCGTTTCCTTCTGTCCGGCGCCCACGCTCCTGCCCGGGCTTCTGAGGCAGGGGCAGGAGGGCACGGCCCTTGTGAATGTGGGTTTCCTTTCACTCTCGTCCCTCCCAGCCCCGAGCTGGGAAACGAATCCGTGGATGGAAATGAAAGGGGTCAGAGTCCTCAATTCTAAGGCCAACAGGGACGGTTGTAATCATCCAGTGTCGTCTTCTACACGGCACGGGCCAGAGAACGTCCCAGGATAATTCCTGAGCCGGTGTCTAGGAAACCGTCCGCTCGTGATTTGGAAATGATCCGTGATGGAGAACCCACCCTGACCCTGGGTAACTGGCTCCAGCCCCTATTGCTCTTGCCATTGAAAGCCGATGTCTGACTGCCAGAAGGCATTCTTTAGCTTCTGGCCTGTGTTAGCCCTTCCTCTGCTCGGCTGAAGAGCCCCAGGCCCAGCGTTTGCTGCCCGGGTACATGCTGCAGACGACAATCGTCTCTTTCTAACTCTCTTCGTGAAGGGGCTGAGCCTGAGAGGTGCCCCCTGGCTTCCTGGAGCAGGTGCAAGGTTCATTTCCCAGTCACCAGAGCATCCTCCCCTCTTGAGCAGACAGGAAATGCCGCTCCTGTAAATTCTGTCCTGCCACCGTTCACGGTAGCTGAACCCCCTCCGGATGGACTTGAGGCTGTCCTGACTCTGGCTGCTCATGTCTCTAGATGGCCTTGAGAGGGGAGCAATGCCTGCTTCTCGGATCTTCCTATGTAGCTGTTACCCTGAGAGGCAGGAGGGGAGCAGCCAGCAGCTCCTCTCCTCTGGATTTAACCTGAGCATCGTGCACCTACCCCCGGAGGTGCAAAGCCAACGCCGGCTCGCTTTGTTCCCCACGTTCGGCAAGTGCCAGCAGGCAGGCCTGGCAGGAGGGCAGCTGTGGCAGAAACCCGGATGGGTTCGTACTGCGTGACCTCTCTCCAGCTTTCCCTCGCTTGGCCGGGAGCAGCAAGCCCCCGTCTCTGCCTCTGCCCCCCGAGAATCAGCCTCCCTGCGAAAGTGGTGGTGGTGGTCTCCCGTTCCAGGCTGCCGTCAGCTGGGAGTGGGCTGAGGCTGAGGAAAGCCATTTAGCTCCATCTGCCCTCCTCTAATCCCCAGACAGATGCAGCCTTCCCATCTGCGCGGCTGGAGTCTGAGCGCGCCCCTCACACCAGGCACTTGATCTAAATGGCTTTGGCTGAAGATAAGGTAATTAATTCCTGTGGGATTTGTAAGCCCCGCAGGCCCACCTAGTGCTCCCGAGAGATGCTGGCAGGACGGGCCTGGAGAGGGGGTCAGTAGGGGAGGCAGCTCCGTGAGCGAAGGGAATTCTGCCTCGGTGCCCTGGCCCGTTCCCAGTACCGCGGCGGAGCCTGCCAGAAAAAGGCCATGCCCGTGCCAAGGGGCGTGGGCTGACTCCCCAAGCTCGTTTCATGGAAGCCACCAACGTTCATCCCAGCGCTTCCACGGCTCAGCCACACGTCGCTGGGCTCGAGGGGTGGCCTGTGCTGCAGAAGGCCAGGCTAACACCTATGGCTCGGTGGCTTGCAGTCTCTGCAAGTCCTGTTCTACTGGGACTGTCCCACCCCCTGGGCACCAGCTGACCTAGCAGCTCTTCCCGTCTCGCCATGATACCGGATGCCCTGGCAGACCCTCCATTTTACTCCTCGGTGGGTTACGTTCCCTTCAAAGGTTTTGCTGGGGTCTTCCTCAGCACGAGCCCCTTGGCCCTGTCACGAGTCCCTCGTTCACCTGTACGCAGCTCTCATTGGGTTCCTGGCGGCTCTGTCTAGCCCCTCGCCCGTGTCCCCTTGACCTTGCTCGAGCGTAGCTGCAGTCAATGTTCTTACTGCGGCGTCTTCAGAGGCGATAATTCAGTGGCCGGCGGCTCCCCGGCGGGGTGGAGACAGGCCCTTGAGCGTCGTCATGGCTGAGCCATCCCTGAGAAACAAAACTACTGACAGCCCCTAAAGCCAACTCGAGGGGGCGCAGGGCCTTGGGCAACACCCCCCCCCGTGCACCCCTTCCCCAAGCAGTGCAGCCCAGGGGATTATTATGGGGGGCCTGGTGCTGCAGCAGCAGGGGCTGCACCCCTCTCCCCCCACATGGGCAACGGGGGCTGGAGCGGCTTGGCCTCCTGCACCTCACTTCTCTGCAGGCGGCAGGAACCAGAGGGCCCTGGGGCGGGCGCTCTGCTTCCTGCCGCCTCTGAGAAGTTGTGTGCAGTGGTGCCAGGTCCCCTCGTAATCCCCTGGGCTATCTCACTTGTGGGAGGAGCCAAGGGGGTGGAGCTTGGGAAGGGGTGGGGCCTGTGGTGAGGGCGGGGTTGCCCCTGGCCCCGTGCCCCCCTCAGGACAGCCCTGGTTACTGATTGCTCCTTTGCATCTTTGCTCAGTTAGTAAGCTCTGAGGTGCCGTGTTTGACTCTGTGCATGGAAGTGACCAGGCGGAAAGGCAGCTGGGACCTGTCGGCGGGTGAACAAAGCGTCCGGAGAGGGCCCCATGATGCTGTAGCAGAGCCGGGCTGCTGGAGGGCACCTGGCTAGTCTCCGCCAGGTTTGGGACTGGCCGAAAGTCCACGTCTCCTCCTGGTCCCACCCCCCAGCTGAGCAGCACCGGGGATCCTAGGGAGGAGGTTGCCACGGGACTGTCCTGCCTGCGTCCCCCCACCCCTGCAGGTCCTGATGCAGGGGATGGGTGGGGCTTGGTTCTAGCTTTTAGTCCCGGCCTGTCGTTCGGATGGCCCCTCGGACTATCTGGCCTCAGCGCAGCAGCCGGATCCGGTCCAGCCCCACGGCAGAGTCGGCCTCGTTCACAGCTGGTGGCAACCAGCAAGGGGCTTGCATGCTCTTCCTGTCCCTCGTGGGCATGGATTGTTTTTCAGCTCCCTGGGCTACAAACCCACGTGGGGACTAGCACAGTCATGACCGAGAGGGGGTTGCAGAAACCCCGGAGGGACTGGAACTCCAAACATGGAAACCGGACTAGACCCCGGCTGCCAGCAGTGTCTGGGTGAGAGCCACGTCGTCTGGCTGCGAACACGTGGCCGGCAGACACACCTTCTGGTCACTGCTCCAAGCTGTCTTCTCTTCCCCCCCCCAAAGGAAAAGACCTCAGGGAAGGTGGTGGCAACAGGTGCTGGAGAAAAGAGGCCAAGAGATTGTGTTACATAAGCACTGCTCCGGTACCCGGCCGGCGGGTGGAGAACATCCGAAACCGAGAACAATGGAGGGGACCAACAGCTGACGGCTCACTCCAAGCCGCACCAGCTGGCCCTCGCTCCGTGTAACATGCTCCAAAGCGAGGCAGGTGCTGCCCAACGAGCTGCCTTGCTGATTCTGGGTGAAAACCCGCTTCCTTGCAGTCCCTGGGCAAAGGGAAGGGAGACCTTCCACGTATGTTGTTTTCATGGAGCTGTTGCTGGTTTTTGTTTAAGGGCCGCGCGGGTTGTCATTTGGCTATCGCAGGGGTCTAGTAGTCAGGAGTCAGCGTCCACCCCCATTCTCTGCCACTGACTTGCTGGCCGGGCTTGGTCAAGCCACTTACCTTCTCTGTGCCTCTCTCTTCCCATCTGTGAAATGGGGCTAATACCCACCGTGCCAGGAGGTGTACAGGTGGTTAACGCGTCACCACTTCTGTGGATTTTTCAGGCCAGAAGGGACTGCTGCTGAGCATCTAGTGTGACCCGCGGGACGCTGAGCAGGGGCCCCTACCCAGAGCGTCCGAGTTTGCGAAGTGCTGGGGAAGGGACGCTGTAGTGGACTATTGAAACACAACAGCTCCTGTGGACACCTTGTGGCGGGTCTCCAGCTGCTGTTTCTTCTGCCCCTCGCCTCGGGCCTGTCTCAGGCCTCCCGCGGGTTCTTCCAGGGACATGCAGGGCAATGTCGCCTGCAGGAGGGATCCGCTGCGGCGGGCGGTTTTGCTCGCTGCATTCTGGGGAGCAGAGGGAAGCAAGCCCAGCCCACCTGCGCGTTTCCCAGCCGTACTGTGCTGCTGCCTTCAAAGGAAGGAGGCTGAGAGCCCGTGCCTGCGTGGGTCTGCGGGAGGGGGGCTTGGGGCCTCAGCGCCTGTTGCCTTTTAGCGCCGACTCCGGTCCTGCGATCAGAGGGATTAGCAGGCAGGGGACAACTCTTTGCTGCTGGAGGCCTTGATCTCTCTCCTGGCTGGGGGTTGCCTCTGAGCCTGGCAGAGGGTGTTTGGCCACAGGGTCGAGCAGGAGGAGGATCCCTGGTCCAGCAGGAGCAGATCCCCCACCCCTCCCCCCTGCGCACACACGTGTAATCTTTGCTGGGATTTCTCTTGCCTTCTGCCCTTGTGGGAATCCGCTTCCCCCAGGTGCTGGGGGCTGGGCGCCTCCGTTACCAGCAGCTCTTAGTGCTGAGTGAACTCCACGCTGGGCTGGCCAGCGGTGCCCGTGGGCTCTGCTGAACGTGGTTCTCCTGATTGTCGGCAGGCACTGCTCCCTGTAAGCTGAGCGCTTAGGCGGCCGCCCAGGTGATTAGCAGCGTGCCCACAGCCGGCCGCCTGTGTTTCTACTGGCAGTGCACATCCCGACGTGTCTCGGTGCACATCACAAAATGTATTCCGCACATGGGTGGGAAATAGGAGGGGGCACGTTGGTGGGGCCGACCCCCCTTCTGCAAACCGTGCTGCTGTGCCTGGAGCTAGGACTGGCTGGGGAGAGCAGCTGCCTTCCCCCAACCGGCCTGAAATAGAGGATGCAATGGGCTGTTTACACAAGGCCGGGGAGTTTTCCAGCGGCTGCCAACTTCCCTGTAGGAACCGCTGCTTGGAGTCGCGCTTCCCCCTCCCCGCGCTGTTTGTCAGCAGCCGCCGATCACAAATCGCGGTTGGGGGGGGGATTACCCCTCCCCCGAGGCGGTTGCCTTCTGCAGGGTGCCCTGGCGCAGCTCAGTCCTGAGCGCAGGGCACCAACGCACAGCTTGTGGGGGCCCCAGTGCAGCTCAGCCCCCCACGGCTGAGGCCACGGGCTCTGTCCTGCACTGTCGGCATCCAGCCCCCAAGCAAGGCGTGGGGCTCTCCTGGCACTTGGCAGCCACAACTGCAGTCGCTCCTACCCCCGCCATGGTGGCTGCCCAGCGTGGGCCAGATGGGCTGGCCACGAGCCCCGGAAGGAGGCAGCCGTATCAGTGATGGCTCCAGTGCTATCTCCACAAGCTTTGTGGCTACCCTGGGTCTCGCCGTTTCCGCCCCACCCAGCTTTGCTTCGGGGCTGGAACTTCCCTGCCAGGCCTGGATCCCAGCACCGTGTCTGGGCACTGGAGGTCCGAGTGCTCCGGGCCAGCCCTGTAGGGCTGGGACTGGTTGGGACACACCGGGCGGGGAGGCGGCCGGAGGGCGAAGCGAAGAAGGTGGTGTGTGACGCTCGTGGCTGGGGCAGTTGCCCATCATAGGCAGTCGTGCTCAAGGCAAGTGTCCCGTTAGTAGTAATTAAGACTCAGCGGTTACCTCGGTCACAAATCGCTTTGCCAGTGAGGTCACTGCCGGGGCTGGTGACAGATTTCACCAGGCCCTGGACAGATGGGGGGAGAGGCAGTTATGGGGCCCCTGGAAAGGGCAGAAGGGGCAGGGGCAGTTATGGGGCCTTGGCAGAAGGGGCAGGACTGGTGGGTAGCCTCCCCCACCAAGCCCTCAGGGCTGCCCAGACCACACTATCCAGGGCTCCAGCGGCCATTTAAAGGGGCCACGGCTCTGGCTCCTGCCGTAGCAGCAGCTGCTGGGAGACCAGGCCCTTTTAAATCACTGGCTGCCTGGCAAGCTGCTGTTCCCCGCATGCTGCTGTTACTCCCATTTCACAAATGGGGGCTCACAGCGGGGAAGTAACTGGCCCGAGGGCACCCAGGGGCAGGACCGAGCCCTCCTGAGGCCCTCTCCAGGCCTCTGCACACTCATGTACTCTGCCCTGGCCCCAGTTGCAGGAGACCTGAGCCCTGTGGCGATACCCTCAAAGCGGCACCTGCCAGCTCCGAAGATATCAGCACCGTGTGGGCCCCGCCCCAGGCAGCGGCCGAGTGCCCAGGCTGCGTCGTGGGGCAGGGAAGGGCTCACCCCCGGTTCCCCTCCCGCCGGCTCTGGGGCTCCGGCTCCGTCAGGCCCTGCGCCAAGCATTGAAGCTGTGGCTGGGCTGCGGGGAGCGGCCGTGCCCCTGGGGGCTCTGGGCAGGGCGTCCCCCTGAGGTGTGATGCCGCAGGGGAGGGGTTCACGGAGCCCCGGGCCGAGCAGGGCTTGGCAGCAGAGCCTGCGGCGGGAATGTAGCCACGCCCCGGATCCTGGCCGCGGGCCCAGCGAGCCGCAGGTCAGGGAAGGGCCGTAACGCAGGGATTATTCTCCTCTACCACCCTCCACCTCCCAGGGCCTCTGCTCTCCTGGGCAGCTGTTGGGAAACGTTGGCCCCCAGGAGCCTTCAGCCCCCCTGCACCCCCCAGGAACGGGGCCAGTCCCCTTCCCCCGTCCAACGCTGAGGCTGAGGCCGAGTCCTGCGGGCTGAGAACAGGCCCCAGCATCACCGAGGGCTGGGGCTGCGGTACTGGGGGCCCAGCTTTCCCGGGGAGCTGGGCTGCTGCGCCGTGGTCCAGGCGGCTGGGCCGTGTAGGCGGGTGTGGGAAGGGAGCACCTTCCTTTGCCTTCCTTCCCCGCCGCCCCGCTTGGAGAGGCACGACGAGAGTGAACGTCGCCCTGGTGACGGGGGCAGCTCACCCCTCCCAAAGCCTTTGAGCCCCGGGCCGCTTCGGTTCCGCACAGTTCGCACATGGGAGGTTTTCTGCGCCATTGTCACAACTCCGCCATCCTTGCCCGGGGTGCGGAGGCTTCCGCGGCTCGCTCACGTGTAAAGCACGAGCCCAGTGGGGGTCACCGTGCGGGGAGCCTGTTGACTCGGGCGCTTTCCAGCGCTGCCCCTTGCTGCGCTCGGGAGGGGGATGTTTTCACGCCCCCGAGCAAGGAAGTTTCAGCGCAGAAACTGGTCGGGTTTTCCAGAATCTCTGGCAGTCGCCTCGGCGCCGTTCTGGGGCCTGAGTCTAGCCCAGCGGGGAATGCGCCCTGGAGGGGGCTGGGACGTTCTTTCACGCCGTACGCAGGCCACAGTTTTCAAACCTGGGAACCAGGTGAGGGCGAGGCTCCCGAATGCCGCTGTAGACCCCAAAGTGCCCCAGCAAAGGCACTGGGTGCCCAGGGCTGTCCCAGCCGTTAACGCCTTCAGAAACCGAGTCTATGCACGGAGGAGCCGTGCGTTCGGTCTGAGAGCGCCAGCTGCTCTCCCTGAGCCAGCCACGGGTCGCCCTTCCGCTGAGGCCCTCCCCGAGGATCTCCAAGCACTCCACGGAGGTAGGGGAACTCCCGAGGTCCCCGGCTTTCAGAAGCTGAGCCACAGAGCTGCAGGATGTACATGCACTTCGGGTGAACCGGTTACACGGTATAATTGTAACCGGTTAACCGGGATCTGGCCAGCTTCTCCAGCCTCAGTGGGTGGGGGCTGCTCCCGACGGCTGGGGCCCTGTGGGCCAGGTGCCAACGGAGGGGGCTGCACCCCCCACTGGTTAACCAGTTACTAGGTAACCATGCCAGCCAGGCTAATGCTTACCAGGGAACTAGTTCACCTTTTACTTCCTTTACATGATGTGACTTGCCTGCCCGAAGACCAAGACTCCTGGTTTCCAGCCCCTTGCTCTAACCACTAGTCTCCACTCCAGCTTTTTGGGCCAAGTGGCTGCCAAGAGGGGCTGGGGCAAGCGGGCTGTGTATTGGCCCCCAGAGGAATGCAGCAAGAGGGCCTGAGTGGAACGGCACTTGCCAGCCGCAGGGGCCTGGCAGGGGAGCCCGGGGGCTGCAGCTGGGCTCGCTGCGCTCAGGCTGGGGGGGCAGGACGGGCGGGAGGGAATCCGAGCGCCTGGCGGGAAGGCGCTGGAGCTTAGCGGCAGAACTGGCCAGGGGGGAGGCCCGGTTCACAATGCAAAACCTCCTGGAATGTGGACTCTGGCCCAGTGAGCGGCGCGAGTGGCGGTTGGGCGGGAGATTTGGCGGCAGGGTCCCTGGGAAAGCCGCCAGCCCCGCTGCTGCCCAAGGTGTCTGTGCAGCGGGGGTGGCAGGGCTCGGGGGGGGCCAGCTGCCTTTCCCGGCACTGCCCCTGCAAGCGCCCTGCAGCGCAGAGCCCAGTGCAACGTGCCGGTGAATTTTCCAGGGCAAGGGACTTTGAGGGGGCCCCGCAGGAGACGCCTTCCCTTGCCCTGCCTCTCGGGGGGACCTGGCTTGGCTAGTCGCACGACCCAGACAGCGGGGGGACCCTAGGCACAGTAGCTGCAGCTGCTGCAAGGTGGCTGAGGGCTTAGTACGTAGGCCCCACGGGTTGTGTCCCAGCCCCTGCTCTCTCCCGCCAGGCCTATGGGGCTGGTTATCTGCTTTCATTTCCCCCGTCTGTCAGGGACCCGGTTTGCATGTCTCCTGTGTCCCGGAGCCGCTCACTGCCTTTGCCGCTGCTGGCACGAGGCGCTGGGCCCACCCGGCTCCCAAACCTGCCCAGGGGCAAGTCGGGGCCCAGGGTTCCCCTGGCAGGCAATGGGAGTCTGCTTGGCCGGCGCGGGCCCTGGGCAGAGCCTTTCGAGGTGCCCCGACCCCAGGCCTGGTTATCTGATGGCACATTCGGTCTGAGCCCCCGCCGTTCAGCTTTGCAGAGCACTTGGCCAATGATGGGGCGCTAGCTACATGAGCGCGTTTCCCGCCCCAGGAGTGGGCAGTGCGGGGGGCGGATACCCCAGGGGGGCAGGGATGCACTTGGCAGGCCCGTGGTGCTGGCGACTCTGCCTGGGGGTGGGCAGCTAGGGAGGGCGAGGGGGGATGGGAAGGAGCAGCTGGGAGGCGTGGGGAAGCAGGAAGCCCTGAGGGCCAGGGAAGAGGGGCTGGAGGAAATGGGGAAGCAGAGGCTCCCCACCAGTGGATGGTAGGGGTGGCGTGATGAGGGCAGGGGAGTGAGGCTGGGCTGGCAGGGGCTGGAGAGGACGGGGAGGGCTGCAGTGGAGGCGCAGGGGCTGGGGGCGTGGAGGGGAGACCCTGCGGGGGAATGGGGGGGGGGTGGCCCCAAGGCTGTGTGCCCGGGTGACAGAGCTCACGGGCTGTCGCCAGGCAGGGCGGGGGCTGATGGCGGCAAGTCCAGCCTGAGGTCCTGGGGGCAGCTGAGGCGGGCGTCCCAGGCAGCCAGGCAGGAGCTGAAAGCGGGAGGGTGGGGTCCCGCGGGCTGGGAAAGGAGCCGCCCAGTGCGATGAGGGGGCAGGCTGGGCCCAAGGCCGGGAACGTCGATGGGGTCGGGGTTAAAGCTTGTCCAAGCCCGGCCCCCACCCCTCTCGGGCCCTGCTGGACATCCCGGAGCAGGGGCAGGGTCCACCGCAGCCCATCACCCCAGCAAGGCGCGTCCCCTTTCGGCTGCCGGCTCCGAGGGCACCGGGCTGTCGTGTGGTGCCGTGGCTCAGAGCTGACGGGAGCTGGGTCGGCTGCTAGGCCTGGCGCAGCCTTTGGTCAGCCTGGGGCTCACCGGCTCTCACCGTGCAGCTGCTGGGCCGGCGGGGTGGAAGTTCCTTCCCGTCGGTCAGCAGGGAGCAGTGCACTGCCGAGCCCGCCATGGCCGGGTCCCAGCTCACGGCAACGGCCCACGCTAAGGCAGGCCTGTTTCCCAGCCTCTTTCACGCAATTCTCCCCTGCAGAGAATTTGCCGCTTCGGGGCTCGGATTTCTCTGGCACGGCTGAGACCAAGCTGGGGGCAGAGCCCGGCAAATCTGCGGATCCGCTTTCTCTCGACGGGTAGCCGCAGCCGCCAGTATGGACGCGGAGAGCCGCAGCGCATGTGTGCGGCCGGGGACGCACGTTTTGTATCTAGAGCAGTCTATGGCTATCGCTCTCCAGCTGCGGGCGCCCGCGTCTGTGGCTGTCAATGCAGGTAACTGCGGCTCATTTTGCAGCTACAGATGTGGATTCAGGTTGACCCTCACGTCTGGCGGCCTCGGGCCCAGATGGGTGCCGCACCTCGGGAGGGCAATATTGCCTGGCAGCAGTGCCAGTACGTCCACTGCTCGCGGGGCGCTTAGAAGAGAGTCGGGGTAAATTCGAGCTAAATCACAGCACAGAACACCGAGAGCCAGGCCTGGGGGCTGCAAACAACCTTTACGGGGCTGCAGGAAACTTGGCCACCCCCATAAGTGGACGCCCGGCGAACTCAGCTCCCGCTGGACCACGGAGGTTGCCGACTGGCGAGGTTGGACCTGTACAAATGTTCTGTCCGCGCGGGGCTCTGGCCGTGGGATGGGCGCTCTTGGGCCAAGGAGCCCAGCAGCAATCAACAGCCCGTGTTCGACAGTGTCACGGCGCCACCTGCAGGACAAGAGGTGCCGCACGAACGGGCCATGGCTAGTCGGGAGCGCATCCTGGTCCCGAAAGTCGGGGGCGGGGGTGCCCTGGCACGCGGCTGAGGCCAACGCCAGCAGGAAGCCAGTGAAAGAGCCGGCTGGGACCCAGGTTGCGCTAGGCCAGGACCGGGAGAAGCGTTAAGTTCCTTTCACCGCTGGTTCCCGCTCCCTTGCAGCCCTCGCCAGCGGGGCCCAGGCGTGGGCGAAGGCCCGAGGGCTTAGGGGAGGGGCCCCAGCTGTGGCGGGAAGGCAGCGGGTTCGGGCACCGCCCGCAGGAGGAAGATCAAAGAGCCTGGCGTGAGGAAGACCCAAGAGGGTCCAGCCCAGAGGAAGAGGCTGTTAGGAGCCCTCAGCATTTTGCCGCCAAAGGGGCCGAGCTGCGGGTGGGTCTGGGCCCTTTTTAGCTGGACCCACGGGAGGGTGGGGAATGGGCAGGCCTGGCTCCCGCGTGCTCCGTTGTCGCCCTCTCCTGCTGCACCGGCAGCTGTGACCGGCGGGTGCCCCGGGGAGGGTGGCCAGCTGCTCGCAGGGAGGCTGCCGGCCGTGCCCTCTTCCCCGGCCCTGCCCCCTTCCCCAGCTGTGCCCCCTTCCCCCCATAAAGCGGGCCCCAGGGAGGCGGAGCGACAGAGGCAGCGCCGGTCCGGCAATAAACAGAGTAAATGCTATTTTATTTCACACAAAAATGTACAAAATAACAGGTGAGTGGATTTTAATTGTTTTATATTAAAAATCTAACAGGTGTGACCGAGCCGTTTCCAATGGCCTCAGTGCAGGGTTTAAAGACGATGCTCCGCCTTCTCTTCTTCTTTTTCTTCATCATCCTCAGCCTCGTCCCAGCCGTGCACGGGGTGTGATTCAGACACGCTATTTACATCTGTCGGGAGGGGCGGCTTCCGGCCGTCCCCACCTGGACCCCTCCCTTGGCACTCGGGGGCAGAGTCCAGAAAAGACCCTCCACTGTCCCGCAGGAACCACCCCCTGCTCCCGCCCCTTCCCCACGTTCAGGCAGGCTGAGAACTGGACGTGTCGTGTCACCGCGGATGTGGGGCGGAGGGAGCCGGCCAGAACCGCTGACCCTTTCTGGGGGGCGGCGGGGAGGGCGGGGGGAGGGGCTGCTTCATGGGTTGGTGTATTTCTCTCTCTTTTTATTATTATTATTATTTTTAAAAACGTTTCCCCCTTTCTTTACAAAATGGCGACGGTGATCATGGTTATTTATAGCAACATGGCAACATTGAAAATGTTCTGCCGGCGGCGCGGCGGAATCGCCAGGCCTCAGCCGGACAGGCCGCCCCCTCCCCCCGCGGCGCTCACTGCAGCAGGGCCCGGATCTGCTTGGACGTGGTGTCGTCGTTGAGGTGCCGGGTGGTGTACCTGCCAAGGGAGGAGGGGCGGTTACGCCACAGGTGCTGTACGAGCCATTGACCCTCACGACCCCCCCCACCTGGACAATAAGCGGTTCCTTGATGCAGCACCGAGGACAAGACCGGATCTGTGGTTTCCAGAGGCCGGCTCTGCCCCGAACTCCCCGTCTGGCCTGAGGCCTTATGGGAGGCGCTGGGCACCACATCCGACATGCTCAGCCCCCCTGGAAATCCCGGCCTGACCCCGCGGCGGGGTGTCCCCACTGGGCAGGGAAAGACGAGAGCACCGCGGCCCCGTCTCTCGGCTGGCCGGCCGGAGGCAGCCAGCGGGGCGGCAACTCGCGCACGGCCAGGCCGAGTCAGGAGTCCAGCCCCAGGGCCTGGCTCCTGGTCTCCTGCTTGCGCCGAGGCCAGGTCGGGCCAGCGTCAGGCTGCCTGCGTTTCAGGGCTTTCCCGCCAGGGCCCCTCTGAGCCGTGACCGCCCAGGGCAACAGGGAACCACAAGGCACAGGCCGGAATCCCAGGCAAGCCCCGGAGCGGAACAGATCACGCGCTATGGGGCTGATTTCCCCTGGGGCGGAGCCAGGATGGAGCCTGCAAGCCCCAGTGTGACACGAGGGCTCGTCCACGGGCTGGCCGTGGCGCATGGAGCACCGTGTCCAAGCACGCCTGAACCCCGACCCTTTCCCGGAGCCGGCAGCCCCCAGAGCCACATGCCGGAGACCAGCCACCAGAGGATCTACCTCGTGGGAGCGGATCCCAAGCACAGCTGAGAGCAACCTAGCCCTCTCTGGGAGAACGGGCCTGGAGCTTTGGATCGATGCCTCAGAGAGAGCAATTGGCAAGCACCAGAAACACAGTCTTCGCTCGGGTTCACTCAGGGACTTGAACGCCCGATGGCTCTGTGTTACTGCCCTGTCCGGAGGCCTTGGCCCGTTGTGCTAGGTGTTGCACACACAGCAAGAGAACAGCCTTCCGGTCAGGCCACTGGCCTGAGCTCAGTCTACACAGGTGAGAGAAAGGGCCGTATTATCACCCCCATTTTACAGGTGAGGAAACTGAGGCATGAAGTAACTAGAAGAGGTAGGAGTTGAACCACGCAGTGCCTCAGCCACAAGACCAACCTGCCCGTCGAGAGGGACGAGGTGCCTTGAGTCATTAGGTCCCTGGCCCCCACCCAGCCGGTCGCTAGGGGCGACCGCCTGACGGCTGTTTGGTGACCTGTCTGAAATGAGTTTGAGGGTCTCAGCGCTCAGGCGGCTGTCGCCACCCCAGCAAAACGCCCAGCCTGACGGATGAAAATCAGCCTCCGGGTGGGCATGTCCTGCAGAAGAGCCAAGGACCGAAGACGCCGTGAAGTCTGAGATGCTCCCCCGGCTTCTGGGGACGTTGGGGGTTGGGGGAAGGGAGCAGTGTATCTGCTCCAGAGCCAGGTTTACGCACAAGCTAAGTGCGAGGGGCCTCTATGTGCAAAAATATCCCTCGGTTGTCGTTGCACCCTGGCCTACGCACCGTACCGCTCTGTGTGCAAATACAAAACTTCACCATTTCTATTTGCATTGCTCTTTGGGCTGCAATTCTGCTCTGAGGCCTCAAACTGCACCCAGGCCCTGCTGCGAATGGACCTGAGCCCCCCCCAGACTGTGAGCCTGGCCCCTGGAAAGGTTAAACAAGGGAGAGCTGGGGTCACTCCGGCTGTTGCTGGTCTCGGCGTTGAGCCCAGGCCTGGGCGAGTGGCTTACAGCAGGCAGCGCTGCCTTTCCTCGCCCGGGAAGGTCAGCTCTGGGGAGAAATGGGGTGGACGAGCACTTCTCCCCAGCACGCCCCCGGGGAGCGCGCTTCCTCCCGGCTCCCAGAGCGGGCGTGTGTGTCTAAGCTACAGCCGCTGAGATCCCTGGCGGCGGGGTGGGGCGCTCCAGGTGGCGAGGCTGCTCCTGCAAGGCGGACATGTTTCCACTGGGAAAGGCAGCTCCTGCGACCACAGCCCCCCATTTTCCCCCCTCCCGCCCCCCTTCGCATGGAACAGGCGAAGGCAGCAGCTGGCCTGTGCCTACCTCAGCTCGCGTTCAGGAGCCCCTCTGTGCTGTTGGAAGGCTGCTCTTTCAAGACTTTGATGCACCCTTTCATCTGCCGGAATGGGAGAGAGAGAGCCAGGCTGGTCAGAGTGCCCGTGGTATGAGCACGTGGCAGGTGGGTGCAGGCAACGGCAGCCCCCTACCCCGGCCCCCGTGGACGGCACGACTCCCCTGTCCTCCGCGCGCTTCCCAGCTGTCGCTCGGCTTCTCCGGCCCACCCACTTCTGGCTGTGTTTGCGCCCAGCTCTGGGGACGGAGGGGTGAGCGTGGCACCGGCAGGCACAAGCACCCGACCCTCCGTCGGGCTAGCGTGGTGACTGCCCCCAGAGAAGACCCAGCCGCCTGAAGGCCCACCCAGATTCTGTCCTCGCTGCCCCGGCAGGCAAATCCAAGCCCCAAAATCACAGCTGGGTTTTCAGAGCTGCTCTGTTTCTGGAATCGTCCCACCGCTGCTGCGCCTGGGGGCGGCCCTGCAGTGGTGGCGCTCTGGTGTAGCGCTATTCCCGAGGAGGGTGGGGAAGCCCTGGGCTGGGTTCCCTAGGGCGGGGGTGCACTCTCCAGCCCTAGAGGTGTGGAAGTCCCGGCTCGACACAGCCCCAGCTGGGCTGATGAGTCAGGGCTGGTCCTGCTTCGGGCAGGGGGCTGGACGCGATGGCTCCTGAGGATTCTGTGATTCTAGTCTATGATTCTGCAGGGGCCTTGGCGTGTTAAGCACCGTGTCTTCTAAAACCATGTGGGGGAGGGGTCAAAACCCCAGCCAGGGGCCCTCTCTGGAGGTCTCGCTGGGCGGTCCCCAACGGGTGGGGTGGGAAAAGCTTAGCCTTGAGGCGGCCTTGGCGCCGTCCTCCATCCCTTCATGTATCTCCGGAGCTTCCTGGGCTCTGACCCGCCACCCCCGCTGTGCGGCAGGCTGACTGCTGGGCCTGCCAGCTGCTCCAGTGAGCCCGTGTGCGGGGCCCAGAGCCAATGTGCTGGGGCGGGCCTCCTGCATGTTCCCGCAGGCGGGAATGCAGCTGGGGTCGGACTTCCAGCCTGGCCGGCCGGTAAGCGCTGGGCAAGGCTTGGCTCTGCGGGGTGTCCCCCCAGTGTCTCTCGCCAAGAGAGAGGACAGCGGGAGCGGTTCTTGCTCGGCTGCTTGTGATGGGCTCCTCCAGCCGGCAGAACCAGCAGAACTCGGGTGGAGGTTCAGGGTCTTCTTTCCGATGTGGCCTGATCTGGGAGGTGTCTGGCAGGACGGTCCTGCCAACCGCCAGGCCTAGATCGGGTCCCACGGCACCCCCCCCGAATCAGCCTTCCCGCTTCCAGTGTTTTGCCAGCACCCCCCGCTGGGCCCTGTGGCGTGTACTGAGACGGAAAGTCACTCACGTCGATCTTGGAGGTCTTTGCGAAAGCCCCCACGGGGTGGACGTGATCGTAGAGGATGATGACGCCGACCATCACGCGCATGCAGAAGAGAAGGGTCTCTGTGTTGGTGAACCGGCTCCTGTATTCCCTGCCACCAGAGAGGGGTCAAAATGAGAAGCTGGGGGAAGAGTTTGGCAGGGTCTGATGGTGTCCTTATTGCTGCTGGCATCTCGCGGGGGGAGAGGGAGGGTGTCACTTCTACCTGTACATGGCCCTTCTGCGTGGGTGCCTATCATACAGCTGGGCTTAGGGACCTGCAAGGAGCTCTCAGTCACTGTGCGGATTTTTTCCATCCAGTGCGGATTAAACTTTTACGCGCACCGAGGCAAGTGCAAATGTGCACCACCATTGGAAACACAAACCTGGCTGTGGGCGCCCAGCTAATCAGCGAGGCAGCATGTGACTCTCACGCAGCTTCCAGGGAACGCTGCTCCCGGTGCTCGGGCACGGCAGGGACTCACGTCTAGTTAGGCGGCTGCTTAGTCCGGCCTTCCCCATGGCCGTTGACTGACTCCCGGCCCTTTGATTTTACAAGCCCCCCGCCAGCCAAGGCACGCGGGCCAGGGGGAAATACTCACGGAGTCTCCAGCATCACCCGGCAGACACAGGCCATGGTGCTTAGACAGTCAGTTGTGTCCTCGATGGGGAGGGTCTTGTTCTGCAGCCAGACAACAAGAGACACTAGATTTGCCTCCTGCTCCCGTGTTGCCCCTCGCTGGGGGAGGCATCAATTAGGAACTGAATAACGTACTCATCTCGCTGGCTCCCTCACCCCTCCCTCTGTAAACTCTCCTGCCTATTCCTCAGTTTGCTGCTCTCCCTGCTGCTCTCCCTGCTTGAGGCCAGTTTCTTAGGATGCAGGATCCGGGCCGGGGATGCCGGAAAAGTGCTGAATTCATGGAGGAATCCTCCCGGGCCCACGTCCTGTTTTCTCTCGTGGTGAATCTCTGGGTCAAACTGACAGCTGTTGGGCACCGGTGGAGGGTCGCTGGTTTACCCAACAGGAGCAGCAAGGTGCTGGTCTGGGTTCCTCTCCGCCAGCCCCCTGCCTGCCAGCCTTTGGGGTTCTCTCCCTCTCCTTGGGGGGCTCACTCACCTCGGAAACAAACTTGGTGGTGGCGTTGCTGAGCGTTTTCAGCATGGGCGTGGCCTCGGCGTAGAAGAGCGACATCCGGTTGGCCATTTCATTGTTCACGTCGCTCTCGGCGTCTAGCTGCAGGACGCGAGATGGTCGTGTGAACCCCAGCAGGACTGGCAAGGTCTCAGCCCATGCTCGTCTGTGCACCAGCCCTAGACTGCCCCCAACCTGCTCTCCCGGCCCTTTTTCCGGTTGCCCCAGGGGCCCATTTGCATCTGCCCTTGCTCTGGGGATGTTTCCAAAGCACCAGGCTCTTCCCGGCTGCCTGCCCCCTCCGGGCCAGCCCTCTCTGAGGTTGGGTTCGCCTGGGGGTGGCGTCCTGCCACAAGGACGTGGCAGCACAGAAGTTCTGCGGCACGGCGCAGGCCTGGGATTTGCCGGGCGCGGTGGCTCGACCCAGTCGGGGTTCGGGGTTGTGCTGCCCAAGCCGTGCGGGTGGTGCAGGGAGTCTAACTTGGCAGGCTTCTGGTTCCTCCTGGGCAACCCATGGGGGGCAGCCCCCAAGGAGGCCTCGTTCTGCCACCCCTTTGGGGAGCATCGTATGACCCCCACTGCCCCTGCAAGACCCACTCCTCTTACTTTGCTAGTGCAACCATTTGAACCTGGGACCTCTGGAGCTGAGTCTAGGAGCCTCTACCCTCTGAGCTAAAAGCCAGCTGGCTCCCAGCCCATGCTGTAGAGGTCTCTTGGTCTTATCTGTTGCTGTGGTCTAGGTGCCACTGCCTGGGACAGTGAACCACGCTAGGTGTGTGGGTTACACTAGTGGTTTCGGCAGTTTTTTTACCCGGTGCAAACAAAGTTCAGAAGGCCTCCAGCCGTTCCATGCTAGGCAACATCTTCACCCGGCCTGCTGAGCGGCACTCAACCCTTTCGGGAGGGGGACCTACCTCTTACCTGCAAATTGTTGATGCGATTTCGGCTGATGGTTCTTCTGTAGTAGCTAAAATCGTTCTGGATGGCAGGGTTGGTCATCTGCAGCAAACGTGGACAGAGAGGGGGTGGAGGAACGCTTCCTTATGGCAGAGTGGGGGCTAGATCTGGAGCAGTGAGGCTGAGGGGCTAGCCTTCCAAGAGATGGCTGAAAGAGGCGTGGAGGGAGGCTACCCCAGCGGCGAAGGGTGGGAGTAGCCCAGGGAGCTAATGCGGGCTAGTTTCATCGCCATTTGTCTATCAAATGGGTCGTTTGGGTGACGCTCGCACGCCAAGCAAAGCGGAGCAAATTCGCTAAGTCCCAACTTAGCCTGATGCGGCGGAACGGGCCAGGGCGCATCGACTGAACAGCCTGGTTTGCGCGGGGCTGTTCCTTCGGCACGGAGCAGCGACTCTCTCGACCGAGCGCCCACCACTGCGCACGCCGAGAGCCCCGGCTGCCAGCGCCAACTTTCCCTACCTTGAGCTCGTCGAAGCTGAGGGTGAAGTGTAGGATTTCTGCAAACTGCTTGGCGAGGGCTTGTTCTCGCTCGAGGTGCTGAGTCGGGGCGTAGGGCGGGCAGGTCAGCGCTTCCAGCAAGCTGCGCAGAGCGTTCTCTGGGAGCAGCCGGAGAGAGAAGTGACGCGTTGCAGGACAGCACATCCCCCCCCCCCCGCAAACCAACCCCTCCTGGGCTCCACCCCTCCCGGCCCTTCCCCGCAGGGAGCAGCTCAGGCTGAGCCAGCAGCAGATGTAACCTCCCCATCTCCCACGTTCACGGGCTTTTCTGCCTGGCCAGGCCAGGGCCACAGCCAGTGGCGTTTCCCCCTCTCGATCTGCGGGAAGCAAGGCTCTTCGTTCTCAGCTAACCCGCTGGGTGAATGCCCTGGGTCTCATTCCCACAGTGAGCAGCCCCCCTTGGCTCAGTGAAGGAAGGAAGGGCCGCCCTCCTGGAGCGGGGATGTGTCCTTCTCAGCCCCTTTTAGCCAATAGTCTTCTCGAGGGAGCCTGGGCTGGCCAGCGCCCTACCCTCCAGTCTCACAATTCCCATTTTACAGATGGGGACACCGAGGCACAGAGCTTAGAAATGCAAGTCAGTGGCAGAAGCAGGACTCACAGCCCTAACCACTAGACCATCCCCTCTGAAGCCCAAGGGCCAGCGCTGCCGTCCAGGCTGAGGCCCATGCTCTGGTTGTGCTGAATAAAGGACAGGTGGGTGCATCCTAGTGACAGAGTTTGGAGGGAGGGGCAGGGCGCTGCCGGCAATGTTCCCTCTAGTCTTTTCCATCCGCATGTGGAATAATATTTGACTTGCATCGAGGCATGTGCCAATGTGCACCACCCGCAGAAACAAAAACCGTAGCTGTGGGCGCTCTGCTAATCGGGTGGTGCGGGCATCTCTCCTGAGCGCCCGCCCAAGCACCTGGCTTCCGGGGAGCACGGGCTGCGTGTGGGCTGCGGTCAGCAGGGGCTGGGTGCGGAGACGGCACGGAGGGGCGTTCGGGCTCACCCAGGCGGAGGGAGAACTCATAGAAGCGTTTCAGCTTTGCCACGAGAGGGCACACGGCGTGCCAGGCCTTCTCCTGCAGCTGGAGGTCGTTGGGGTTTTGGATCGCCTGCAAGGAACCAAGGCGGCAAACTCAGCCTCTGGGCCCGGATCCCGGCCAGTGCTCGTGCCTGCCGGCATGGGGGGCAAAGAGACAATTGCACAGGGGCCTGGCTAACGGCGGCTGGAGCCCCAGGCCCCTTTGAATGGCCATGGGAGCGCCACTCTGCCGCTCTGTGCAGCTCTGAGGGCTGGAGAAGCCCAGTGGTCCTGGCCACGCTAAGGGCTGGTTGCCATAGGCCCTCTCAGGGGTGCGGAGCTGGGCCCCCCGTTCCCGGGGACTGCCAGCCCCATTGCTCCCAGGCCGACAGCCGTACCTCTCGAATCTCCAGGCCCGCGCCCGTGTAGGACTGCAGCTCGGCCAGGATGGTCTGCGCTTCCTCGAGCACCGCATTGACCTGGTTCCACACGGCTGTCTCGGCCTCGGTGGGCTGCGCATCTGCAGGAGACCCCCCCCAAGCAACGGGTCAGCGCGCGTGGCGGCCGGCGAGGGAGCTGTGGAGGCCGGTCCCTGGGCAGCGTCCGCCCTGGGGGCCGGCGCGTCTGGGGCGCAAGGGCAGACAGAGCGCCTCCGGACCGGGCTTGCTGGGCATGAGAGAACCTTCCAGGCAGCGGACGAGAGGACTGGGCTCCGGCAGCAGGGCCAAGCCCTGGCCTGCCCTAGGCCGCGTCTGCCTGCTAATCGGAGCTGAACTTTCTGGAGGCCTGGCTGCCCTGTCCCCACGGGCCTAGCCCCACACCCAACGGAAAAGAAACGTGTGCAAAGGAAACAACGCAACCAAAACCAAACCAAAGCAAAGGGAGGAAACGTCTCCGGCCGAGAGACCAACCCAACTGGAATGAGATGCCTTGGGAATGGGACTTCCCTCCTCCGGCCTGGGGCTGATCCCCGACCAAAGCCAGAGGCAGTGGCCCTCCGGCTGGCGTAAGGTGTGGCGGGACGGGGGCTCTCTCTGTCTTGACTGCTCCTGAGCGGGTCCTTCCCTCCCCACTAGGGTGGCCAGGTGTCCGGTTTTCTACCAGACAGTCCGGTATTTGCACTTTTTGTCCGGTAAAAAAAATCAGAGAATACCGGACATGTGCAATGTCCGGTATTCTCTGATTTTTCCGCCTGCGCACTGGACGGAAGCCTGGCGGGGGGGGAATGGCTGGGAGTCCCAGCTGAGATTGCTGCTCTGGGCGCCCCAGAACAGGGGGGCGGGAGGCTGGGGTTATTATCCTGCGTTCCTTTATTTATTTATTTATTTATTTTTGCTCGACTAAAAAATACCGTGTGTCCGGTATTTTTTGGGAGACCATCTGGCAACCCTACTCCCCACGGCCTCCGCCTGACTGCGCTCTTTCCTTTCCTGCCATCACCGTGGCCACCGGGGAAAATGGCTCCCCGCTCACCAGCCTCCTCTCGCCGGATAACAGGTGGGCCCCAGCGGGCTGAGGTGGCAGGTAACCACTAAGAATTCAAGCGGCTGCCTGAGGCCCGATTCCGCGGTGGCGCTTGTGTGGGTCAGAATTAGCAGCAGGAATGTGAGACGTAAGGGCATGGGGGGCGCTGCACCTCCCCCATGTTTTGGGCATCCCAGCCATATGCCCCTGCTGCCCTGGGTGCTGGCTGCCAAGCCCCAAATTCAATTCTCCTGTGGGCTCTGCTTCCAGCCCAGAGGCTCATCTGCTGACCCCTGCACAGCGGCTTGGCTGCCGGCCCCGGGTCCCACTCGGCTGCTGGCCTCCTGCACAGTGGCACGGCTGCTGGCCCCGGGTCCCACTCGGCTGCTGGCCCCCTACACAGTGGCACGGCTGCCGGCCCCGGGTCCCACTCGGCTGCTGGCCCCCTACACAGCGGCTTGGCTGCCGGCCCCGGGTCCCACTCGGCTGCTGGCCCCCTACACAGTGGCTTGGCTGCCGGCCCTGGGTCCCACTCGGCTGCTGGCCCCCTACACAGCGGCTTGGCTGCCGGCCCTGGGTCCCACTCGGCTGCTGGCCTCCTGCACAGTGGCACGGCTGCTGGCCCCGGGTCCCACTCGGCTGCTGGCCCCCTACACAGTGGCACGGCTGCTGGCCCCGGGTCCCACTCGGCTGCTGGCCCCCTACACAGCGGCACGGCTGCTGGCCCCGGGTCCCACTCGGCTGCTGGCCCCCTACACAGCGGCTTGGCTGCCGGCCCTGGGTCCCACTCGGCTGCTGGCCTCCTGCACAGTGGCACGGCTGCCGGCCCCGGGTCCCACTCGGCTGCTGGCCCCCTACACAGCGGCACGGCTGCTGGCCCCGGGTCCCACTCGGCTGCTGGCCCCCTACACAACGGCATGGCTGCCGGCCCCGGGTCCCACTCGGCTGCTGGCCCCCTACACAGCGGCTTGGCTGCCGCCCCCGGGTCCCACTCGGCTGCTGGCCCCCTACACAGCGGCTTGGCTGCCGGCCCCGGGTCCCACTCGGCTGCTGGCCCCCTACACAGCGGCTTGGCTGCCGGCCCCGGGTCCCACTCGGCTGCTGGCCCCCTACACAGCGGCTTGGCTGCCGGCCCTGGGTCCCACTCGGCTGCTGGCCCCCTACACAGCGGCTTGGCTGCCGGCCCTGGGTCCCACTCGGCTGCTGGCCTCCTGCACAGTGGCACGGCTGCTGGCCCCGGGTCCCACTCGGCTGCTGGCCCTGCTGCCAGGTCCTGGATACAGGGCCCCACATGGCTTGCAGGGTCTTGGCCTCCAGCCCCACAGGTGGGGTCCTGGCTGCCAGCCCCAGCTCTAAGGGGAGTGACGGGCGCGGGCAGAGGTAAGCGGGGGTGCAGCTCAGCACCCCCACTCTAAAAATTGCTCCTGCACCCCGGCAGAGCAGAGACTAGCAAGGGAAGGGGGGGTATCCTCACCCAGGTGTGAGGCTGAGAGAGGCAGGGCTAAGCCTCCCCTCGGCTCTGACATGGCCTGGCCAAGAGCCTGAATAACCAGTCGCCCCTTTGGGAACCGTCCTGTTTGACCCCCCCAACACCTGGTGGCTTCCTGCGCAGGGCCTGGCCTACGGGAGGGGGAATGGAGGGGGAGTATGATGGATACGGGGATGGGTCTGATGCCGTGGGGGCCTTGCTGAGATGCCAACGTAAAATGACATGAATGCGGGGGGGGGAGGGGGAAAAAGAAAATCAAAATCCCATCTCACGTTCAAAGTCAAGGAAAAAATTAGGGCCTTGTTCAAGCTCGTTATAAGTCAACACTTTAAGAAGGTTCCCCATGTGACACCTGCAAGAGAAGAGACAAGAGGGAAAAAAGTGGGATGGGCAGTGAGGTGCGTTCATGGAAGGGAGCAGGGGGAGGATGGGACTCAGGGCAGCAGGAAGAGCCTCCCCGGTTTTCGGCCGGCTGCGTCGCCCACGAGCGCCAGCGTCTTTGTGGCCGCGGGCTCGCCGCAATCCAGGGCCGGCGGGGGGAGGGCCATGGCGCCCACAGCTCGGCAGCACCCAGGGATCGCACGTTAAAGCCAGAGACTCTCCCGAAATCGGCATCTTCCTGCTCCCCGTGGAGATGAGCGTTGGCGGATGGGGGGTGGGGGTGACCAACAAGAACGAGCAAAGCGAGGGAGGGAGCCGCTGTTCTCCAGGACGAGGAGGGAGCAAATTGCTCCGCAGGGCCCAGGGCTCCCTGGAGTCTCCCTGCACGGGGTGGGTGTGTCGCATTTCATCTCCAGAGCGGCCCCTGGCCTGGCCTTGCAGGGAGGGAAGCATGGAGCAGGGTGGGGCGTGCAGCTGGCTCCAGGGCCCCGGGTGCAACGTGGTTCCAGGAGACCTTCCCCCCCCTCCCCACCTCATACCCAGGCTGAAACGCCTGGGCCTGGGCCAGGCTCTGCTCCACACGGGCAGTGTGTTTGGAAAGGAGGCTCCTGCCTCGCGCCCCAGGGCCCTGCTCTGGGACAACCAGGACCTCCCGGCCCCGCTGCCGGCCTCACGCTGCAGGGGCCCCGTCGGTGCTGCAGAGCCCAAGGGCTATTTTGGGCTCCCCCCCGGCCTCCCGGCGAGCGAGGCTCTGTGGTGGAGACAGTGGTCACGCCTCCGCCCCCGGGGGAGGCAGTGTGGGAGCTGCGCCGCTCTGGCACTATTTTTACACCCCTGGGGTTTTACTGAGCACGGCCGCTGAGGAGGGTTCGTGTCTCGCTCGCTCGCAGAGACCCTGGAAGCTTCGTGACGGCTCCGGGCAGGGGTTAGACACAGGCAGCTGGGGTGCCTTGGGAGTGATTCCCAGCCTGCCTTGTCCCCCCCCACCCCCTGCCCCTCCAGCGCTCTCACTTCTCCCCCTTGCTCCTCAGCCCCCTTCACTCCCTGCTCTGTCCCCTTGGGGTCTCTGCTCCCCCGACGCCTGCCCCCTTCCCACGCAGGGGCAGGGCAGACCCAGCTTCAGCCCTGGGCAGCTTAGCACTGCTGCCAAGGGACGGAGACCAAGGGAGTCAGCCTTAGCCTGTGGTTTGACCTTGGGGCTCTCTACCCCAGGGCTGGCGGAGCGGGGGGGGGCTCTCTCGGCCTGGGTAAGCCTCTGAGATGCTCCCTCGTTCAGCCTCCAGCGCTGGGGCGAGACAGCTCGGCTCCCCGGCACATGGGACGTTGCCTGCGGTACATGAGGCAGCATAAATCCTTCCTTCCTCCTTCCTGGGCGGCACGTGACCGGCCGTTACAGGCAGCCGGGCTGGCAGGGGGGCTCGGCCTGCAGGCGTGCGAGGCTTCGGGGGCCAGAGGGCCGAGCAGGCAGCTGCCGCGGGTGCATTTCGGGGGCTGAGCTCCTGCGGGCCGGGGGAAGGGCCAAGGCCTCTCCCTGCCACCTGGCCTCCAGGGGAAGGTCACTTCTCCATCGCTGCCAGCAACGGAGCCGGAAGCGGGGGAGGAGCCCTGTGCTGTCTCACACCTGGATCCCGGAGCCGGGGCGAGAGGTTGGGGGTGTAATTACAGACAGCCCGTGGGCTGGGGCCTCTTTGCATGGCAGTGCTGGGGGCTCCAGTGTGGGGGGACCCCCCCCAGGATAAAACCAGCAGAGCCCCTGAGCATCATGGGCATACTGGGGAGGTCAAAGGGTTCCCTCCATGGGCCTGGCTGGCGATGGAGATGGGATGTGACAGGGAAATCCTGTGGCTGTTTCACCCCATCCCCCCCACTCAGTGGCCACCCAGGGCCGGCCTTAGGGAAAATGGCCCCCTGGGCAAACTTGTATTTCAGCGTTCCCGGCTCCTGCTGCCTCCCTGGGTTCCCTCCCTCTCCCCACAGCCCTCCCATTTATCCCCCCACCCTCACCGGCTCCCATACCTCCCTGGGCTCCCTCCTCCCTGCCACCTCCCCCGGCTCTCAACCCATCTACCCCCACCCCACCAGCTCCCATTACCCCCTGGGCTCCTCCTCCCTGCCACCTCCCCGGCTCTCAACCCATTTATCCCCCACCCCACCGGCTCCCACTACCCCCTGGGCTCCTCCTCCCTGCCACCTCCCCAGGCTCTCAACCCATTTATCCCCACCCCACCGGCTCCCATTACCCCCTGGGCTCCTCCTCCTGCCACCTCCCCAGGCTCTCAACCCATTTATCCTCCCACCCCCACCGGCTCCCATTACCCCCTGGGCTCCCTCCTCCCTGCCACCTCCCCGGCTCTCCACCCATCTACCCTCCCACCCCCACCGGCTCCCATTACCCCCTGGGCTCCTCCTCCTGCCACCTCCCCAGGCTCTCAACCCATCTACCCCACCCCCACCAGCTCCCACTACCCCCTGGGCTCCTCCTCCTGCCACCTCCCCGGCTCTCAACCCATCTACCCCCACCCCCACCGGCTCCCACTACCCCTGGGCTCCTCCTCCCTGCCACCTCCCGGCTCCCAACCCATTTATCCCCACCCCCACCGGCTCCCACTTACCCCCTGGGCTCCCTCCTCCTGCCACCTCCCGGCTCTCCACCCATCTACCCCACCCCACCGGCTCCCACTACCCCCTGGGCTCCTCCTCCTGCCACCTCCCAGGCTCTCAACCCATTTATCCCCACCCCCACCAGCTCCCATTACCCCCTGGGCCCTCCTCCCTGCCACCTCCCCGGCTCTCCACCCATCTACCCTCCCACCCCACCGGCTCCCACTCACCCCCTGGGCTCCTCCTCCTGCCACCTCCCCAGCTCTCAACCCATTTATCCCCATCCCCACTGGCTCCCATACCTCCCTGGGCTCTCCTCCTGCCACCTCCCGGCCCCAACCCATCTACCCCCACCCCACCGGCTCCCACTACACCCCTGGGCTCCTCCTCCTGCCACCTCCCAGGCTCCCAACCCATTTATCCCCCACCCCACCGGCTCCCACCACCCCCTGGGCTCCTCCTCCCTGCCACCTCCCCGGCTCTCAACCCATCTACCCCCACCCCACCGGCTCCCACTCACCCCTGGGCCCCTCCTCCTGCCACCTCCCGGCTCTCAACCCATCTACCCCACCCCCACCGGCTCCCACTACCCCCTGGGCTCCTCCTCCTGCCACCTCCCGGCTCTCAACCCATCTACCCCCACCCCCACCGGCTCCCACTACCCCTCTGGGCTCCTCCTCCTGCCACCTCCCCGGCTCTCAACCCATCTACCCCCACCCCCACCGGCTCCCACCACCCCCTGGGCTCCTCCTCCCTGCCACCTCCCCGGCTCCCAACCCATCTACCCCCACCCCACCGGCTCCCACTACCCCTCTGGGCTCCTTCCTCCTGCCACCTCCCGGCTCTCCACCCATCTACCCTCCCACCCCACCGGCTCCCACTACCCCCTGGGCTCCCTCCTCCTGCCACCTCCCCAGCTCTCCACCCATCTACCCCACCCCCACCAGCTCCCACTACCCTCTGGGCTCCCTCCTCCCTGCCACCTCCCAGGCTCTCAACCCATTTATCCCCACCCCACCAGCTCCCACTACCCCCTGGGCTCCTCCTCCTGCCACCTCCCGGCTCTCAACCCATCTATCCCCACCCCACCGGCTCCCACCCCTCTGGGCTCCTCCTCCTCCTCCTCCCGCCACCCCAGGCTCCCAACCTACCCCCTGCCTCCCGCTGACGCCCCATCTATCCCCCCATCCCCACCGGCTCCCACTACCCCTGGGCTCTCCACCCATCGCCCCAGCCCCTGCCACCTCCCCAGGCTCCCAACCCACCCCCTATCCCCTGCTGACTCCCATCTATTCCCCCATACCTCCTTGCCTCTGACCCCTGCTGCTTCCCATGGGCACCTCACCCATGCCCTTGACTCCCATTGCCTCCCCTGGCCCCCCTTGTTTCCCCCCTTGCCCCTGCTGCCTCTCTGGGCTCCCCACCCCACTCATCACTTTGGGGCCTCCCCTGCCCCACTGTGCCCCAAGCTCCCTTCCGCAGCCCCAAACCCCAGGCCTGCCCCTCTCCTTGCCTCTTGGCCACAGCTCCCCGCTAATCCCGGCCCCCACCCGTAAGGCCGGCCCTGTGTGCACCTAGAGGAGCCGCCCCTGCCAGCCTCCCCGGAGCCAGGGGAGCATTGCCCACCGGTCGCTGGGCTGGGGCCGCTGGCACAAGAAGGGTCGCGTGTCAAACCCAGCGCAGCGTGTGAATGGGTTGTCATCAGTCGAGAGCAGCGGCTCCTCCTCTGAGCAGGCACAGAAACCCCCCAGCCCTGAGCGCCGGACTTACTTTCAAAATCCAGGAAAAAATGAGGACAGTTTTCTAAATCTTTGCCCAATACCTTTATCAGGTTGCCCATGGCCAGCAGACCTGAGCGAGAGAAACAGAACAGAATAGAACAGCAGAAGCCCTGAGTGCCAGCGTGCCGCCGCCTGGAGCGTGGCACTCCTCCGCCCCCCGGCCGCCAGCCAGCCCCCGCCTGCACCTCACAGCCGACGTGCCCCGCCAGAGGCTCCCCCGCCGCCGCCTTACCTGCTTGCTCCAGATACACCTGGGAGCCGCGCTGCAAATACAGGTGAGTCTCCCTCTGCCTCCCCCCTATGCCCTTTGGGATGCAGGAGCAGGCGAGCGGCGGTGAAAGCCGGGCATGACCGTCTGCAGCACAGCTGTCTGCTCCGCCAGCCTCCCTCTCCCGCGGGCTGTCTGCGCGAGGACGCGGAAACGCTATCCCCCCCCCGCTCCGACTTCTGTTTTTTCTATTTTTGAGGCGGGAGGGGAAGCGGAGCGCTCGTTCCGTGCTTCGAATTTCCTGTGTGAGCCTCTCGCATCTTCCCCTCCGCTCGAGCTAGCCTGCCTCTCAGGACTTCCTCCTCGCCCAGCCGGACGACTGAGAACCCCCTGGCCTCCCTGCCTCGTGCTGCTGCTCGCTCTGGCACCTGGTCAGCTGCTGGGAGAAACTGTTCCCCAGCTGGCGGGAGGCGGGCGCTCCTCTGGAGCCCAGCCAGCACCTGTCTGCCAACCGGGGGCGTTGGGAGGGGAAAACACCTGTCCCTGACGCACCAGGGCCTTTGCACTTCCTTAAACGGAGCCGCAGGCCAGCCCTGCAGGGACAGTTCCACAAATGAACGGGAGCAGGCCTCCGGGAGCAGCCTTCTCAGGTGCCGCTGGAGAGCGCCAGCTACGTGAGAGGCCTGGCACGCTTCAGCTGTACAGCTCCGGGCCGCTCTCATTATCCCCATTAGCCCGACGGGGCACCTGAGCAGTGAAGTGACTTGCCCGGCATTACGCAGTGAGTCAGTGGCAGAGAGGGAGTGGTGGCCACGTTTCCTGAGTCCTCGTCCAAGGGGCAGTCTTGCTCCCTGTCTCACGGCATGTACGGCCGCAACCCCCCCCATGAAGGGGCACCAGGCTCAGGGCTGGGCTCCCTGTGGTGAGCCCTGCCCTGGTTTGCTTCGCAGGGAAGAAACTCGGCAGAAAACTCCCTTGGGCTGGCGTGAAGCCCGGTGGCCAGAAAACTCCACCTGCGGCTCTCCTCATGTGCTGCAGCCCCTCTCGGGAAACCCTCATCCTCGCTCAATGGCAGTTAGGGAAACGTAGCGCCTCACAGCCAGGGGTCTCTCCAGGCAGGTCTACGCTGGGGAACCCCTTCGAAAGAGCTGAATTCGACTTCAGAACTCCCGGCTTTGCAACACGGAACGAGCGTGGCCACACTCTACGGGGAAGCCTCGAAATGCGTCCGAGGCCGCTCCGTCCGTGTCGCCGCGCTCCCTCGACGTGGAGCCCCAGCAAGCCCTGGGGACTCACTCGGTCAGATGACTCTGGGGAGTGGTTATTTCGGAAGAGCGGCACCGGGGCGCCCGCGCTCCCGCTAGTTCAAAGTCACTGGTATTCCCTGAGGAACGCGGGAGAGCAGATTTCGAAATCCCGGGCTTGGTCGTGTGGATGCTCCACTTATTAACTCGCCCTGGGGGGGTTATTTCGAAATAAAACCCTTGCGCAGACCAATGCTCAGTCCCCTTCCTGGTCTATTGCCATCGCTGACTGCCCCCCGGCGGATGGCTGGGGGAAGGGCGGCAGTATCATCTGCTGGGTTGATTTAGTTGGGATTGGTCCTGCCTTGGGCAGGGTGCTGGACTTGGTGACCTCCTGAGGTCTCTTCCAGCCCTAGGAGTCTATGATTCTACGATACTGGGTACCACGGTCCTTCACTGGCAGGAGCCCGGGCTGGACGCTGTGTCTCCGGCAGTGCTACCCTGCTAGAGTGGGGCTACCTCGCCCGGTCAGTGCTGGAACGGAAGCGGCTCTGTGCGATTCCCATGCCCAGCCAATGCCTGCCCGGGGAACTGGACTGACACCGGTGCTCTCCCGTCATGACTCCGGCGGAGAGAGGCCAGGCCTAGGCTGTCTGGGAGCTCCCATTAGCAGACCTCACAACCTCCTCTCTAAGGCTGTAGCCGCCTGTAGCGGGCCTCCCGGCCGGGTTTGCACTGAACCACAAGAGACAATTGGTTTTTTTACCTTGGTTTCTGATGCTTCGGTGACCTCTACGGCAGGAGCTGGGCGTGTGTGATGCTCCTAAATCACTTCATCAGCTGGCAGAAATCTGCAGGGAGAAGAAGGACAGAGCATCACTGGAGGCTTCTGGGACGGAGTTGGGGGGCTGTTTACGCTAGTGGCCCTAGGCCCACTCTGGTTGGGCATTCGTTGGTTGTTGTGTGGGCTGTGGGTGACCCCTACTGGCCTCTCTCTGTAAGCACTGCCCAGCGGGGGGTCGCCCTGAGGGCCCTCATGTCACGGCCCAACCGGTTCTCATCTGATGAGGAAAGGGGTCTGAACAAAGGGAGTGTGTGGCTTGGAGAAGGGCAGTCTTGGCTGGGAAAACATGAAGAGAAGAGACTAAGCTGAGTACTGAGGGGTCAGGGGCCTGTGGACCCCTACCCCAAGGGGTCTGAGGCTGCCTGGCCCTTACTCCTGTAACCACGTCACATCTATGTTGTGCTGTATCCTGGAGAAGCAATAAGCCCTCTCTATTCTACTGGCTGGCGGAGTCTCATCTTGCCGTGGACGGGGGTGCAGGATCGGGGGGTACCCGACACGCCGCCACAGCTTCCCAATTGCATTCGCCATCATGAGCGAAGCAGTCCCTTCTAAACCTGCTGGCAGCGGGGCCCCGACCTTGGTCAGTCATGCAGGGAGCTCAGCCAAGGTCTGTGCAAAGCTCTCTGGACAAGTCAGGAGAGGGTCGCGTGGAGGAAGATATTAGGGTAACACCAATTAGAAATCTGCCTCTCTCCAGGCTGCATCATGGCGGTTTGCCCAAGCCGTGGCTTCATTGGGCACGTCTTTCATTTGTACAGGTTGAACCTCTCGGGTCCGGCACCCTCGGGACCTGCCCAGTTCTGAACCAGAAAATTGTCCAGACCCCGGGAGCTCAATATTGTCTAGTGGCATTGCCAGCACTAACAGCCCAGTAAGCCGTGGAAGAGGACATTTTGGGGTAAATTCGAGCGAAATCACAGCACAGAACACTGAGAGCCAGCACTGGGGGGCTGCAAATAAACTCGATGGGACCCCAGGAAACAGGGCCACACCCATGAAAAGTGGATGTCCGGCTAACTCAAATCGCTCCGGACGACGGATGCTTCTGGACCAGTGAGTTCTGGACTAGAGAGGTTCAATCCGTACTCTGGCTCCTCCCGTTCACATCAGCTTCTTGTCCGTGCCTCCGGGCACGATGACCGTGTCTGAAAAGGACTTTCCTGTCAGAGGCCTGTGACTCAAAGGGGTGACCCTGCGGTTAAGAGCTTAGCTCCTCTGGGTTGGGGCAAGTCTTTCCGCAGGAACGAAATCCAGGATGCAGGGCGGCCGACGGCGCACCAGTGATGGACTTTGTGTCTTTCACAGGCCAGCTTAAATACCAGATTCCTCCTCTCATCGGGACCGTCCCCGTCACCCCCGCCGGGAACTCCTGGCTGGGACCCTGTGCCTTCCTACTCCCTAGGGCAGCACGGCCCGTCCGTGACGGGGAGGGCTCGGCGCTAGAGAACCAGAATTCCGAGCGGGAGAGCAAGTTGCGGTGAAGACGCTTTGTCTGCCTGGTTTCCATGCCGGTGCTCAGCTCTCACGTCACTATGGCAACAGCGAAAATCTCTCCTTTAGACAGCCACCCCCCCGCCCCATAGCGAGTGCATAAGGGGGCCCCTTGCTCCTCCAGCGGTCGAGAGCCACAAGGGGCAGCTTCCCGAGCTGTTGGCATTTTCAGAGGCCTTTCTCCTCATGCCAGGCCGGGGGTCGCTGCAATCCAAGCCGTCCCTCTCTCCCCCAGGGCCGCTTCCTGTCGGCCATCTCGGTTGCAAGAGGTGCATGAAAAGGCCTCGGTTACCATGCGCCCGGGGAGCAGTCAAGCTATAGTAACCGATGGCTGCCACTCTGCGGGGATGAGTTCTGTGCGGGGGGAAGAACCGCCTTCTGCACGGTGCCCAAACCTGCCTGCCCAGAGGCCCCTTCAACATCTTGCCACCTGGCACGCTGGAAGTTTGCAGTGTTGCTGTGTCCGACGCTGACTCTAAAAAAGGGGCAACGGCTGCTCTGGCCTCGCGGTCTGACCCTGAGCTAGAGGCTGGAATGGAGCAGTGACGAGGCATGGACTTTCCTCTTCGCACTGATCCGTTGCTGCCAGAGGATCTGTCTGATCTCTGGAAAGCACTGCAAACCGGCCGGCCGCAGTTCAGCTCGGGATCTTGGCAATTAATAAAGGATAGTGGCCGCTCTGACCAACACAAAGGGATGCGGGAAGGGATAGCTCAGTGGTTTGAGCATTGCCCTGCTAAACCCAGGGTTGTGAGCAGGGCCGGCCCACAACATTTTGGCACCTGAGGCGGGGAGCTCAAATGACGCCCCCGTGCCTCCTCGCTTGGGCCAAAACTTGGAAAGGTCTCAATTCTGCCTCCTTCCTGTTCTACTCCTCTCATGGCACTGCTCTGCTACCTACCTCTGCACCAGCAGCAGACACAATGTTCTACACTCTGGGTCCTAGTGGCGCCCCAGTCTGGCACCTGAGGTGGCCGCCTCAGTTCGCCTCATGGTAAGGCCAACCCTGGTTATGAGTTCAATCCTTGAGGGGGCTATTTAGGGATCTGGGGTAAATCTGTCAGGGATGGCGCTTGGTCCTGCTGTGAGGGCAGGGGACCGGACTCAATGACCTCTCAAGGTCCCTTCCAGTTCTATGAGATAGGTTTAGCTCCATTAAAAACAAAAAAAATGGTCGGTTGTCAGGAATGGGCTATGCACACTCTTAGACGCTCCTAGGCACATTACCATTGCTACACCAGGCACCCCTGTGCCCCGAGAAAGCAGCTGGACCATTGGGCCAGTCTGCAAGGGGAGGTGCAAAACTTTCCTTAGTTTTGGGTCAGGTGGGTTCAAAGCTTCCGAGGACCCTCCTGTGGTTTAGGTTTGAATCTGCCCACAAAGCCCCATGGGAAATGCAGTCAAAGCCATCCCTTCCAAGAGAAACCACGCGCCAGGGCTGAGTTTTGAACAGAGCCAGTTTGTGGCGCTATGACAGTAGCAGCCCTTACCAGCCAACAGCTGGTGGCATGAAAGTTGCGAAAACATCCTGTTCTGAATACAACCCTCTTGCTGAGCCTGCAGACAGGGTGAGTCATTACTTGAGGAGTTGTGAACCAGCTCCATTCATCTCCTCCCAGCGGCAGATTGATCGTTTGGCAGAAACCTCCAGCCACACTGGGATTGTGGGTGGGACTTGGCTAGTGTTGGAACTGCGAGAAGGACTTTTTTCTACTCTGAGTCTTCTCTCATGATTTCCTCCTGAAACCCTAACTTTGCCCAGCCTTGGCAAACTGAACAGAATGTTAGGTTTGAAACCTAACTATGAACATATGGCAGCGCTTGGCTCATTGGGTAATGGATTTAAAATACCCTTTTTCTTCTGTTTTGTCTTAAAATCATAGAATACTGGACCTGGAAGAGACCTCGAGAAATTATCAAGTCCAGTCCCCTCACGGCAGGGCCAAGCTCCTAGATCATCCCTGACAGGTGTCTGTCTAACCTGCTTTTAAATATCTCCAGTGATGGAGATTCCACAACCTCCCTAGGCAGTTTATTCCAGTGTTTAACCACCCTGACAGGTAGGAAGTTTTTCCTAATGTCCAACCTAAACTTCCTAATATTTATTTGTACCATTCCAAGTTGTCAGGGAGGATTCTACACAATATGACCCTAAGAACGGCTCTACTGGATTAGGCTAATGCTCCATATAGCTCAGGCTACGTCTACACTGTAGGCTTCTTGCGCAAGAAAGCATCCACACTGCAAAAGCACATTGAAAAAGCGATGCGCTTTTGCATAAGAGAGTGTCCACACTGCATGGACGCTCTCTCGAAAGAAAGCGTTGATAGCTATCCACAGAATGGCCACCAGGGTACCTGTGCTTTTTCCTCTTTTGTGTTTTTGCGCAAAACCCCCCTGTTCCCCGTCCCCACACACCTTTTTGAGCAAGATCTCTTGCGCAAAGAGGAGTTATTCCTTATAGAAGGAGAAATACCTACACCGGAAAACCCCTCGGTTCTTTCATTTTACTTGTGCAAAAATGCGCTTGAGGTGTGGACGCTCCGCTTGAGTGATCCATCCAGTCGCTTGTTCCCAGCTTCTAGCAAACAGGCTAGGAACACTTCAGAACATGGTTTCGTACCCCTGCCCACCCCGGCTAATGCCACTGATGGACCTATTCTCCAGGAACCTATCTAGTTCTTTTTTGATCCCTATTATAGTCTTGGCCTTCACAACATCCTCTGTCAAGGAGTTCCACAGGTAAAGGTACGGATGTCACTGTTCGCCCCTTGAAAACAAGGCTGCTCCCTGCTCTTTTCCTAAAGGAAATTTCCCAGTCCTGGGGAGTACACTTGAACACAGGACTACCGATTCCTCATTCTTCCACAGCTCGGAGGGGAACAAAGTCTTTCAGACTCCTCTGCACCCCCCAGCGTTTCTAAAGGAAAAAGTACAAACAGATGGAGAAAGAAGAGCTAAACTAGGGATCTTTGCCATCCCATCACACAGAGCAAACAGCTGGTGGCGACGCTTGTACGCTTCTGATCTTCAGCAACACTTTGTCAAATCTGAGGCAGAAATACACTTTGCAAAATGTCAGTCAAAAGCTCAGGCACACAGTAAGAGCTGTTCCAAACCCATCAAGCCTCTCCAGAGATCTGGTCTGCCACTAGCCACAAACCATCAGGTAATGTGACCCTCCCGGCAACACGTCCCCTGTTTGGTTTTAAGGGCCTGTGTGTCACCAGATGAATAACCCCCCAGTGAGCCCGAAAGCCAGGACAACCGACTTCTGCAGCATCCTTCCAAACCGTACCACACTCCCCCTTCTGGGCATGTGGGGAAAAAAGGCCCCCCTCCCCCTCAATCAAGAGGCAAAAGACAGCCGCTGGCTGCAGAAGGCCGGGTGGAATTGTGGTGGAGGTGCTAGCCTCGTTTCCTAGCCCTGTCACCGCCTCCTTTTTACCTCAGCATCTTAGTTCCCCAGCTGCAAAATCAGGGCTGCCATATTGCCTCTCTCTCACCCTTCCTCTCCCTGCATTGTACATTGGGGGAGGACAGGGCCTATCTCATGGATATGTTTGTGCAGCACCTACCATGAGCTCACATGCAGCCCCTGGTCGCTACTACAATGCAACTAATGTTAATAATGCTCCCTCTTTTCAGGTCGGAAAAGCACAAGATGCTTACATTTGCAGGCTCCATTGTGACTTTCACTGCGTGTTAATCTGCAGCCGGCAGCCATGCTCCCCTTCCCAGCAGTTTTACTACCCCCCCCCCCCCCCCCGGTTCTCCATTACTTGTCCTTTTGCTAAGTTTTCAGATGTCACCATTCATATTAGGAGAGGAAATACAGCACCTATGGGAGTAGCTGCGGCTTCTTCCCTCATGGAAAGCGATAGGGTATCAGCACGACAAGATTTATTTTCCCTACAATTGTTTTATTTCTTATAAAATCCATTTAAAAAAAAAGTTCTGTGTTTTTACAGCATCTAGCACGATAGAGCCTGGGATGCCCACGTGCTACAACACTGTGTAGCACTGAGCACTTGTGTTGCAACTTCTTTATTTAGCGCTGGTAAAAAATACGCCATTTATTTTTTGTGGGAATCATTTTTAAAAATATGTCAGGTTGTTTAATTCTATGTACTTTTTCTGACAAAAACCCAGAACTGGGAACTGGAAAATATTTTGGGGAACTGGAAAATGCTCTTGAAAACTTTTGTTTATTTTTTAAAATTAGTTTTCAGTAGAAATGTTCAGGCTGTGTCTAGACTACACAGTTCTTCCTCCGGGAAAAGATACGCAAATTGTAAACCACAATGTGCATATCTTTTTCTTCTTCTTTTTTCAGAAGAGGCTTTTCCAACATTTGGCCTGTCTACACTGGGCCAAATGTCAGGAAAAAACCTTTTTTCGGAACATCCCTGCTTCCTCATTAAACGAGGTTTATAGGGATGCCAAAAGAACCGTGTCTACTCTTCTGAAAAAAATTTCAGAAGAGCAGACGTGTTCCTTGGACGCAGCAGAGTTTTTCCGGGATACCGTATCCCAGAAAAACTCTGCAGTCTAGACATACCCTCAGTTTCTGAAACCAAACTGTTTTACTGAAAACCAGTTTTTTTTTACTGAAAATTGGCCATTTAGAGAACATAAAACAGAAACGTTTCTGTTTTTCCTTTGACAACTTTGACCAAAATGAAATTTTCTGCAAAAATATTGGAGCAGAAAAGCTGGTTTTTGTCCTAAAACTGTTTCAACAAAAAAGTCAACTCGCTCTAATCCTGGAGTGTCTCCTGATCACAACCGATGTGGAATGCGGTAACTCCTATGGAAATGAACGGAACTCGCGCATTGTTACCATCTCTCTTGACCACGCTTTGCAAGAGCAAATCGCAAAATGCAGGTATCACATAAACACCCTGTGATGCTCGGTGCACAGGAGGAACCGTTTCAGCTCAGTTGCTGTCTACACCTTCCCCTGCATTTGATCCCATTGCTTCCTGAGCATGACGCCGCTTTTATAAAGGTCACTGCCTCCCCAGGCTCAGTTCCACTCTGAGAAATGGCTCCGTGGGAGCAGCGCTGTGGAATCCGAGTGGGCCTCAGCAATTCCTTAGCAGCGTTATTAAGAACACAAGAACGGCCAGACTGGGCCAGACCAAAGGGCCATCCGGCCCAGTGTCCTGCCTGCTGACAGCGGCCAATGCCAGGTGCCCCAGAGAGAACGAACAGAACAGGGAACCATCATGTGATCCCTCCTCTGTCTCCCAGTCCCAGTTTCTTCAGCTTGCAGATTCCAAAGACATTTCTTTTTTTAGCTGCCCGCCCTGCCAATTCCCGCTGGGGCCTGAGAGCCAAGCCGGGTTCTCTCGGGCTGGTGTATCACCGCCAGTAATAATCGCACGGCCACTGGGACGAGCTTAACAATTCCCCGGGTGAGCCAGAATCCTCTCCAGCTCGCTCTCCTCCAGCTGGCCGGCCGGGAATCGAAAGCACGGTTGTCGCTAGGGCCAGCCGCTGGGAGCGCGATGACACACAGCTGGGAGGGAAGGTTCCCCTTGTGCACGGTCACCTTTTCGGTGGCTGCCTGTCGCCACATGGAATACCGACACACAGGCGATGGCAGCTCAGCTGGAGGTGTGGCGCATGCAGGGTGGGTGCCAAGTCCAGCCCCTGAGACGCTGAGCTCTCCTCAAGGCCGGTCGCTATATGCTGCAATGCTGCCTGTTCGCCGTTCTCTGACGTGTCGGGTGTTATCCCTCCGGGCAGTCGAGGGGGGACGGCATCGCAGCCCGGGCCTCTGAACCGGGCGCCTTCTTTCCCGCTGTTATTTTTGTATCCCCTGCCGCCTGGGCTTTGGAAGCCGGCCAGCCTTTCGTGGCAGGATCCCACACTATTTGCACGTCTCCTTCAGCTCTCCCAGCGGGGCAAAAGCCTCCCGGGAAAGGAGAGGGGCCGGTGTCTGTCAATGGCTCCTGCGCCTTTCGGTAGCATTCGGCGCACCCCTCGGAAACGCCCTGTCAACACCTCTGGGGGCTGATCCACAGCTCACAGGCAGCCGTCCGGAGCCGGGAAGCGGGAGGGACGCGGGGCGAGGATCATCCCTCAGGGCTACCTGCGAACCCTCTGACCACGCTGCTTTCCCTGCCACTACTCACATGCCTTTCGTGGCAGGGCGCCCCCCTTTCAGCCTGGCGTGGGAGTTGGAAAGCTGGAGATGCAGCCAATGGGGATGGATTTCACCCATGGCTCTACTGGGGTTTGTCTGTTATTCTCCTTGCATCACACGGAGCTGGCCTGGCTCTGGTACCTCAGCCTTGAGCTCATCCATGGCTGGTTCCACCCTCCTCCCCCCAACCCCCCCGGCTCCTCAGATCCCCCTGCTGCTAATATTTGCTTGCTCCTGTCCTGTTTTCAATATCCCAGGACAGCCTGACCGCCCCAGTGCGCAGCCACAGGCTACTTGTCTTGGAGCTAGGTGCAAAATGCACCCAAACATCAACCAATGAACGGCGAGTTTCATTTCTATGGGGTTTTTTTCGTTTCTTTACAAAAGAACTATCAAAAAAAATCACCACGCACTGCAATGGGCCAAATTTATCGCTGGTGTAACTCCACTGATATTAATACAGAGATGCTACGGCCAAATTTGGCCCAGTATTTATCTTAAGTTGCAGTTACACTGTAGGGCCCTTTTGGTGGCATGTTGAATACACACACTGTACACCCCCCAGCACTGGTCTAAGTAGCACTGTAGATAATGAGATACTGCATCAGTGAGTAGAGTTAGGACATACCTGAGCCCTAGGGGTTTGCACCAATGTTCCCTCGCACTCTTTCCATCTGTGTGGAATAAATTTTATTCTAAGCACCAAAGCATGTGCAGGTGTGCACCATCAGTAGAAACGCACGCTGCTGCCGGCTGTGGGCACCCTGCCAATCAGCTGGGCAGCATTTGAATCATTCCTGGGTGGCTCCCAAGCACTCAGCTTCCCGGATACAATCCACACCCAAGCAGTGCCTGCCCTGTCTACACTGCCATTTTAAACAGCGTAGTGTCCCATGGCCACTCTGCTGCCAGAGCCTCCCCCCCCCCCCCCCCCCAGGAAAGGACTCAAGCAGCAGGAGCCTTCCTCCACTGCCTCCCCCCGTCAGAGCCTGTCATGGCCATGTGTAGCCACACTGCACGGCATGCACACAGCCTGCTTTTCACTGCAGGGTGTAGTTACCTACCGCTGCAAGTGGTGTGCAGTGGAGATACAACCTCAGGTTCCTATACAGTCCCTGATACCATATTATTTGATCCCTTTGCAGCACCCTGGGAGGCAGAGAAGTACCAGTATCCCAAGGTACAGATGGGAAACTGAGGCTCCAAGAGGCTAAGTGACTGGCCAAGGTCACGCAGGGTGTCAGTGGCAGAGCAGGGACCTGATCCAGGCCCCAAGCTAGTGCCCGAACCACTGGCCTGTCTTTCCGCTCCGTCTATCATTCATTAGGAAAACTGACCCAACAGGACTGTTTATTTTCAGAGACAGGGACCTAAATCCCCAAACCCGTCTCCAGGCATTACTTTGTTCTGGGAGGTGGGCATCTGTGTTTCATCCCCAGCAGTTCCCACAAGTCATCAGACCCGCAAGCGGAGGGGGAGGGGAATCACTCGTCGTCCAGGGGTTTGCAATGGCAGCTCGCGCCGCAGCTAGTAAACGGGATGGTGATTCTTTGCGGCGTTCCAGATGCGTGTTTCCAGGCGCAGGGCCGCCGGGGAGGCCGGCGTGTCCCCCAGAAAATGGCATTTGGCCAGGAGGAAACCGACGAAGAATCTGACATCAGAGCTGGCTTCGGAACGTGGCCTAAGCAGCAGCCAGCGTAAGGTCGCTCTCGTATTCTGTGTCCATTAGTGTGTGTCGCAGGAGAACTCAAGGGCCTTGGTCCTGGAGCAAGCCCCCCAGCACTAGACACTGCACAGCCACAGAACACACAGACCGTCCCTGCCCCAAAGAGCGGGGAGCAGTGGCTGGAGACAGACGGGAGCACAAGGGAACCAGCCTGCTCCTAGGCAGGCTCCCCTAATGCTTTATTGACTTGAACGGGAGCAACATCTCCCTGCACAGCCCCCAGCCTGCTCGCTGCAAACGGGGATGGGTCAGGGATGCGCTGGCGGGGGCCTGGGTTAAAATTCCACCGCTGGGCTTGTGTGGGGAATACACCTGGCCGCCCCCAGCCCTAGCTCCCCCCACCCCCGATCTGGATCCCTCGTCCCTGCGGAACAGACGTGCCCCTCAGCCGGCGGTGCTGGCCTACGAATGAAGCAGGTTGCCCCAGGCAGGAGGGAAGAGCATGGGGAGGGGCGAAGGACTCACTCCCCTGGGGAACAACACTGGGTTTGTTCAGCAAAAACACACAGGATGTGGCTCCAAGTTACCCTTAGCCCTCTGAGTCAAATTCTGCTCTCAGTGACACTGGTGTGAATCGGCTGACTTCAGCAGCATGGCCTCAGGTGGGCGTAGCCGAGGGTAGAGCAAAGCCCTCCCCTCACACCTTCCCCAGAGCTGCTTCCTCGTTCATTCATTCTTCCACGCCCGGGGAGGCGGCGCAGGACGCGCCGGCCCCGAGGCAGCGGTTTCTGACTTTCATCCGAGCCACAACTTTGCCCTCACTCACAGCTCCGCGGTGCATGTCCGAGGCGGGTTGCTCTGGCTGAATGAACGTGGCAGAAACCCCAAAGGGAAAGGGCTTGGGGGCGATCATGCCGTTCGCACCCAGCTCGCCGTGGGGAACGGCTTGCGCCGGCCTCAGGTCGAGTCCCAAGGCAGCTGCTCCCCGAGCTGAGCGCCCCCTCGGTAAACCTCTCCGGAGGCTGCGCTGCTCCCCAGGACAAGAAGGGAGCCCTTCACCTTCACCCTTAAAAAGCTGCTCCTGGAAAAAAAGCTCTTACTGCAGATCCTCCTTCGCCTCCGCGCCCTGACCCCTCCTCTCTCCCCTGCGCGGTGACGTGAGGCTATGCTGGTAGAGGGGCCTTGCCCGGATTGTGCTCTCGCACAATGGAGCCCGGCTTCATTTGGACGGAATGGCCTGGGTGCCTCGTGGGGCTGTGGTGTGGCTGGAGGAGTAAATGAGGACTTGCCAAAACCTTGAAGACGAGGCAAGTGGTTCATTCTTCCGGACACTGCCGTGGGGAGAAGGGCCTTGTTTCTCCCTGTGGTCCGGTAACCGCCTGATGCAGCGTCCCTCAGTGTCGCCTATTCCAACGCTGCTGTAATGGGGGCAGAGTGACTCCCTGGGGCCAGCGCCTCAACTGGTGTAAATAGGTGTAGCTCTGTAGCGGATCAGCCAGTTTACTCCAGGCGAGGCTCTGGCCCCAGGTGTTACATGGCGCTGTAAGAGAGCCACGACGAGACGGATGTTTCCCAATCCCGGCGGTTCCTGGGCACCGTTCCGAAATACAAGGGGATCACCCGGGCTGCACCTCAGTGCTTGTCTCCATATGACACTCTGCATTAATCTTCCCGGGGCCTGATTTTTGCCCCGCAGCCTGGGCAGAAGGCTGGTGGAACCACATTGCATCCTTCCCGCTCGAGAACAAGGGCAAAAGCCCTTCCCGGCACTTCTCTGGCTCGTCTCCAGCCACGTTATCCCAGGCAGACTGACTGCCCGTAGAAACAAGAGCGGTCCCGTAGCACCGTGGAGACTAACAACAAATATCCTGAGCATTCGTGGGCACGACCGCTTCTTCAGATGCCGAATAGGGAGCTAGGGGGGGTCGCGCCCACGAACGCTCAGGACACTATTTATATATTTCGGTTAGTCTCTCTGGTGCCACAGGACCATTGGTGTTTCATAAGTTCCTTTAGTGACAGACTAACATGGCTTCCCCCCCCCCCCCCGTGGCTTCCCTCAGTCCTTTGCCTTCCGAATGGCATCCCACGGTGAGGGCCGTGGCGTGGGGCGGAGTATGAATGGAGACGCCTATTCCCAGCTCATCTCTCTCGCCCGGTTTTTGGTCTCAGCCGCTCACGGCTTCTTCCCTGCTCTGCCATGAAGAGGTTTCTGGGAGCCCGCGCCGTCAGCCCTCGCTCGGGTGCTGTGGCCTGCCGAACAATCAGCCCCACAGCCATCCCGCCACCGCTCCTAGCCTCGCGCGTCTCCGCGGCCCCGTGGGCAGCTCTCCCCGCGGTGGGCGGCAGGAGGCGCTTTCAAAGGCGTTGGCACGCGCCTGGCTGCCGTGGCGCTTGGAAAGCCAATACGCTCGCTGAACAGTCGCCGGCCCGGTGGCGGTGCTGCGGGAGGGTTGTGAATGGCGGGGCCCTTCTCGTGCGCTCTTGTGGCTGGCAGGCCGGCCGGCCGAAGGAATCCCCATGGCGGCTGCTGCTGCTGTTTTGGGCTGACTGGGGCAGCAGTCCCATTCGAGGGCCCTGGACCGTAGACCGGGGTGGGCAATAATTTTCATGGGGGAGCCACTTAATGAATTTTGCTATGTGGTCACAAGCCGACTCCACCCTGGAAGGGGCGTGGCCTGGGAGGCAGGGGTGTGGCCTGGGAGAAAGGGGCGTGGCCTGGGAGGCAGGGGCATGGCCTGGAAGGCAGGGGCGTGGCCTGGGAGGAAGGGGTGTGGCCTGGGAGGAAGGGGTGTGGCCTGGAAGGAAGGGGTGTGGCCTGGAAGGCAGGGGCATGGCCTGGAATGCAGGGGCATGGCCTGGGAGGAAGGAGTGTGGCCCAGGAGTAAGGGGCGTGGCCTGGGAAGAAGGGGCGTGGCCTGGGAGGCAGGGGTGTGGCTAGGGACTCGCTTCTCCCCAGGGTTGTCTGGGGCTGGAGGCTTTGAATGACAAACACAGCAAAGGGCTGGCGGCTCCAGGCCCCGCCCCTACCGTGTTGCCTGGCAGCCGCCCGGGGTTGCTACGGCGATGTAAAAGACTCGCGGCTCTGGCCCCTGCCAGGGTAAGGCTGCAACCATGAGCCCTGAGCCATTTAAACAGGATCCTGCTGCCCCGCCTGGACATTCGGTGGCACGGGGCGCGGGATATAACTAGAAAGCGGCCAGATGCAGTCGGCGGGCCGGATCCGGCCCCCGGGCCGCATCTGGCCCAGCGCTGCCGTAGACAGTCTGGAGCAGCTCCCCTCCACTGCCCTGCTGCGTCTGGAAGAGCGATTCTGCAACCGAAGAGCCGCCAGCGTTTTCCAGAGTGAGGTTAAATCGAATGGACTTTGGGTTTGTTTCCTGGCCCCCGCGCCACCATCCGCCGCCGCACTAACCCCGCCCCGTCGGAGACAATCGCACCGGCCAGGTGCCACCACCGCCCCTGCCAGCACTTCCGTCCCCGCGCCTGTGAACTCTGGTCCTTCCCCCCACACCACAACTGCCCTCAGTTACTGAATGACCAGCGCTGGCCCCCAGGGGAAGGGCCCTCTGCCCTGTGTGAAGACAGCCCGGCCGCCTGGACGCAGGCGCCCAACGAAGAGAGGATGCTTCAGTGGAGAAGCAGCGCAGCTGGGAGGAAATATCCCGGCCAGCGCTTTCACAGCGGGGTCCCGTCAGTCAGACCCCTCCCGCTGGGTGTCGTCACCACCTGGATAATTTGATTTTCGGAGGTGTGGGGCACTTCCAGAGGGAGCGGCCAGTGTCCTGCGCTGCTGAAAACCAAGCCCTGGGTTTCGGGACTTGCGTCTGGGGTTAGTGCTGCTCGTGGCTTGTTCGGGGGCGCCCCAGGACGGTTGGTGCTATTCAAACACCAACGAAGGACGCTCCCTGTTTGGAGGACAGACAAGTTAGCCCATGACTAGAGTTTGGGGAACAACAACAGGCAATTTACACACAGGTGCATGTGATTCACCATAAGCAGCACAGCTGAAGTGGGTCTATACAAGGCATTTTAGTGAGACCAGGGCAGGGGCTCCGTGGATGAGTTCTTTGCATAGGGGATGGGTCACGTGGAACTAAGTTTTGGCACCACTGTTCCCTGTAAGCTGTGCACGTGTGCGGCCACTCTGGAGAGATTCACATGCCACCCAGCTGAGTAGCTGAGCACCCACAGCTCGGTTTTTTACTTTCCAGTGGTGGTGCACATTCACACATGCCTGGGTGCACATAAGTATTATTCCACACGTGAATGGAAAAGGTTAGAGGGAACATTGTCCGGCACCCAAGTTTGAGAAGGCCGGTGCTCTCAGTCCCTGTCTTTTCTTGCCCGAGGGGCGGCGCTTTGGTGAGAGAGACTTTTAGCAGAGCACTAAATTGCTTCATGGTCCTCCACAGTGTTTGGCTCCAAAGGTTCCAGTTCCAAGGGAACTGGCCTGTAGCACTCGAGTCTTGTCTGATTCTGATCAGGTCCCTTGCTGAGACCAGGCCCTAGCGCGGCCAGCCTCACCCCAGCCGGCAGTCTTGGGCCAGCCTTTTGCTTTTGCTTTCTGAGTGGTAGACACTATCGAAACAAACCACAAGACAAAAAAAAAAAAAAAAAATAGCTGTGAGGTCTCTGTGTTGAAAGGGCTGCAAGTGGACGCTAGAAAAAGAGCCCAGGATGTCCTGGGTGGTTGAAAGCACGATGCACTTCGCACTCCCCACCGACTGACCGATTCTAATCCTGGTAATTTCCGAGATCCTGCCAGGCGTGCCAGTTCCACCTACAAGCAGAGCGTTCACTCTTCAGCCTTCAGACTGCGCACCAGAGGCCAGGGTGATGGGTGCATCATGGAAACATGACTATCTGATGGGTGGGTGGAAGTTTTCTGTTGCTCTTTCCGGTCTTGGCTTCTTTTCTTCCTCTCTCTTTTCCCTTCTGTGCCTTCCTTGCATCTCTCTTGAGTTGCAGTTCCCGGGGCTCTTAAAGCAGCTTCCTTGCTCATGCACTTTTAATTACAGGGCTCTGAATTGCCAACCAAATTGGTGCTTCTCTCCAGCTCCTGCCATACATCAGAATGTATGGGTTTGTGAATCCCTCTGCCACGCAAGCCAGATTCCCCCAGTTGTCATGGTTATGACAGCTGCCTCTTTCCCTGGTGGCATCTTCTGGTGATGCCCTTCACCCCTTCCAATACAGGGAGGGTGGCTAAATACCCCCTGGGGTTGAGAGGTGCCTGGATGGTTGGATCTAGGGGGAGGACTTTAGGTTTTTCCCAGTTCAAGCACCGACTTCCTACTGTTTCACATCTTCAGCCAAACGGGTCATTTTTCTGCTGAGCGGGTCGGCCCTCCATCCGTGGTTGGTTCCTCCGGCTGCAGCAGATTTCAGGGCAGCCAACCAGGTGAAGAGCAAACTCCACTCCGGAGCTTCCTGATCTCCCCAGCCCATTGTCCGAGTTATGAGCCCAGCTCCAAACCGTCTTGCCTCACAGACGTTCCAACCTCCTGCCCCGCAGGGCTAATGCAGCGGAGGGCAGCCTGGGGCCCATTGGGGGTCTCTGTGGGGCCCGCGAGATGTTTTGTTACCGTTGCCCACGCGCAGGGTTGCTGGATTCATGTGTTTTTTCCCCTCCTGGTGTGACTGGCACGCACGGAAAGCCAGGGCGTGTGAAGGGAGGTGCGGGCAGATTGCACCCAACACAAACTGTGAGAGCCGGGCGCTCCCCTGCAGCCCATCCCAGCGTTGCTGCAGGGCAATTGGCACCTCCTGCAAATTCTAGATGCGCCCGCGCCGGGAGCAAACTGCCCTGTCCCGGGAGGCTGCCTTGGTTAGGACGATCTTGCAGCCGCTGAGATGGAGGAGGGCCGTACATGCGGCCCACTCGCTAATCGCTGGGCTGATGGGAAAGCAGAAGATGAGATGACCCCAGTGGTCCTCTGGGAGCAGCTACACTGGCTTCAGAACAACACCAGCTGGTCCAGCTCCCGCTGCTGCTCACCGAGGCTCACAGCTTCAAAGGCATTTAGGGGCACAGCCCTCCGCGGAGTTAGGCCCCAGAAGAGCCGGCTGCCCCTGTGGCCCCTTGCTATGCAGCCTCCGTATGCCCAGGGTCAGAGCCAAGCTCCTGACTTTCATCAGGAACGCGCACTGTGGCATGGGCCTTCCCTACCGAGCAGAACATCTGTCACACACAGACCACATCCTCCCCTGACAGCTTTGTTTCACAGCCTCAGCGACGCTGCAGACCCCAGGCACTGAACACAGCAGACCGAGGGCGGGGCTGTCTTGTGTGCCGGTCTGAGGCTGTGGGAACTCCCTTGGGGGAGGTGAGAAATGACCACAGATCTCTCTGCTCTCAGGGTGCAGAGCAAAGCGGGCTGCTGGGACTGAGCCTTCGCCCAGCGCCCCGCCCAGAACCGTTTCTGAGCTCTGCCAGCTGCCCCGGGAGCAGGGAAGCTGTTCACGCACACACATGTTGCACAGATGCTGCGGGGATGAACATGGTCTGAACTGGTAGACAGCTGACACCAGATGGCTGTTGTGCTCCCCCTTGTCTGCTTGTTTGGTCCACTGGTTGTCTCTCCTCTTCAATTATCTGTGCTTTGGGGTAAGGCCTGTCCTTTCCTTATCTGCATGTACAGCGCCTTGCACAGTGGGGCCCTCTTCCTGGACGTGCTCCCACAATACACAGGCGAAAATGTGGCGATCGCTTTCACTTCCTGCAGCACTGGGCTGGATTTGAACGTGCAACATAGAAGGCAAAGTCTCCATGTTCCTCTCCCGGCCCCTGAGCCATCCGGTTCCTCCTTTGAGGGTCCTTTTTGTCCATCCCCGCACAGCAATTCAGAGCCATGATCCTCTGCCTGAGGTTACCATGACAAACGTGGTATTTTCCAGTCTGCGGCTCGCTACGGAGGTAAAACCAGCTGAAAAAGAACAGCCGTCTCTCTGTCAGATGAGAAGCGCGGCTATTCAGAAGTGCTAAATGAATGTGAACCTTAAAGCTCCAAGAGGCCTTTTTGTTAAATAGATACCTCCACAGGCCCTGTAAACTGTCTGACACTCCTCATTAAACCGTAAGGCACCAGCTGATGCTGCACGTTCCGTCCCTCCCAGGGCCCGGCCCTAAGCCCTCTGTTTGGAGCTGCAGGGATGGGGAGGGCGTTACCCGCTCTTTTCTTCAATCCCCGAGCCAGTGGCGGGGGCTCAGCGCCTGCAGAACAAACATGTTTGGCCCCCTAAAGTGGCAGAAAAAGCCCTGAGCGTAAATCCAGGATTAGCGAAACGGGAGAGCCGGGCAGCTTGGCTCCAAGTGGGGAGGGAGGTGCTCGGTCTGCGGGATGGCTCGGAGGGCGGGTAAGGCGTGACGAGACCACATTTGGATTGTTTCTTATTTCTCTGGTTTAAAGAAAGGCCACCCCCAAATTGCTTCATCCAATCGGGCAGAAACCAGGGACGACTTCCCGACCCCGTCTGCTCCCCGTGCTGCTGACACCCAAGTGAATTCCCCATCGGCCTGGCGCCGGGGACTTGCAGGGATTTTGCAGCTCTCGGGGCAAAGCTGGGCTGCTGCTTTCTGCCTGAGTAGCCGTTGAGAGGGGCAGGCATAAGTCCATGCTTACAAAGCCAACCTGCTCTCTTGCCTTTCTTCTGCTCACAAAGCCAACCTGCTCTCTTGCCCACCAGGCTCGGGCCTATGTTAGGCCAGGTGGTTTGGGTGCGGCCCTTTTCTCCTCTTCCCATCCCAACGGGGCCAGCTTTTCATGGCCGCAACCAGAGTTGAATACTAGCACGGAATAATTTATCAGCCATCTTCAGCCTCCATCCGATGGCAATTCCCTCCTACGCCTCTTCCAATGGACTTGTTTTCTGGAGCAAATACAAACCCGTCCGAATTCCAGCTTCTCTGGGCTTGGTAAAACTGGCCACATGGGATTGTTTCTCTCCTGGGGTTGGAGCAGCAAGTGCATGGTTCTGTAGGAAAGATGTAACATCCCATTTAAAAAGTTAACTGGTTGAATGTTAAGTTTAACCAGTTAACCAGGATCCTGCGGGCGGGGGGGCCCGCTGGTTAACTGCTTACCCAGTAAGCGTGACCCAGTGAGGATGATGCTTACGGGGGAAGTGGTGAACCCTTTACATCCCTATTCTGTGTGCGCACAAATTTAAAGTTTGCCGTCTGCAGGTGCTCGGGCACATGGCTCTGAATGCCTGTTCCACGGGCCATTTGTGGCCAGTAAAATATAAGGCTGTGTCTACACTGGGCCACTTATTCCGGAAAATCAGCCGCTTTTCCGGAATAAGCTGCGAGCTGTCTACACTGGCCCCTTGAATTTCCGGAAAAGCACTGACGATCTACAGTAAGAAATCAGCTGCTTTTCGGAAAACTATGCTGCTCCCACTCGGGCAAAAGTCCTTTCCGGAAAACTGTTCGGAAAAGGGCCAGTGTAGACAGCCCAGTAGTCTTTTCTGTAAAAAGCCCGCTCGCGAAAATGGCGATCGGGGCTTTTTCGAAAGCAGCGTCTACATTAGCCACGGATGCTTTTCGGAAAAGGGCTTTTCGGAAAAGCATCCTGCCAATGTAGACGCTCTTTCTCCGGAAATACTTATAACGGAAAACTGTTCCGTTTTAAGCATTTCCGGAAAATCATGCCAGTGTAGACATAGCCTAAATGTTTAAGAGGAGCAAACGCAGCGGAAGCAAATCCCTTGAAAGGTTCAGACGAGCATCCGTGGAAACAAGCGTCGGCAACGTCTCTTTCCCTGTAAGAGACGCCCGGGCCTTTGTGGGATGGAGGGAATTGCTGGTTTGCACTGGACTGGGCTGCTGCCATCTGCTGTCTGTTGGTGGGTAAGACACCATGACCTGAGTGGCCCCTTCTGGCCTTACAACAGTGGTTCTCAACTCGTTTCAGTCCACGGACCACCAGGCCAATCAAAAAATTTTTGTGGACCACTTCCTTTTAGAGACATGATAAAAAAGCAACCGCTCAGCACGACGGCGGCAGCTACACTGACGCTCAGAGCCTCAGATGGAAGTTACTGGCAACACAATGCGGTTGCGTCCTAGGTGATGCTATGGATGACACGCCGCGTGCTTGTGAACATGGCGTAAAACAGCCTAACAGCGGCGCCTGCCCACGCCGTGTGACTTTGGACAATGTTCCTGTGGACCACCGAAAAAGTCACCATGGACCACCAGTTGAGAACCACAGCCTTAGAAGCTACAATTCTTTTCAGCACTTTTTCCTCGTGGTTTACTCGTTTCCCACCTGTTAGTCTCCATGCTTGCACGTGCCCCTCACCATTGCCTCTGGGCGCCAGCAACTGGGCGGGTGCTCGGAAGGTGAGGTGAGGAGGAAAATCTTGAGGCTGCTCTGGGGTTGCTGAGAGGGGAGGACGATTTACTGAGGCCTCAGGTCTGTAACTGAGGTGAAATGGGGAGGGGTCGGGCTCCCATGTACAGGAGGCACCGCGGCCCCACCCGTCTCTCGGCAGGGCCGTTTCTGTGGTTTTGCTGCAGGTGATTCTTGGGCAGCACAAAGCGATGAAGAAAAAAGAGCCAGCATGTTCGTTTTTCTTTACAGCTGAAATGTCTCTTCGGCAGCCAGCAGGCTCTGGTCTCTCCTTGGGCCGTTCCTCTCGGTTGCCGTTCTTTGATCTAAAGCCGCCAGAAACAAGGGCCTAGATTCAAAGGGATTTAGGCTCCCAACCGCTGGGAGTTGGGTTCTTAAATACTTCTGAGGGTCTGTGCCTAGGCATCTACGCGCTATGTCCCCCTGCTGGTTCTTAGCGCCGGGTGCTGGGGGATGCAGGAGCCAGCAAGAGCCCCAGGGAATAGACAACAGTTTAAAAGGAGAAGGGGAGAGGGAAGAATGATCTCGTCTCTTGGACGGCCCTTCCGGGCCACGGAGCCATTCATAGAATCACCGAACACTAGAACCGGAAGGGACCTCGAGAGGTCATCAAGTCCAGTCCCCTGCCCTCACGGCAGGACCAAGCACCATCTGGAGCATCCCTGATAGGTGTCTGACTCACCTGCTCTGAAATCTCTCCAGTGGTGGAGACTCCACAACCCCGCTAGGCAATTTATTCCAGTGTTTAACCCTGACAGTCAGGACATTTTTCCTAATGTCCAACCTAAACCTCCCTTGCTGCAGTTTAAGCCCCTTGAACAGAAGAACAGCCAGACCGGTCCAGGCCCAAGGTCCATCCTGCCCGCCCAGTGTCCTGTCTCCCCACAGTGGCCAACGCCAGGTGCCCCAGAGGGAGGGACCAGAACAGGGAATCGTCCAGTGATCCCTCCCCTGTCGCCCCTTCCCAGCCTCTGACAGACAATCCGTTGTAACTGCCCTGTCAATGACTCTCCCCCTTGAATGATTTTAGGCCCATTCAGTCTCTCCCGATCCCTGCAGGGCTCTGGAAGACAAGGGGCCTCGCTCTCCAGCCCCTCGGCTCTGCTCTCCCCTCAGCTGGCTCAGTGTCTCTCCTGAGAGCTCTGTCCCAGGTGGGACCTGAAGGGCGATGCGGCTAGGAAGGCAGGGAGCTGCGGGGGGTGGGGGTGGGGGGTTCACCACAATATTTGATCCTGGAGCAGCCAACCCCCCATTTTTTCCAGCGGCGCGTTGCGAGCGCAGACGGCCGACTGGGCGAGGGCGGCTGAGACGCTGTGCTCTGCCTGAGGGGAGCTGGGGGGCCAGGCCGGAGCGCCAGATGCCACGGAGGGGCGCAGAATAGGGGAAGCAGGCAGGAGGGCAGCGATAAGGCTCCTCCAAAGGGTGCCACTGCTTCTTTCCGCTGCCGTTGGGTCTCTGTCCCATCCCGCCCCCCTCCCCCCGGTGCTGCCCCCTTGGGAAGCCCTGCAGCAGCCAGCTGGGTCCGTCCTGGGCATGGCAGGGGAGCGGAGGTCCCAGCTGCCGATGACAGAGCAGGCGCCAGGAGGAAGGAGGGACCCACGGAGGGGACAGAGCTGTTTATGGAAGGGGGGTGTCTGGGAGGGGCAGGCGGTGCCAGCTCTTTCTTTGGCCTGGATGCCAGGTATGGCAGGTCCTGCCCCTGCACATGGGCGATGGGGAGGGGGCGTCCCTGCCTCTGGAGAGGAGAATGAAACCCCCAATGAGGGAGGGGTCTTGGGGCCTGCAGCTGTCAGCTGAGCAGGTCGGCCCTGCCCTGCCCAGGGGGTGCTGCTCCCCACGAGGGGACGGAGGCACCTCGCTGAGCCAGGCACACAGGGGGGCGGGGGGCACTGCAGCAGGAAAGGTGCGTTGGGCGAAATCCTTTTACAAGCCTCCACTTCACAAATCGCCGCTTAGTTGATTTCAGGGGGTGGCCCGGGGGGGCTGTTCCTCCTAGTCCTCTTGGGGCCGCTCAGAATTGCTTGTGGGGAGGTGCTGAAGCTGCAATATACAGAGCGGAGGCTTTTGTCCTGGGGAGGGGAGGCGCCTGTCCTAGGAATCGGCTGTACATGGGGGGATCGGTACTTGCTGGAAGCTACCTCCTGGGATGGTGGGAGACCTGCCATGCCACCCCCCAGGGCCCGTTTCTGCTCCCCTGCAGGGAGAGTCTCTGACGTACCGTCAGTCTGCAGAAAGGGGCTACCCGCGTGGAGTCACGGGGCTCCTCCTGCCTCTTTGTGCAGATCACATTTTTCTCCCTCTCGGGTCCAGCCTCGCTGCAGGGGCTGGATGGCGCGACAAAAAGCACCCAAGAGCGGTGTTCCCTGGAAGCTGGGCGCTTGTGCGGCCACTCAGGAGAGATCCCAATGCCGCCCAGCTGATTAGCAGAGCGCTCACAGCCGGCAGCATGTGTCACTGGTGGTGCACATCCATGTGTGTCTTGGTGCACATAACATTTATTCTGCACATGGATGGAAAAATTAAAGGCACTATTGCCCAAGAACCTGGCTTGAAGAGGGCTCGCTGCAGACTGAGGATGAAGGAATGAAACTCCCTGGAGGCGGGGGGCAGAAAGAAGGGGGAGGGCGAATGGGGAGGGGAGAGCACATGGGGGGTGAGTGCAAGAGAGGGAAAAGGGGAAGGAGAGGAGAATGGGAGTTCAGGACAGGAAGTGAGATGGGGGAGGAGCCACAGACCCAGAGATGGGGAAGGGCAGCGTGACACTGCAAACCACTGAGGGATGCGGAGGATGCTCTCCAAGGGGCAAGAGGGACAGCGGATCCCCACGCACTGTTGGGAGAACGCCCCCCTGTTCTGGCTGAGTTGCCAAACGCATGATGAACAGCAACCCCCCTGCTCTTCCTCGCCTCCAGCCACCGTCCCAGCCCCGCCCTCGGGCCCTGCAGCGAGGCAGAGGGGCTGCCAGTTTTGCAGGGATGCCGCTCTGGTTTTCCGGGTCTGTTCTGCAACCCGCCAGCCCCGGGCAGGGTCCCCGGGAGCCAACTGCCTGGTGAAACCCTTGAGCGACACCCATGGCTGTGTCGCGCCGGGGAGGCAGCCAGGGCGGTTTCCAGGGATGGGGAGATGCCCAGACCTGCCCTTCGCTACCCACGTTGCCACTTGGCTTCCTGAGAGCTAAGGCCTGCAGGGGGGCTCCAGCCGAGGGCCAGCAGCAGCCTGGCTCCCAGGCGTTGGGGCGCAGCAGACAAAGGTGCGTGAGGATGGACTCACGTGCCGGGGATCAGAGCAGGTCGGTCGGGGGCAGGTCGGAGCCAGGAAGGGAAGGCCAGGCATGGGAGGGGTCGGGACTTGTTCGAAGGCCATACGGCTGGCAGGAGGGCTGGGCCGCTGGCCAGGCGTGGCGGCGGGCCCCGGTCCAAGAGCAGGGTGAGTTAGAGGAGCTCTGCGCCAGCGCCGTATGGACTCCACAGGCCCAGCCCCAAGGCAGCATCGTGAGTGGGGAAGACCCATCGCCTGCTCCCCGAGGGGCTGTTCTGAGTCAGGCCCTGGTGACGGAGGGTGTCGTCCCCTTCCCAGGAGAGTGGGGGGGGGGTCAACTGAGCTAGGAGTATCCACCCACCGAGTCTTCCTCCCCCCAGGACGCCCCGAGGCCAGAGAAGAGCAGCTGCCAAGTATTTCGCTCCCCCCGCCCCCCATGCACCCTGGGAGCAGCGGACGCTGCCCCTCGTCCCTTCCCGCCCAGCCGGTAATGGGGCAGGGCAGCCCAGCTGTGCAAGCCAGGAGTGCGAGAGCCGGTGAGTGCAAAGCAGCAGGCGCTGCAGCCGAGCCGGGGGGGTAGGGTGGGAGGGAGCCCGCGGGCGACCCCCTTGCAGAGCCCGAGGGAGCCCATTCCCTGTCGGCCCGGCAGGAAGGCCTAGATGTGCCACTTGGGACTCAGCTGCCGTCCTTCCCGCTGCATCCCCGCCCGGGGCCAGACCGCTCCCTGCAGATCTGCCCGAGGGGATCCAGCGGAGCCCTGCAAGCGTAAGGGGCCTGGCCTGGAGCCGGCTGAGCGTGTCCCATTTCCATAGTGCAGACCTGCAGCCATTGCTCACGCTCAGGGGCTGCGGCTGGATCCCCTACGGCTGCCCCCCCACGGCCGCGGAGCCCAGGTGAGAAGGGATAAAAGCGCAGGGCTCAATCCATAACATTCCACCAAGGATCCTCCTTTCCCGCCTGTGGCATGGGGCTGCCTGTCCCCCACCCTGGCCAGACCCCGCAGTCCCCAGCCGCCCGGCCCAGCTCCCTCCCTGCACCACCGCTGTCTGCGGAGACCCCTGGCTCCCGGGAGGGGCCAGAAATGCCGCTCCGCTCCCGTCTGCCGGAGCCCCTGCCTGATGTGCCGGCCGTTGTGCTCTGCGGCGCTTTATGGCTGATGCTCAGGGAGATGGTGCATGGAGCCTGCCGCACTGAATAGGAATCCGGATCCCCAGGACGCTGCCAGCCAGCTGAGCCAAGCCGGGGCCCTGGGTGCCAGCCGCTAGCGTGTTCCCACCGCCCTGGCGCAGGGGCGCAGAGAATCCGCAAGCCCCGAGCCCCCCGGAGAGGTGGAAGCTCAGGGTGGCCTCATTTCCCCCCCATTGCCCAATATCCCCTCCCCCAGACCCCACAAGGGCAGCCCCAGGCTGGCTCCCCCCCTTCCCAGGTCTTGTTTTGCAGGAGTTCATTGCCTGCTCCTTGGCAGGCGACAGAGGAGCGCATGTCACCGCATTACCCGAAATGCCCTCCCTGGAGCTACCGACCCAGCATCACCCCACCGGCGGGAAGGCCCCTTCCCCCGCAAGAAGCCCCTTTGGCGCGAGAGACGCAAACACCAGGAGGAATATCTTCCACGCTGCGAGACAGGCGGGGCCGGGGGGGGCAGGATCCTGGCAGCTCTGACCTCGGGGAAATGCCCGAAAGAGGAGGTAAGGTCACAGGGCTGGGCCTGGGGGCGCTCCCCTCCCCCGCCGGCAGCCAGCTGTGCTGGGGCTTGCTCCTGGCCAGAGCAGGCGAGGGCACTCGCCCGGCTGCTGGTACCCTCCGGCCTGGCCCTCCTGGGAACCTGCCCCTGGGGCCAGGTGGCAAAGCCGCTGTGGCCTCCAAAGAGCCGCTCTGACCCCGGCTGAAAGCTGCCTCCACGCTGGGCAAGCAGCCGGCGCCGGGTGCCAAGCGGGCAGCGTCGCCTCTCTCCGCGCCCACCCCGCCGGAGAACTTACCGCAGGGGATGCAGCACCCTGCTGCCAGCAGCCCCTCCTCGCCTGGGGGGGGGCACTGTTTGGGGGGTGGGGCAGCTTGCCTGCCAAGCACAGGGACTCCCCCAGCTCCTTCTGGCAGGGAGTCACCTTCAGCCCCCCACACCCAGTGCAGGGGCAGCGGGCTGGGAGCCAGGCTTGGGGGCACGGGGGCATGGGGGGGTGATGCAAGGGGCTCGGCAGTGCGGAGGGCACGGGGGTGATGCACGAGGGGCTGATGCATGGGGAGCAGAGGGGGTCGATGTACGGGGCGCGGGAGTCTGGGGGGCGATGCACCGGTCTCAGAGGTGTGGTGGGCGGTGGGGCGATGCACGGCGCTCGGCGGTGCGGCGGGTCCGGGGATGCATGGGGCTCGGTGGTACAGGGCGTCCGGGGATGCACCGGTCTCAGAGTGTGGTGGGCGGTGGGGGCGATGCACGACGCTCGGCGGTCCGGGGGTCCGGGGTGGGGCTGCACGGCGCTCGGCGGTACGGGGCGTCTGGGGGCGATGCACCGGGCTCAGTGGTGTGGTAGACATGGGGCGATGCACGGGGCGCGGGGGCTCAGCGGTGCGGAGGGTCCGGGGCGATGCACGGGGCTCGGCGGTCCGGGGGCGATGCACCGGGCTCAGTGGTGTGGTGGACATGGGGGCGGGGCGCGGGGGCTCAGCGGTGCGGAGGGTCCGGGGGGGCGATGCACGGGGTGCGGGGGGTGCCCCTGGCCAGGCGAGCTTTGGGGGCTCTGCAAACGGCACATGCCCCCCCTCCCCCCCGCCCGGGAGGCAACTCACCGCTCGCCAGCGCGGCTCTCGGGCGAAGCAGCCGCAGGAGGGAGGGAGGCTGGTCCCGCTGCAGCCCGGGCGGGGGGAGCGCCCAGCCCCAGCCCCTGGCGGTGCGCGAGCGCGAGGCGAGCCGAGGGAGGCGAGCTCCGTGCAGCTGCCGCGAGCAGTAGCCGGCGCATCACAAAGCCCCACCATAGACCGCGGCCCCCCCACCCGCCGCCGTGACGTGTCAGGTGCAGGGGAGCCAGGGCCGATTAACCCTCTGCTCGCCGGCCTGCCGGGCCTGGGCGCTTCTGCGGGCGGGGGCGCTGGCAGCTCTGTGCCTCAGTTTCCCCTCTCGCCATTGGCCCGCTGGGCTTAGCTCGATGGTGAGGGCGGCAGGGACCCAGGTGTCCTCCTCCCAGCTCTGCTCCCAGCCTGTGGCCTCGTGCCAAGAGGGGCCTGTTAGCTCCGTGCCTCAGTTTCCCCTCTCGCCATTGGCCCGCTGGGCTTAGCTCGATGGTGAGGGCGGCAGGGCAGGGCTGCAAATGCAACGTGACGCGGGGCTCGTCTCCAGGCCAGGCTGTGACACGGACAGTGATCGTCCCTCTCACCACCAGCCTTGCCCATGGGGTGAGCAGGCTCCTTCCTGCCTGCCCCCGGGCTCCCTGTCACCCAGAGGCGCTGGGGTGGGGGTGCGTCTGGTGTGAAGTGGTTTCCATCCTCTCCAGCATTTCCACTGACAGTCTGGTTCAGTGGCTCTCACCTCCCCCCCCAATTGTCCCAGTCCCCTTGCTCTCAGCCAGGCTCCTGGGTCTGTCCCACAGCTTTTCCACAAACCCCCTGCACCCCCCCCCACAACTCCCCCATCCTGCATCCCCCTCCTGCCCAGACCCCATCCCGCCCACTTTGCTCCTGCACCCCCTACTACCCCAGAGCCTAGGGGCGCCCACAACATCTACTAGCCTGGGCCCCTCCAGGCTCTGGTGTGCAGGGGAATGTGGGGAGTGTCTTTCTGCTTCTCAGTGGGGGGGGGGGGAATGTCGGGGGGGGGGATATTTTGTTTTGGGGGGGTTTTTGCTTCTCATTTTGTGCAGCCCCCAACTGGTTTTTCTGTGGAGCAGCAGCCCCCGACCCAACAGAGTTCCCCACCCCTGTTTGAAGGGAAGCAGCCACCCGGCTGGGTGCGGTGCCTGGATGCTGGACTGTAGTGTGTGACTGTCGCGCGGCTGCCTCTCAGCACAGCCGGTTGCTAGCGGTTGTGCTGGGAACCGTGTCACTAATGCAGTCGCCGGGTGGGGGAGCTGTCCAGCTTGGCACTGCCCTTCTGCAAAGCTAAGGGCGAAGGACGCCAGACGTGTGGCCTGTTTTCCATTGCAGGGTCCCAGCACCGACTTTCCGCAGATCCCTGTGGCTAAGTGCTGGCGCTTCGCTAGGATCTCGAGAGAGACCAACTCCCCCAAAAGCGAAGGGGGTCGGGGGAGAGGCCTGGCCTGTCTGCTCAGGGCCTGAGTCAGCGACACCCCTCCCCCTTGCACCAGACTGCCCCACTCCGGATGGTGGCCCAGGGGGGTTCTGCTCAGCTTTGGCCGGCTCGCATGGTTCCACGCTCTGGCTCTGGCCCCAGCCTGCACTGCGGCAGCATGCCAGTCCCCATGACGAGAGGAGGCCGGATCTCTCCAGGCCCTTCGCCCCGAGGGGTTCACAGCCGGGGAACAGGTCACTCCCGGGCAAGAGCCAGGAGGACACGTGTCTGGCAAACTGACAGATCGCCTTATGGAAAGAAGTCGTAAGGGTTTCCCACCCAGATCCCCCTAAGGAGGGAGCATTGGACACTGGCCACACTGGGTAGGTGCAGCCTTTGGACAGGAGAGCTGGGGTGTGGGGCAGACGTGCCCAAGGCACGGGCCTCGTGCGGGACAGAAGTGCCCAAGGCATGGGCCTTGTGCAGGACAGAAGTGCCCAAGGCACGGGCCTCGTGCAGGATGGAAGTGCCTAAGACCCAGGCCTCGTACAGGACAGATGTGCCCAAGGCACGGGCCTCGTGCAGGATGGAAGTGCCCAAGGCACGGGCCTCGTGTGCTCACATGGTGCTGAGGAAATGTACCAGCCCTCTATGCCCAGCCTCTTCCAATCACCCTGGAAGGACAGACAGAGACTGGTTGGCCTGCGTGTTACTCCCTTGCATGTCCATGGAGACAGCCAATCACAGGCACCGCTTCACTTCATGCTGGGCAGGCCCTTCCCTCGTGGCTGCTCCAGCCAGGTGTGTGACGGGAGGGAGAGAACAAATTGCGGCTCCTCACAACTGTGCAGGGAGTGGGGGAGCCTAGTGAGGGCAGGCAAGGGGCATTGCCTGGGGAGGGTCTGGGCTCTGGAGAGCAATGGGGTTGGGGGTGGCTGGGGCCACGCAGAGCCCAGGACGGGGGCAGAGGCAGGGAGGAGCAGGGAGTTTTGCCTGGCTGCCCGGCGGGGGAGTCCAGGGTCGCGGGGACAGCTCATGGGATTTGGCTCCGCAGACGATGAGGCTGCGTGTCGCTGTGCCGACTCTCTGCAGAGCTGTCCGAGGTGAGGTCTCTGCGAGTCCGGCTTGCGGAAGGGCCTGTGGTACGGGTGTCGCTGGAGGAGCTGTGCGGCTTGCGGAAGTGAAGCCCAGGCGGGGCCGGGGATGCGGATGACTAGATACCTGCCTATAGGCTCTATCCGGCTGTAGAGCTAAGAGCAAGCGTCCCGGGGGGCTGTACAATGTGCTGTAATGAGTGTGTAGCTGGGGGAATCTATGCAGCTTCCCAGCCCCTAGGACCAGGCAGGTGCTCAGGGTATGTCTGGCAGGGCCTTCCCTTGGCTGTGCTTTCTGTGGGCCGGTTGCCTTCGTTTCCCGGTGGGAAAGCCCACAAGAACAGGAGAGGGGTGGCAGCGTCTCCTGGGGCCGAGGCAGATGGGTGACTCTCAGCCCGGGATCGCTCACGGAGGGGAACGCTGCGAAACCAGGCTTGGGGGTTCACTGCATGACGCTCTGGCGAGCGCTGAGCCTTGGGGCCATTCCGCAGCGGGGAGGGCTGCCAGGGGAGGCTCCGGAGGGTCGGGTTACTCCATGGGCAGTAGAATCTGGGTCTCTTCCTTGGCAAGCAGCAGCAGATCCTAGAGTTGTCCTGCGTCCCACAGGCCCGGTGTCCTTTGAACCCCGAAAACCACTGCCAGGCCTTCGGGGACGTCTGCACTGTATAAACCCCTCCACGAGCCACAGCAGCGAGTCTCAGAGCCTGGAGTGACTGGCGCGGGCTTGCAGGGCTGAAAATCGCCGCATCTATGCTCCCGCTTGGGCTCTGACTCGCCCCCCACCTCCCCACCTGGCTTCCGAGCCTGCGCGGGAACGGCTCCCTGGCTGGTTTTAGCCCCAGAGGGAGACGCGTTGCTGCAGGGTTAGTTGGCGTTTGTTTGTAGACACACCCGTCGAGAGCCCCGGGCTATGGGTTTCGGAATGAGAATAAGATTTGTTCATGCTCGGCCGGGGTTCCCCGCGCAGCCCACAGGCCAAGCGGGGCCCAAGGAGTGACCCACGCTACGCACTGCCATCCCCCCATCTTTGTAAGGCTGGGCCCGGGACTCGGGGGAGGGCGCGGGACCAAGCGTGCAGTGAGTGCAGGCCAACGGGAGGCTTGTAAAAGCGTGTCGTGTTCCTAGGAGTTCATGCGGGGTCTTGCTTAGCTCCCGAATGCTGTCTCCAGTTCACATCAGGGTACTGAACCTGTCTGCAGCGTGGTCCAATGGTTAGAACACTGCAACCTGGGTCCCAGTGGTGGTTTTGCCACTAACCTGCATTTCTTCTTTCTGTGTCCCTTTGTCTTGTCCATTTAGCTCTGTAAGCTTTCGGGGGCAGGAACCACGCCCCTGTAGCATAACTTACACAATAGAGCCGCCCTCTTCATGTGGCCCCTCCGTGGTAGTGTAACAGAAATCATAAGTCCTTAGTGCAGCAAGGGTGAATTTGGCTCATCATCTCTCCGATGGACAACCTGCTTCCAATCTGAACATCGTTAGCCTGACTGGCTCGTCGTGACACCGGTGCCAGTCAGACCCGGTCCGGTTTTGCCAACGGGCCACGTCACCGAGGTTGGCGTGGGACCTGGTGGGAGAAGAACATTCCCGTTTGGTCCCCCCGGGGTTGTTTGGAGGGGATTGGGGTTGGCTGGCTTTACTGGTCTCTGGTTAACCTGGTTGCAGTTTTCCTCGCTGTGCCTTCTGCCTGCCTTCTTATTCCTGTGTTTGTCTGGGCACATGTGCTAACAAAATACCTTCGATGCGGCAGAGTGTAGGATCCGCTGCTGCTTGCAAAGGCACCTGGATTCCCTTGTGCGGGGAGTAACTGGCTCTCCCCTAGCACTTTCTCCTTCCAGAGCTGCCCCAAAGGGTCAGCAGCGCCCTCCAGAAGGTCAAATGTGCAACTTACAAATGCCCATCTCATGCCAAGTGGCTCTTGGGTGGGACTGACCCAGGTGACCCAGGATGCTCACCCAGGGCCTGGGGAGGGTGCACCCCACCCCTCTTGCTTGGGAACCAGCTGATGGTGCCTCGCAAAGCTGCACAGTGACACAGAAAACTGTCCGCCGGGGACCACCCCCTCTCTGATGCTGCAGCTGAGAACAGTTCGCCTTTCACTCTCTCTCCCATATATGGTCATAACTGCACCGAGAGGCGCAGAGTAAAAGCGGCGTTTGTTGCAGTGTAGGCAGCCTATCAGGAATCCGGCTCCAAGGAAATCAGGTCATATCCTGGCAGGGCATTTACCCCATGCAGGGGTAGCAGCTCTCCTGTCTCACCCTGGGTGTCACGGCCACTGGCTTGTGCTCTGGGACACAGGTGCCGGGGCGCTCCCTCGTGCAAACCCCGGGCAGAGGGAAAAGGGCTTGTTAAAGGAATCAATTGCCTGGACCAGATGGGACTCGGGTGAGACCATTTGAAAGGCGCCCTTGATCGGGGGGCAGAGCCATGGAAAGGAATCAACTTCCAGGGCATGCAGGGAAAGAATTGAAAGAAATCAAGGTTCTGATCAAGACGCCTCCCCAAATTAGTAACACTCACAAATCCCGGTTCTCCGCAAGCCACCGCGCCCTGTCGCTTGCGTGTGTGAGAGGGCCAGCCCCTTCGCAGCTGGAACACGACGGAGCGGTGCTAATTTACACCCGAGCAGAATCTGGCCCCTGCGTGTTCTCCACGAATCCGATTTTGATGCACCAACGTGATTTGGATTTTTCTTGCCTGTGTCAATTTGCTTTCACCTGGGGTAGCGCCTTTCCCCCTCCTGGAGCTTGGCCCCTAGGGCTCAGTTAGGAAGCTGCCTGTCCTGACTCCCGGAGCTGGAGCATTGGGAAGTCACGACTCTCATTGTTTCATCAGGCAGAGTCTGTCTCTGACCCCGTCCCTGCTGATTTTCGTCTCAGGAAATTATTTTGCCCCAGACAGCTGCATTCCCTCCAAAGAGCCCAAAAGCCGGCCTGGGGAGAGGGGAGGCGGGAAGCCCGAGGTGGCCAGGCCAGGAGGCTGTGTGCTGGAGGGGAGGGGTCTGAGCCTGCTGTGTCTGGTTCACATTCCCTGAGTGCGTGTGGACACGCCGGGCAGAGGGGGTGGTTCTGACTGAGGTGCCGAATAGGAATGCCCTGGTGGCAGACGTCTGAGAATGTGCCAGAAGCCATAGACCCCTGCGTGGCTACCAAAATCGGTATCCGCGGCCGTATCCGCAAAAACGAGCTGGGGAGACAGCGGCTATAAGGCGGAGGGCTGCGGAGGCGCAGGATCCTAGATACAAAATGTGTATCTGCATCCGCAAAACTGAGCTGCGGATGCAGCTACCTGTGGGTATGAAATGGATCTCCACGGATTTGCGGGGCTCTCGAAATTTGCCCTGGGGGGAGGGGGTCAAGGTTGCATCCTGGCAGGTGCAGGCATCGGCTGCACGCTTGGGAGGGCACCTGGTTGCCATGGAGTGTGTGTGTGTCTGCATGGGGCTGGCGTGCTCAGAGGTGTGTGCGTGTGCATGGCATGGTGTGTGTTCGGCGGTTTGTGTGCGGGGGGGGCGCATGGTCATTGCAAAGCTCTGCTGCTTCGCAGGGCATGGATTCTGCCATTGGGGCATTTGTGCTTAATTTATCCGCCCCATTCCCAGCTAGGACTGTCCCAGCCAATTTCCCACGAGCGAGGGCTCTCTGCCGCCTGTGCCCACAAGTGTCCTCTGCCCACCTCCCGAGCGTCATCAAACTGAGACTGTGGAGGAGCCTGCGAAGGGATTGCGGGGGCAGGGAACCAGAGAGGGGCTGGTGGGCTTGTACCAGAGGGAGAGAGGAGAGGAAGGGGCCGAGGGGGAGGTGGAGGGATGGACGGAGCCAGGCTGAGGCTAAGAGTGAAGCAGGCAGGCCGTGAGGCCAGAGTGATGCTAACTGGCCCAGTCGCGTGAGACGACCCACTGGGCTGGGGGGGACAGTCACCTTGCCAACCTGCATGTAGGAAAGTGCTCCAGTCCCTTCCCCCCACTGCCCACCTGACCCCACCTCAGCTGGGATGGGAGGGACTAGCTAGCAGAGGGGACAGGGCCGAGCGGAGAGCCTCTCCCTGAGGTGCCGGGGGAGGTGCTCTCAGTCCTTTCCAAAAGGCAGGCTGGAGCTTCCCCGGCTCCCCTGCAGTGCCGCAGTCGGGGGACACCCAGAAAGCCTGACGCTGCTGAAGCAGCACATTTCCCTGGGGCTGGGTAAGAGCGGCTCAGAGGAAGCGTTAGGAGGAGGCCAGGGCTTCCGTGGAGCCAGAGGAGGTTACCCTGTCCCTTGCTGAACCTTTGCTGACCCTGTGCCCTAGGGTCAGGGATGCACCTCCAGGGGGACTGTGTTAGCTGCAGAGCTGGGCCCAGCCTTGGCTTGGCAGACACCTGGGACCGGAGCAGCAGAGGGTTGCAGGTCGAGATTGAGAGGCGAAAGCTTCCGTGGGACCTGCCTGGTTTGCGTTTAGCTCCAGCCCACGCTAGTAGCCCCTTGTTTGCACCAGTGCTACATTCACGTGCCTTGAAAAACCAAGGGACCCATGTCTGACTTTCTTGCCCTGGGCTGCCGGGTGCTGTTGCGGCGTGCTGTTAAAGAGCCCCTCGTGCCACCCCAGCAGTGGCTGCTTTCCAGGGTGGATAGAAGCGATTCCTCCGGGCATGCTGGGAGAGCCTCTGGGATGCAAGATGCTCCGTGATGACAGGGTGATGTAATGAGAGGGAGAAAATTGTCCATCGGGGGGTGCGTACGGCGCGACATGTGTTTGTCAGAACTGGAGCTTAAATATTTCATGGTATTTTTTTGCAGTGCCTCAGGGAGCTATTTATAGAATCCAATTAATGTGAAATCTTTCCCCGGTGAGTGGAACGACCAGGCGCTCTGTGAATGGCTTCCTCAGGCACCGAAGCCCAGCACGAAGGAGGATGCCGTGATCTCGCGATCGAGTCAGGTTCCCCCGGGAGCTGAATGCCTGGCACTGAGCGTCCGCGCCTGGGGCCCAGGCCAAGTCGCTGAACTTTGAGGGTGGCTTTAGCTCTGGGATGGGCAAATACTGGGCCCCCACTGCTATATTTATCCCCATGGCCGCAGATCACAGTCACAACTCCCATTGGCCACGGATCGCTGTTCCTGGCCACTGAGAACAGCAGGAAGAGGTGTCCTGGCCCACGCTGCTTTCTAAACCTCCCTTGCTGCAAGTTAAGCCCCTTGCTTCTTGTCCTGTCATCCAGAGGCCAAGGAGAACAATTTTTCTCCCTCTTCCTTGTAACACTCTTTTGGATACGTGACAGCTGCTCTCATGACCCCCCCTCAGTCGTCTCCTTTCCAAACTAAACAAGCCCAACTCCTTTAGTCTTCCCTCATAGCTCATGTTCTCTAGACCGTTCATCATTCTTGTTGCTCTTCTCTGGACCCTCTCCAATTTCTCCACATCTTTCCTGAAATGTGGTGCCCAGAACTGGACACAATACTCCAACTGAGGCCTAATCAGTGCCGAGTAGAGCAGAAGAAGGACTTCTCATGTCTTGCTCACAACACACCTGTTAATGCAGCCCAGAATCATGTTTGCTTTTTTTGCAACAGTCACACGGTTGACTCATATTTAGCTTGTGGTCCACTCTGACCCCTAAATCCCTTTCTGCAGGACTCCTTCCTAGACAGTCGCTTCCCATTCTGTATGTGTGAGACTGATTGATCCTTCCTAAGTGGAGCACTTTGCATTTGTCCTTATTGAACTTCATCCTATTGACCTCAGACCATTTCTCCAGTTTGTCCAGATCATTTTGAATTGTGACCGTATCCTTGAAAGCAACCCCTCCCCGCTTGGGGTCATCTGCAACCTTAATAAGCATCCTCTCTATTGAATGATTCAAGGTCTAGAGAGCATGACCTATGAAGGAAGGCTGAAGGAATTGGGTTTGTTTAGTTTAGAAAAGAGAAGACTGAGGGGGGACATGATAGCAGTTTTCAGGTATCTAAAAGGGTGTTATCAGGAGGAGGGAGAAAACTTGTTCATCTTGGCCACTGAGGATAGAACAAGAAGCAATGGGCTTAAACTGAAGCAAGGGAGGTTTAGGTTGGACATTAGGAAAAAGTTCCTAACTGTCAGGGTGGTCAAACACTGGAATAAATTGCCCAGGGAGGTTGTGGAATCCCCATCTCTGGAGATATTTAAGAGTAGGTTAGATAAATGTCTATCAGGGATGGTCTAGACAGTATTTGGTCCTGCCATGAGGGCAGGGGACTGGACGCGATGACTTCTCGAGGTCCCTTCCAGTCCTAGTATTCTATGATTCTATGATTCTATGCCAGGGCTACTCAACTTTGGAAGCCCTGGGGGCCACAATGAAACTCACAGCACATGCTGAAGGCTGCAACATAAGTGTGGTTGCGTATACATGCAAATCTATATGCAAATATATGCAAATAGCTTCTTTCACACTGACAGGCACGAACACAAAGATTGAGGCAAGACTACACAACACGCAGGGCCCGTTTAAGTCAGTTCTGCTGATATTAATAAAATTCAATATTTACCCGATTTCCACCCATATGACAGCACTTTTCATGAGCAATGACAGTCCAGGAATGTAATTACTAAAACGCATCTCAGCGGAAGATTGTTAGAGTGACACTTTTTTGTTTTGGGTCCCACACGCGAGCTGCGTGTTGAGCCCTGCGTAAACCAAATTGCACTGCGGGCCTCAAACAAACAGGCCGCAGGCCACATGTTGAGTAGCCCTGCTTCATGCCATCCTCCAGAACGTGGATGAAGATATTGAACAGAACCGGTCTTTCCTGCTCAGGGCTTCCTGTACAACAGGGATGGGGAACATATGGCCTGGGGGGCCACACCCAGCCCCCGGCTTGCCCAGATCTGGGCTCCGGCTTGCCTAGATCCAGCCTTGAGGTTTCTGCACCCTCCTGCACCCTCCCTCTCACCCACACCCCAAGCCTGTTTCCCAACAGCCTTCTCCCACACACTGAACCCCTCATTTTTGACCCCACCCAAGAGCTTGGGGGGGCCCAAAAAATTTACTACCCAGGGCCTCCCTAGGCTCTGGGGTGCAAGAGGAATGTGGGGAGCATCTTTCTGCTTCTCAGACGGGGGCCACGTCAGTGACTTTTTCTTTGCTTCTCACTTTTGTGTGGCCCCTGACGAGTCAGCGGCTCCCGACCCAAAAAAAGTTCCCCCCTCCCCCATTGTACAACGCTGATTTCCTCACGCCCAGCGGCACCAAGGGCCACGGCTCCCTGCTGCTAACACTGGTTCTCAACTGGTGGTCCATGGTGACTTTTTCGGTGGTCCACGGGAACATTGTCCAAAGTCACGCGGCGTGGGCAGGCACCAAAAATCTGTTAGTAAGAAATAAATTTCAAACCAAAATCTTCGTTGTCTGCTCTTTTTTATCATGTCTCAAAAAAGGAGGTGGTCCACGAAAATGTTTTGATTGGCCTGGTGGTCCGTGGACTGAAATGAGTTGAGAACCACTGTGCTAACAGCTCCGTCAGGCACTGCCTTTCAGACCCAGTCCCTGATCGGAGAATTCGCTGCATGTTGCCCCGTGCAGCCTGAGCAGGCTCCTTCTGCCTGGCACTCGTCATCAGTGTGTTTCCCTCCTCTGCTTGGCAGAGAGCAACTGGCTCTCCTGGGATGGAACAGGGACCCGAGGGCGTGGCACAGCTCCGTGTCTCTGGGGCTGCAGTCAGGGCCGGGTTTTCAAAGGCTTGCTGCTCCCATGTGGGCACCCAAATAAAAGCCAGATTCCCCAAGTGCTCAGCACATCGGGGCCGGGGGAGATGCCAAGGGAGACCTTTGGGCTTTGCATGGAGCCCCGATCTCTAGTAATGACGGGCAGGATCTTCTCAGTTACTGCAGGGCCCTTTCTTCGTGGCCCGTGTGGCCCTCCCAACACTTGCGCTATTTCTGCTGCAACTTCAGACCAGTGATTTCTGCAACGCTGCAGCCAGCGGCAGCCTGTGCATTTGGCCATTCGGCTCAGCGAGCGGATACAAATACAGCGAGGGCTCCGGCCTGCTCTGCCTCGGGAACACTTTGCAGAAAGGAGCCAGGAGGGACTGCTCATGGGGGAAGCCCTCCGGGGCACAGCCCGTCCGGAGCCGCGAAGGTCCCAGTGGCAGCAGCTCGGGGACCGCTGGAGAAACCGACCCCAGCGGATGAGATGACAGCTCCTGTTCCAAGAGGCGCGGCAGCATTTGGCACAGTTGAGGCCCGGCGGTTCAGATAATGTTGGGGGGTTCTGTCCCTCTTTTCCCTCCCAAGCTTCCCTGACTGCTCCAGCACCCGCGCAGAGCCTCTTGGCTGGGGTCCAGCACTGCTCTCATTCCGCACAGCGGCTGCAAGGCCTTGCCAGGGCTGCCTGGGCGCTGCGTGGCGGCCGCATGTGGTTGCGAGCCCTGAGGCCCGGCTGTTGTGCTGCCATCCTGCGGCTTTTTGGACGATGCCACATTCGCCGGGCTTGGACTCTGCTGCTACAGACTCCAGGGGGTGCTGCCCTAGTGCTGCAGGGCGCTGCCGGGAGGCACAGTCCTGCTTCTCCAGCACTGCTGGCCCAACGCTGTCTGACACAGGGCGCCAGCACCCCCAGAGGTACCTCCTGGGACCGTACAAACCCTGCGACCCTGCAGCACTTGGGTGTTCCCCTTCCTGTGCCGCTGGGGCCTCCGTATCCTCCAACCTGACCTCATGCTGGTGCCTCAAAACATCCGTGCTTCTTGTTCCTTGCAGCCCCTGGACTCCGCAGCGGCTGCCACGCCAGCGCCTGGAGGCCTGGACGTTGGCGGCGGAGCTCGGCAGTTCTGAAAATCGGGGCCTTGCTGCCCACCGCTCTCACGGCAGGTGGCCCCTTGCTCAGCAAAGAGCCCAGGATCCAGCTTCTGATGGAAGCTCCCAGCCTTGGAGAGACGTGGGGGGGCTCCCAGCAGGTCAGGCCTGGGCGAAGAGAGAGCCTCGCCTGGCTGCGCTTGATCTGTGGGGGAGCCAAGGCCGTCAGCATTCAGGGCTGCAGCCTCGCACCTTCCCCGCGCGGTGAGTTCACATTAAAAATACAACCGCGCCGCTGAGTAGTTCACTATGAAATATGCATGCTCCCTGCGCCCCCTGCTGGCGACAGACTGCACACGGCCTCCCTCCATGGGCCACCCCTGCGTCTCTGGACAAGGCAGCTACCGCGGTGCATGTTTTCAAAGCCCCGTTTAAACAAATCGCTGCTTTCCCCTTGTCCCGGCTCCAGTTATTCAGCCTGAGGACTCGGTTGCTATGGAGATGGCTGGACTGTCATACACAGGCCCGCTAGGCACCAGTCTGCAAAGCGGGGGGAGGAATTCAACCGCAGGGTCTTACGGGGGTTAAACATCAAGAGTCCAGTTCTCCACGGAAGCCAGTGGAGGCGAATCTTGCATTTGCACAGGCGAAGGACCAGGCTCTCGCGTACCTCAGCTATTCCCTCTGTGTAACAAATATTAACACTGTGTCACTGCAGCCGGTCGGCCCCGGGGCAGGAGGGATAATGGGCGCCCTGACGATAAGGTGGTGGGGCGGGTTCCTAGGGGATAGGGCGCTCGCCTCGGGAGGACAGGGTAGTGGGTTAAACCAGGCCAGGGCCCCAGAAATCAGAGTTGCACAGTGGGTGTAAAACTGGAGTAATGTCGTAATCGGGCCCTTCCTTCTTCGTGCTGTGTGTGCTGAGACCACCCCATGGCGCCTACCCCATGGGAAGGGCGGCGGCTGAAGTTTGTGTTAGTTGTGAACACTGACAGCCACTATTCAGGGTGGCCAGTAGGGGGGCACACAACACAGAGGTGAGGGCCTGTGTCAATCGGGGGGGAGCAAATACTGGCCCCCCGAGCCAGACCCGGGTCCCCAGGGTTAGCTCCTAGATGGATAATAATTTTCATGGGGGGGGGCACTTATTGAATTTTGTTATGTGGTCCCAGGCCAGCGCCACCCTGGAAGGGGCGGGGGCGGGGGCTGGGGAGGAAGGGGCAGGGGCTGGGGACTAGCCTCCCTCCAGAGTTGTCTGGGGCCGGAGGCGTTGAAATATAAACACAGCAGAGGGCTCCTGGCCCCGCCGCTGCTGCTTTGCCTGGCAGCCACCCAGGGTTGCTGTGGCAATTTAAAAAGGCTCGTGGCTCCAGCCAGTGTCGCAACCATGAGTCGTGAGCCATTTAAATAGGATCCTGCTGCCTGAGCCGCCGCCTGGAAATTCGATGACACGGGCAGCAGGATATAAGTCCACAGGCCGGATCAAAGTATGAGGTGGGCCGGATCTGGCCCCCGGGCCACATCCAGCCCAGCCTTGTCCTAGCGGCTATATTTACCTGTGCCTTTGCAGGTATGGGCGATTGCAGCTCCTGTTGGCCGTGGATTGCCATTCCTGGCCAATGGGAGCTCTGGGAAGCGGTGTTCTGGTCCGTGCTGCTTTCCGCAGCTCCTATTGGCCGGGGGAACAGTGATTTGCAGCCAACAGGGGCTGCAATTACCCATACCTGCAGAGGCGCAGGTAAATATAGTGGTGGTGGCCCTCCAGGAGCTAACCATGGCAAACTGCCACCATTTTATTGCCCCCCCCCCGGTGTAAACAGAAAACAAAATCTCACATTCACCCCACCCTACTGTCCTGGTTCTCTCATCTCTCATGGTGTCAGCAGTGGGATCCAATGAAGACAAGGAAACAGACAAGAAAGCCCGGGGGGCCTCTGCAAGTTCTACACACAGCATCTGGGGCTTTGTCTAGGCTTGGATTTAAAGATGTGATGTGAGATCTAATTAGCCAGTTCGGTCTAATCGATGTTTTCTAAAATCCTGGTCAAGGCCATGCTTCGGGCTGCCCTCTAGGTTTTACTTTGACCAGCTTAGCAGGTGCTAAACTTCAACTGCTTTGTCTCGATTGGAGTTTTTGGCTGCAGGAGTGGGTTTTGCATGGAGACAGCTGGCTCAATATACAATCCCAGGGGAGACAAGGCACAAGTCGTTTTTACCTTGATGTAGCTGGTAAAAGTCAGCACCGTCTCCCATCACCCGACATAGAGCTCAGCCAGCCACGTGAAGGGAAAGCCTGCAATGTCTCCTCTCCGCTGGGCTTTAGCTGTTCTTTAACTATTTTTGCAGCAAAGACTGCTGTAGAAGATGCTAATTAGATGGAGCTAGTTAAGCCACTGTATAAACTGCATTCCAGACAAAGCCGAGTAGAAAAAGTGCAACCTTGTAACGCCAAGCTGCTTTGGCATGGCCTAGACTAGGATATAAGGTGTGTTGTTAGCATGGAATCATAGTCACAGAACACGAGAACGGGAAGCGACCTCGAGAGCTCATCCAGTCCAGTCCCCTGCCCTCATGGCAGGACCAAGCACCGTCTAGCTCATCCCCAACAGGTGTCTGTCCAACCTGCTCTGAAATCTCTCCAGTGATGGAGATTCCACAACCTCCCTAGGCAATTTATTCCAGTGTTTCACCACCCTGACAGGTAGGACGTTTTTCCTAATGTCCAACTTCAACCTCCCTTGCTGCAATTTAAGCCCCTTGTGTCTTGTCTTCAGAGGTCAAGCATGTGCCAATAACACATTATAAATATCTAATCTAGACACAGACGTGCGTCTTTAACAATTACGAAACTGGTCTAGACTCAGAGAGGCAGCTGTGTGAGCCTGTATCTGCAAAAACAACCAGGGGCCCTGGGGCCCCTTAAAAACTAGCAGGTTTTTGGGGGGCACATGCTTTCGTGGGCAAAGTCCCACTTTGTCAGATGCCCGGAGTCTCCATGCCGCTGACAACGTGGGGTTTTTTTACCCACGAAAGCTGATGCCCAAATCAATCTGTTTGTCTCTAAGGCTCTTAAAACGGCTCCCACGCCTCTGGGGCCAACGTTCCCAGGGCCGTGGTGGATTTTCCACCCCTGGCAATTTTCAAATCAGGGCTGGAGGCCTGCCTGCCGCTGTGCTCAGCTGGGGGCAGGTCTCTGACCTGCGCTGTCCAGGGGTACTCGATCACCACGGTCCTTCCTGGCCTGGGAACCGATCCCCGCTCTGTGTGCGCGTGAGGGATGGAGGGAGGCAGGCTCCGTACTTCTTGCCTTTCCTGGGCTCCCTCCCGCTCCCCTCTCCCAGGAGATGGTTCCGATGCCCAGGTGGCTGCCCCCCCCAGACGTGTCAATTCCTCGGGGCCAGCCCAGGCTGTGCTGCTAATTGCCAGCGCTGTGGGAGGAGGAGTCTGGCCTTGCCGGTGGAGGGAGGGGGGTCCAGGTCTCTCCAGGGCTCAACCGTTACACGGCTGCAATTAATCGCTCATGAATTTTTCAGTCCCTGGAAGAATCCTTGGAGGGAAAGAGAAAAGTTTGATGTCTTTTTAATTGACGGCTCCTCTCTTAAGTGGGCTGTAAATGGGCGAGCAGCAGAGGAGCCACTGCTGGGGGAGACCAGCAGGGGCAGCCCCCGGCCCCCCAGCATGGCTTCTGGCTTTTCTCCCCTCTGCCAGGAAGGGGAACGCAGCTCTTCAGAGCAGGGAGAGGAGGCTTGGGCAAGAGCCCCTGGAAAGGGATTGGCACTCACCTCTCACAAGCGCCCTCGTCTGGCCGAGCGCAGGTTCCTGCCTCAGTTTCCCTAGCCAGAAGCCTCTTCAGCAACTCTGGGCTTAAGCCAGTCGATCGTAGGGAGCTTTTCCTACTGTCCAACCTAACCCGCCCTTAACCATAGAACCACAGAACACTAGAACTGGAAGGGACCTCGAGAGGTCATCGAGTCCAGTCCCCTGCCCCCGTGGCAGGACCAAATACTGTCTAGACCATCCCTGATAGACATTTATCTAACCTGCTCTTAACTATCTCCAGAGATGGAGATTTCACAACCTCCCTGGGCAATTTATTCCGGTGTTTAACTGCCCTGCCAGGAAGATTTTCCTAATGTCCAACTTCAACCTCCCTTGCTGCAGTTTAAACCCATTGCTTCTTGTCCTGTCCTCAGGGGCCAAGGAGAACCATTTTTCTCCCTCCTCATTGTGACACCCTTTCAGGTACTTGAAAGACAAGGGAAGGCAGCCCTGTTGCTGCCTGTAGTGTTTTCTAACGGGGGACCTTTGGTGTGTTGGACAGACGTACAACCGCTACGCCACATACACAACCCAGGAACGCTCTCCAAGCACTCAGGCCCCCGAACCCGGAGCCTTTCGTCTCCCCTTGACAGCTACAGCAGGGCGGGTTAGATACGGGCACCCCAGCCCCGGGAACACCCAGCAGCATCTGAGGAGGAAGGACACCAGGAGCGGGAGCCGCCTGTTGCTGGCAGTCTCCATGGAAACCACTTCCATTTGTTTCTGAAATCGGTTTGTCTCTCTCTGGTTTTCTTCTCCGCAGTCCTGCTCCTCCCCACCTAAGCTGCTCTCTCCCCAGGGCAGGAAGGGGGCAGGCAGGTTGCGGAGAAGGGGTGTGTCCATCGAGCCCTGGGCATGATCCTCCCGCTGCAAAGGAAAAGCAGAGCTACCGGCTGCCCTCTTAGGCCTGGCCTACCCCGGGAGCGTAGGTCGGACTCAGCCGCATGTGGACAGTTTTCTAAACAGTGAGTCTGCGCCACCACAGCCGGTTCCGTCGACTTTACGGGCCGTTGAAGTCGATTCCTGTGCTGCTGAGTTCAGGAGGAGGGACGACTCAATCGGGGCTTGCGTGGTCCACTTTCCGGTAGTGCAGATGCAGGGCTGTGAAAGTCGACGTTATTAGCCTCCAGGAGGTGTCCCACAGTGCCCTGTGGCGTCCACTCTGGCCACCGCTGTGAACTCTACAGGAGAAGCCCCGGGAAAATGTGAATTTCATTCCCCGTGTGGCCAGCGTGGCGAGCAGGCCTCCGAGCCGCACAGCTGGCCACGAGCTTCATGAGTTCTTGCGGTCGCCGGCGAGCACCAGCGTGGATCTCATTGCTGTGCAGGGAGAGGAATCTGTTCTCGCAGGGCCACGGCCCAGCCAAAGGAGGGCAGCTCTCTGTGCCACGGTCTCACAGGGCACAGAGGAGAAAGGCCACGCCAGGGCCGGCCGCCCAGCAGGGCCGCCTGAAAATCCAGGAGCTGAGGCGGTCGTACCAAATGACAAAGGAGGCAAACGGGCCATCTGGAGCATTGCCACAAACATGCCGCTTCTACGACCGGCTACGTGCGATCCTGGGGAGGGGGCGGGGGGCTGACCAGCTTCCCCAGCCCGTCTGTGGGTTCCTCCCAAGCACTCAGCCTCCGGCCTGGCAGCAGCGTTTCGGTTCGGGGTTGGTTCCCCCCTCACTCCCTGCCCTGCTCACCACTCCTGACCCTGAGCTGCTAACGTAGCACTGCACCTCCTGGGCAGGGCAGGGTCCTGCTGGGACTCAGCCAGAACCGCCTCTAGCCCAGGAGACCTTGGCCAATCCACCTTGGCCTGTTCAAGACCATCCCCGAGCAGGCGGAAGGGCCGGACGCAGCGGAATGGGGTGGGGATCTCCGCAGTGAGAGGCCATTGTTAGAACAAGTCCCGGCGCGGAGCGGCCAAACTGGAATCCCGGCCTCCTCGCCAGCTCGGCTTTCAGGACGGGTCTGGAGAGGAGACTTAGCTTGACTGGCACTTCCCTGGTGACTGAGGGCAAAGCCGTTGACACGCCCCTGACGTGCCTGCTGGCAGTGCTGTCTCCATCACACCCCAGGCTGGGGCGGGGGGGCCTGGCACTTGTGCCAATGAGCTTCTCCAGCCCTCGCTGCAGCGGGACAGTGCGACTTGCCCTGCCCGGCCACTGCTTGGTCTGGGTGACGGTGGCTCCCACCCAGCTTCCTGGAGCCAAAGGGTGCGGCAACCCGGCTCTTGGGGAGGGGGAGGCCTTTGCAAATCAGGGCAAGGTGACAGGCTGTGACGTAGTGTGGGTACCTTGCTGGTTGCTAGGCTTGGGCTGTGGGTGACCTCCTCTGGCTGCTGTCTGTATCACAGCCCAGCAGGGCAGGGGATGAGTCATTATGCAAGGGGGCTCTGAACCTGTCCCACGAGGTATCTCCCAGGGAGCGGAACAATGGGAAGAAGGGGAGTGGAGCCCTGGCTGGGGGCAGGGCTGGAAGGGAGTGAGTGAGTTGCTGTCTGGGATCATGGAGGAGACAGCCTAGGGAAGGGGCTGGAATTTAGGGGCCCAGTCTCCCCCATCTCAAGGGGGGGCTGAGGCATCCTAGGCCTGCCCTGTAACCAGATGACATCTGTGCTGTGCTGTACCCTGGAGAAGCAATAAACTCCCTCTATTCTACTGGCTGGTGGAGTCTGTTCGTGCCACTACAGGGGTGCAGGAGACGGGGAAACCCCAATGCGCCGTCACACAGGCCCAGCCCTGAACAGCTCCCAGAATGTGACTCCGAGGGGCACTCTCAATGCTCCTGAACTCAGGGCGCTCGGGGCCTGTCTGGGTCACACTGCATGAGCCTGGCTCAGGAAAGGGCAGCAATAGGGCAGACTCGCTGGTGCGAGCCAATTAGGGGACCTAAGCAGGAATATCCCCCCCCCCCCCCCGAATTAAAACATGAAGTTCTTGGATGAACAAGCAAAAACGGAGCCCCCCGTTCGGCTCTGTCGACACTAGAGACCTTCCAGCGGCACCGCGGGCAGGTCCCCTGTGGAGTCTATGCCGGGGCGAGAACTCCCCTGTTGGCATCATTAGGTCATCCCCATGGGCGGTGGGGGAAGGTAGAGCTGGGGGAGGCAAGCCCTAAGCCCCACCTCAGCCCTGCCCCTTCTCCCCATGGAGCCAAGCCACCCCCCTTCCCAGCACCATGGGGAGAGAGGAGGGTGCATGGGCCCTGCCTCCCCAGCCTTGTAGCAGAGGGAGGGCAGGTGCTCGGGGGCGGAGTGTGGCCGGGGCCAGGCCGGCAGTTTGGGAAGGCAACACCTCCCCCTGCCTATGATACCTGCCTCCCCGACCATCTCCAATGAGCAGCAGTTGCGATGTCAGTGGGCGAAGGGAGCACCTCCTGCCGACACAGCACCAGGGCCGGCGTGAGGCGTGTGTGGTCGGTTTCCCCATACCTGGCCCCGTGCTTTATTCCTGGCCCCACTCCAGGCTCCAGTCTCATGTCCCGGAGATTTAGACAACATATTGTATGACCTGTTTGAACGTTAACGACGAAAAGTTCAAACGATATTAAAAATGCCCAGGGGCGTGCATTTGTTTTGCAGAAGTAAAACGTTCCTCGTGACATATCAGGTCGGAACACGCACGTCCCTTTTACACCAAGCGCCGTAAGGGCATCCGTCAGGCGCAGGCTGCCGTGGAAAACAGAGAGAGATGCTCCCGCTTCAGGCACAGCTCACGGCCCCGTGGACAATTCTGCGTGTTCATGATAATGTGGTGGGACGTGGATTTAGGTAAAGTCTGACAGTGAATTTGGATTTGTTGTCTTTGTCATTTGTTTTTTACACACACACACACACGATTTGTTGTCTTTGTCATTTGTTTTTCACACACACACACACACACACACACACACACACACACACACACACACGATTTGTTGTCTTTGTCATTTGTTTTTTACACACACACACACACACACGATTTGTTGTCTTTGTCATTTGTTTTTCACACACACACACACACACACGCAATTTGTTGTCTTTGTCATTTGTTTTTTACACACACACACACACGATTTGTTGTCTTTGTCATTTGTTTTTTACACACACACACACACACACACACACACACTATTTGTTGGCTTTGTCATTTGTTTTTCACACACACACACACACACACACGATTTGTTGTCTTTGTCATTTGTTTTTTACACACACACACACACACTATTTGTTGTCTTTGTCATTTGTTTTTTACACACACACACACACACACACACACACGTAGACCTGACCTTAGTCTTCCGATGCCTCGCGCCGGCTCTGCACTAGAGGAAGGGGGGAGGTGGCAGGAACGGTTGGTGAGGCCTGCAGCAGCGGATGAACAGGAATCGTGTTTATTGCTGTATATTCCCTCTAGACCCCCCTGGCCAGGACCGTGGGGCAACACCCCAGAGAACCCAGCCCAGACTTTATGCTGCACCAGCGCATGATGGAGCCGGACGTTGCATGCGCAGCAGGGATGAGCAATGCCGTTCAGAGGCACCTACCTTGCTAACCAAGTAACTTGATAAAAGCCACTGCCTGTAACTAAGGCCACCGGTGGGTTCACTGTCGAGTCGTGGGGGAGCCATGTGGGGTCACGTGCTCCCCCAGATGGGTCACTAGATTGTAATTGCTGAAGCGGGGTGCCCTGTCTCTGCCGGCCTTCCCCCCAGACACGGCTCGCCGTGTTAGCCCTTCCTTGGATTATTGAATGCCATGTCCCAGGAATGCAGGTGGGAGCATGTTCGGGAAGGGGGGGGCTTGTAGTTTGTTGCTGCTTTTTTTTTTTATTGCCTCCAGGCAAGCAGGATCAATGGGGAGAGCCTGCACGCTGGCGGGGTGGGGAGGGCAGTCACTTAGAGTGCTGGGGATGGGGGGTCTTTTAGGGGCTTTGTTGTGAAAGGGGATTAGCTTGAGTTTTGGCTTCTTGTCAGAGCAGGGTGCTGCTTTCCAGCGGGAAAGTTGGCAACCGTTGCAACAGGGGCGAGCAGGAGGGACAGGATGTTGGAGACCCCCCTGGGGTTGCTTTGGGCAGAGCTAGTCCATGGCCGTGGAGATTTCTGCTCCCCCCTGCAGCACTTTGGGACAGCCCTTGGTGGCATGGGACAGGCCCGCTCAGAGTTCCGGAGAGGCATGGACCACATCCAGCTTCGGAGGCCCCTAGCCAGGCTCATCAGTGGGAGTGGAGAACAGTGATCCCTGTAAGCTGAACACTTGGGTGACCACCCCGGAGAGATTCAAATGCCACCCAGCTGATTAGCGCAGCGCCCACAGCCCCCCACAGCTGGGGCCTCGGTGCACATCGCAAATTTTATTCCGCACATAGATAGAGAAAATTAGAGAGAACATTGATGGGGAAGGGGGCAATTGCACAGAGGCCTGGCGTTTCAAAGGGGCACAGAGCTCCAGCTGCTACTGCAGCAGCCGTGGCAGCTGGAGCCCCGGGCCCCTTTGAATTGCTATGGGAGCACTGAGGGCTGGAGGGGAGGGCCCCGCACTGTGCTCCAGACAGCACTAAGGACTGACTGCCTTTGGCCCCGCCTCTTCCACACTTCGGGGGGTGTGGAGCAGGGCCCCCCACACCTTGCCCCTGGGCCCAGGATGGCTGTCGGCCCCACTGCAACAATAGGAATGGCCCACGGAAACAAAATAAGGCCCCTCAAAAAAGAGTGAGACATAATTTGACATTTTTTTATTTAACAAAAGCTTTGCTAGCCTGAGAGAGTAGGTCCCAGTTCAGTCCCATAGGGATGCGCATAAAAACAAGTTGCAGAACTTACCAAATGCTAAAAGATTAACAAGTGTCTAAATTTGAGGTCCCATGTGAGCTTGAGGCCCAGGTCAAATGGCCCTGCTGCGCTCCTCCCCTGACTGGCCCTGGCATGGGATGCTGCAGTGGGGGAGCAGGAGCACGTGTGGGGGAGCTGCCAGGAATCTTGCCCACAGAGGAGCTCAGTGTCGGCTCTGCCACCCCAGAAGTTGGCAGCAGGTTTAAAACAAACCAAAGGAAGTTTTTCTGCACACAGTGCAGAGCCAACCTGTGGAACTCCTCGCTAGGGGATGTTGTGAAGGCCAGGACTTTAACAGGGTTGGAAAAAGAACTAGATAAACTCATGGAGGTTAGGTCCATCAATGGCTATTAGCCAGGATGGATAGGAATGGCATCCCTAGCCTCTGTTTCTCTGGAATTGGATTACAGGGGAGGGATCATGTGAGAATTACCTGTTGTGTTCCCCCCCTATTGGACATCTGGTATCGGCAGACAGGACACCGGGCTAGATGGACCTTTGGTCTGACCAAGTCTGGCCGTTCTTATGGTCCCATGAAAGGTATCTCCCTCACCCAGCTTAATATCTCCCTGAACCCTGGGCCATGCATACTAGGGATGTCAAATCCTCTATATTTGGCTAACTGGTTTAACATATTGTTTAATCCAGGGGTGGGGACCTTTTTTTGGGTCAGGGGCTGCTGACCCACAGAAAAATCATTTGGGAGCTGCACACAAGAAGTACCCCCCCCACACACACACATACACACAATCCCCTAGTACACCAGAGCATAGGGGGGATGGGGCTAATACATTTTGTGGTCCCCATAAACTCTGGGGTGGGGCCAAAAATGAGGGGTTCACTGTGTGGGAGGGGGCTGCTGGGAAGCGGGCTTGGGGTGTGGGCTCTGGGCAGGAGGGAGGGTGCAGGAGCAGAGTGGGGGTGCGGGATCTGGGTGGGAGGGGGCCCGCAGAGCTGGAACACAAGCTCCCAAATGCTGGAGGGGGAGCGCCGAGCCTCGGGCCGGACCCAGGCAAGCCGGGGGCCGGATCCGGCCCTCGGGCCGTAGGTTCCCCAACCCCGGTTTAAAGGAGGGCAAGCGGGGAGGGGGCACTCCAGCCCAGATGGAGCAGCCCCCCCGCCACAGGGCTGGGTCATCCCAGGCAGGGGCTGATCCAGCCCCACCCCATTAACGGGTTAACCCTTCACATCCCCACTGCCCCTGCCCCCAGCCCTTATCCCGGAGAAGGCAGAGCCCAGGGCCCCTTGCTAACCCCGGGGCGTGGGTCGCTCTCAGCAGCGCCCCCAGCAAAGCCAGGGCTCGCCCCGCGGGCCGGGCGCAGCGCGGCCCGCGGGCCAGCCCGCGATCTCGCTCCGGGGCCCCACCTGTAGCCCGCCCCGCTGAGTGACACCTCCCTCTGCCAATCGGCCGGCCGGCGGAACCAATCGGGCGCCTCCCCGCGGAGGGGGCGGGGCACCTAGTGGTACAAGAGCGGGGGCTGCGCGGCGCCCGGGCACATCAGGTGGCGAGCGCGGGGCTCTCGCCGGTGCATGGGCAGGAAGCGGCTTCCCGAGCTACCTCGCTGGGCCACAGAGACCCGGCAGCCCCCCCTGCAGCCCAGCCCGTCTCCCAGGTAAGGGGCTGCTGGGGGCCAAGCGGGGCTCCCTGCAGGTGGGGGGTGGCACGGAGCTCGTGACTGCGGGGCGGGTGGTGATGGGAGGGGGTGTGTAGGGGGCAGTGGGGCTGAGCCGCCAGCTGGCACTCTCCGGGGGGGTAGCTCTGGCCACCCGGCACCCCTTGCTCAGCTGCGGCTGGTCCCGGGCAGGTGCTGGAGAAGGAGCATCTCTTGCAAAGGGGTGTGTGTGTGTGTGTGTGTGTGTGTGTGTGGTTGGGGGGCGTTAAGCAGCTTCTCCCGGGGGGGAGCAGAGAGGCTGGGACCCTGGTTCACGTGCCCCGCTGGCGCCAGCTCCGGCGGCAGGTGCAGGTTGCCCTGGGCTGGCATTGGCCCAGGACTTGTGCTGCACCTCCTGCAAAGTTTCACACGGCGTGGGTGGGGGGGTGGTGGAGGGTTCGTGCCTCGTCTTATTAAATCCCTGTGGGGCTGGCAGGAAGGGGGAGCCCTGCTGCTCCTGGGAAATGGCAATGGGCAGGAGGGCTGGCCTGGCTCTTGGGAGCTGGCAGGAAGCCTGTGGGAGCCCTCCAAACCCAACCTCAGTCAGCCCCCCCCAAAGGTCTTTGGGGAGGTGTGTGCACAGAGACCCCTCTCCCCCCTCCCTTTGTTTGCCTCCAGGTCTGTGTGGTAGGGAACAGGACCGGGTGGTGCTGCGGAGCACAGCAGCATGATTTTTACATGCATGTGGGGGATGAGGGTGGCTTGAATTGATGCTTCATTGGGGAAGGGGGAGGGTGAAGGAGGCTGTAGGGACCTCGTTCCTGCATGTGCATTAGTGGGTGCACACACTTGCGACTGTCTATTTAGTCCCTATGCGTGCCAGAGCTTTCAGTGCTCTCCCCCAGCCTCAGAGCAGCCATCTTGTCACTGCTGGGGGATGGCCGTGTGTGGGAGGGGTCTTGGCGAGTCTCCTGTGTGGCAGTTTGGGGAAGAGGGCTTGGGACTGGCCCTCATGAGTGGCGGTGTTGCAGTGCTGGAGGCTGGCCCCTCCGAAGAACTAAGGGATTTGCAGTCCAGAGCCCCCTGTTTGGTCACAAGAAAAAGTCAGTTTCCCAGGGCTTCACCCCACCAGGCTGCCTGCCAGTGTTCCCTGTAAGCTGAGCGCTTGGCCAGCCACCCCGGAGAGACTGAAATGCTGCCCAGCTGATTAACAGAGCGCCCACTGCTGGCAGCATGTGTTTGTCCTGGTGGTGCACATCTGCACGTGCCTCAGTGCACATAACAAATTATTCTGCACATGGATGGGGAAAAAATAGGAGATGTTTGTGCCTGCCATGGGTTTTGTTTTTGTGGGGTTTTTCCCCCTACTCCCCCCACCCTCCCCTCCAGCCTGCAATAGCTACTGTGCCCTGCTGTCTAGGTGCTGCTCGTGGGGTGACATGTTTTCATTAAGGTTTGGTCATCTTTCTACCAATCACAACTCTGAAAGCAGGCGGGGGGGAGGCGGTTCTCCTTCTCAGAGAACCTTCACAAAGTGCCACCGCATGACGGAGAACTAACAATGCAGCCTACGGAATGAAGAAGCCCTTTCCGAATGTCAGCCTGTGCATGCATCGCTGTTGCATGCGGGTATAGTGTGTCTAGGCATGCGCGGTGCTTGTGTGTACACACACGGTGTACTGTCCACACAATGGAACACACACGGCATGCAAGCGATGTCTTGCGGATCTGGGTTTTGCACCAATCTGTTGCTATGGTTCTTTAACTGTTTGCATGGCAGCTTGGGTGGGGATATGGTAAATAATTCGGCAGCTCCTTTCATCCGGCTCAGGCCACCGGGAAGGTCTCCACTTAATCCCTTGTTCCAGGGATTGAGGTTCCCTCCCATTCCTGGGACGATATGGGATTATCCCCGTCAGGGATGCCTTTTATCCCCTGGCTCCTAAAATTATTCAGGGAGCATGAACTCGACAGCATCAAATGGCGTCCTATGTCTGAGGCTTTCAGCATCCCTCTGTGTGTAAGTGTTCTGTGTCCACACACTCCTCTCTGCGCACACAATGGATGAGTGCACAAACTGAGCAGTGTGGCGCAGGCGGAACTGAACCTAGGACCTCTGGCGCTTAGTCTTGAGACTTAGTGACTCATCTTAGGCGCTAAGGCTGTAGAGCAAAATCATTGTTCTCTCGGTAATGGTCTAAGAGCCACTCACGCCATGGACAGTACATCACACCCACACCTTCCCTGTGTGCATGTAACTGTCTTGGTGTGATCTACACAGGCATTGGCTTGTGACTGGTGTTCCCTTCTGCCCCAGCTTACCCATTCCCCTTACAGGTTCAGGGCCCTTATCTTCTGCTGCTCCTAAAGCGTTGGCTCTGCCCCAACCATGCAAATATCAACCATGCCCCACGGCATCCCTCAACAGCTCTCACTGTTCTCTTATGCAAAGCGTGGTCACTCCGGCTGACGTGGGGCCTTGTGTGCATCTGCTGGGAAGGCCATCCTTCCTGTCCCTGCACATTGGTGGGGCCCTACTTGGTACCTGGTGCCCAGCTGTTTTTCTGCCTTTGGTCGTAGCCGTGGCTGGTGCACCAGGAAAATCCTGCCTACTCTAGGAGCACAAAGGATTAATTCTGGAGCAGTTGGAGAGCTGCCTGTGTCTAGAATCAGTAGGGACTTGTGGTGGTCTGTCAAGGGTGCTGTCCTGTGAACTGGAAGGCCGGGGAACCCAAGGAGACCCCCTTCTGATTGTGGGGGTCAGGACACTGGGGGAGCAGAACAGCTGTAGCCAGACCATGCTGTGAGGTTCAGAATAATAAATCTCTACAGCAAGTCAGGAAAACAGCAGAAGGGAGAATTTCCCTGCACCACGTGAGTCCAAGAGTAACTCTGGTGCTCTGGCTTCTTGTGTCTAGCAAATCCTCCCTCTGCGCTCACGCAGCACCTCAGCCCCCAGCACTGCGGCGGTTTAAACGGCGTTACCAGTTGTCACTCAGTGGCTGAAATGCAGCTGCTTCTGGGTTGGAACATAGCGATTGTCACAGCAGCCTCGTGCCAGCGTTGAGCAGGAAAACAGGCAGGCCGGCATCTGCCCATTGTACAGACAGGAGAATTGGGGCGTGTGGCGAGGAGATGGGACGTGCTAGTTCTAGCTGCACAGTCTTGAGGACGGCAGAGGCCTGGATCCCAGACGTGTGGTGTGGTCTCGGCTCTGATTTAGAGGTGCGGGGAGCATTGTAAGTGGGAAGAAAGGGGCTGACCCGAACTCAGGGCTAGGGATGTCCATGCTTAACCAGACAGCATCACCGTTACCGGGTAACTGGTGAGCCGGAGCAGCCCCCCTGCCCCCAGTGGGTCTGGAGCATGTTGCGCGTGCCCCCCCTCCCCAGGCCTATGGGATCCCGTTTAAGCACTTAATCGTTTACACTCGTATCCTAACTAGGGGTATGAAACCCCATCTAATCTGTTGGATGTGACATTTAACACCCGACTCAGTCCCCACCAGAAACCACTCGGACTCGACTAGTAACAAGGAATGGGGACATCGTTTCACAAGACTGCACGTGCAAGGTGGCATCTCTCGCCGCGGGGCCAAGCTGGGAGATCACCTAGGCCAGTCCTGCTGAGCACGTGCAGCCCTGTTACGAGTCCCAGGCCTGCAGACTCGTTCAGCTTCCTGGCCCACAGAGGCATCCCTTGTTGTGAACTGGATTGCGGCGCCCCGAGTACCAGCATCTAAGCTCTGAGCTTTGCTGGCTGAGCCTTGGCATAAGGGGGTAGGTGGGATGCAGGGAGCTTGCTCTGACCCTGCTGGGCATGCAGGGTGTGACATTAAGTGCTGCCAAATTTGCCCCACTTGATCTTCCTCCTCAGGCCCAGGGGACCCACTTCTTGGAAGTGTGGGGCGGGCAGCTCTAGAGCGAAAGGTGCAGACAACTCGATGGGAGGGAGCTTAAGATCTCCAAAGTCAGATACTCCCCACCAGGGTGGGGAACCTACAGTCTGGGAGCCAGATCTGGCCCCCAGCTTGCCTGGATCCGGTCCTCAGGCTTGGGGCTCCCCCAGCATTGGGGAGCCTGTACTGGTGCTCCAGTACCCCCCACTATCCTCCTGAAGGGCTGGAACACAGTCTACCAGCCTGGGCCCTCCAGGCTCTGGTGTGTGAGGGGAATGTGGGGAGTGTCTTTCTGCTTCTCAGTCGGGGCGGCCTGTCTTGTGCTTTGTTTTGCTTTTCACTCATGTGGCCCCCAACTGACTCTTCTGTGGGTCAGCTGCCCTGGCCCAGAAAAGGGTTCCCCATCCCTGCTCTACTCCAAGTCTCAGGACACGCCCTGGTGTGGGATGAAATGGACCCTGATTTTCCCCAACGCTGGGACCACTAGCCACAATGACTTCCCCTTTCTTCTCCAGAGGGGAGAGATCTCTAATCCGTTTTAATCCTGTGGGGTTTGGTGGCCATGCAAAGGCCTGTGGAAGCAAAAGGTGCGGGGAAGAATTGGCCGGTCGCTTCGGGGATGCTGCTACTGTTGGCAACCAGCTCTCCACCGTGGAGCTGTCGCCATAGCAACTCCTCAGCACCAGCTCCTAGATGTACCAGGGTAATGAGGAGACTGTCCCTGCCCCCTCCCCTTCAGCACGAGCACAAACAGACCTGGGGGAAGGGGAGCGCTGGGGGCCGCTCAGCCTCCACCCCTCGCAGCTGGGCCTGTGCTGGGCAGGGATGTCAGAGACCAGGAATTGGGGCCCTTGGTTCTGGAGGGGGTGTGTAGAAGTGGGTTTTTTGGGGGGGCTGCATTGATTGGCCCCTTCACAAATGTGCAATGGAAGGAGCATGTGGTGCATATGCACTGGTGAAGTTGCAGGTTTGGGGAGTCCCTGGGAGGCAACCCCCCAAAACTGGGAGGGGAAATGGCCTCCTCAAACTGCTTGCCTAGTCTGGGTCTCTAAGTGCCCCCAGCCCCTATTGAGGTCAGCGGCCGGCAAGGCACTCGGCTGGGGGACTGGCTGCAACTATTTTGGAGTGGTGGGGGGCATCAGTTGCCAGCTTTGGAGGGCCCCTGGCAGAGCAAGAACCCGGAGGCTGGGGTATTTGTTCCAGCCCATTTGTGCAGTGAAAGGGTGGGAGCTAGCCAGGCCAGCAACCCAAACCTCCATCCACAGGCCCTGAGGGAGCTCTCCTTCCCCCCCCCCTCCCCCCCTGAGCTGAGTGAATTTGCATCCTCTGGTGCCAGGACTTGATCCCTGCCGGTCCCCTACTGCTACAGCTCCCTGGGATGGGTGCTCAGCCTGCAGCCAGTGCCAGGGCCAAGCATGCAGCTGCTGGGGTTCTGCCTTCCCTTCCCGGAAGGGGCTGCTGAATCCCCTGACAAAATCCCTGTCTTAAGCCTGGGCCTAGCCAGTTTGGTGCAAACGCCACCTCGCCTGGGCCACTGGCTGAGGCCCAATGGGGGGCCTTAAAGGCAAGGGCTGGGTAGTGCTTGTGCTCTGTCAGCAGCCTTGTCCCAGGCTTCCTGGGAGAGCGTGCTCTGAAAAGTGGGGCTGGGCTGCACTAGAGTGAGTTTTTGGGGTGGGGTGGACTTGGCCCAATACAGGTACTGAACACAAGGCGGAGTTCCCAGCGGGGCTGCTCTGGCACATCCCCAAACAGGACCCTGTGAAATCTCTCCCCGGCCCTGACCTCTGACGGTTGAACGGGCAGCTCTCGACTCCCAGCGCTGCGACTCGCTGGAGGAGAACATGCCTGACGCACCTTCTCTTGTGCAGGGTGGGAGGGTCCCTCTGCCGGCCAGCTCCACTCACGGGGCGCGCTCCCTCCCTGCATGCCTGGCTGCACAGTCTCCAGGACACAAATTAACATCCCAGCCAAGAGACTTAACAACCGGCCTGCGATTCCCACGGCCTGGTTCGGCCTCTGATCGTCACTGAAATCCATGGCCGAACGGCTGCGGCTTGGACCAGGGCACGTAGTGGGTTGGTCATGTCTCTAGACAGGAGGCTGCAGGTTTGAGTCCCACCCTGGAACTGGGGGCTTGGAATTGGTGCTGGTGGCACCGAAGAGAAGCGCACATTCTGGGTGAACGTTTTGGAGTGGTGTTGGTGGCAATGTCTCTGCCTTAGCCTGGCACAAGGAACAGGATGTCCTGGGGAAGCCATGAACAGGCCAGGACGAGGCAGGCATGGAGGGCAGAGTGGGGTGCAAAGCAGGTGTCTGTAAGGACACCAGCACATCGTGCCATTAGCAGAAGCTCGTCTGTCTCCTTCTGAACTGAAATATCCAATTTTCTTTATCATTTTTCTTTTTTGAGCTTACAAGAGAACACCCGTGTCTTCCTGGCCAGCCATCTGCCACTCAATTAACAGCAATGAACGGCCCAGGCTGTGTGGGAGCATTGCTGAAAGCGACACAGATTCTTTCTTTGCCTACGCAGTCCCTGGCTTGCCAGTGTTTGGCTCCCCTCAACAGGGTTGTGGGAGAGCCAGGGTATGAGGAGCTGCTTGAAAGGAAGTGCCTTTAGAAAAGGGCTGCCGGATGCAGACGGGCAAATGTCAGAGCTGCCCCAACAGCACCCTTTGCAGCCCCAGTGTAACGTGCTTGTGTAACCACCACCAAGGTGGATTTGAATCTGGGACCCTCTGAGCTAAAAGCCAGCTGGCTCCCAGCCCATGCTGTAGAGGTCTCTTGATCTTACTGTTGCAGTGGTCTAGGTGCCACTTGCAGTACTCAGTAACCACACTAGGGGTGTGGGTTACACTTGCTAAACGTTGTGCCCCAACCAGCAGGGGGCGACAATACAAGTCTACTACTGCTACTTGTTTGTGGATTTACTCCTTTAGCTCCAGGGGTAGAGGTCTCTGGTTTAGACTCCAGTCTTGGGCACCATCCCTAATGATGAGCTATGTCTGGGTTGGTTGTGCTGGGGATCAACCCCTCTAGAGGTCTGTCCCCTCTCCTCTTAGTGGGGGTTTGGCATCCATCGCTGGAATTCATTACACAGGTTCCTCACTCAGGAATTCACCAGACAGTTAACACACTGCCCTTATATTGCACCTGTCTTACAAAAAGCTCTTTCCAGGCACTTGTGAAAACTAACAATGTTCCACTCAGAGGGATAACAGCTGTTCTATAGATGGGGAAACTGAGGCACAAAGGCCAACCTGTGACTTGCCTGAGCTTGCAGAGAAATGCAATGTCAGGCATCTTGCCACCTCCCCTCCTTGCTCTGACTCTTGTTCCCCTAACCATAACCATGCCCTCTGGATCTAGTCCATTGACACCTGCTGCAGGAGGAAATAGCAGCTGAGCTTACAGGTGTGTGCTGGGTGGGGAGTGGTCAGGCTCAAATTGCTCCCTAGAGCAGTGGTGTGTCGCCAGCGCTGTCTGGCATTCCTAAACGTGGCCCGAGTGCAGGTCAGTCTGTCCAAGCTAAGTGACTGGGGGGGCCTCAGGACTGCCACCATGGATTGTTCAGAAATCGCAAACTGGCTTAAACCCACCAGATTTTTTTTTCTCCTGCTAAACGTGGGCTTCTGTTCCTCTGCTGCCTTGCTTCCCTGCCTCTTGGGCGCTGCTCCAGGGATGCTTTTTCCTCTGCAGCTGTGACTTCAGGCACCTGGGCTGCAAACTCACCCTCCAGTATAGAGTTCCCTTCCCCCCCCCCCGCCCCTTAGAAAACCATGGGAGTAGCACATGGACCCTGCTGGCCATGTATCCTTGGTGGAACCGTCTCACCCGCGAGGTTCCCCAAAAACGCTCTCCTCATCTCCCTCCTGGCTTCCCCAAAACCCTGCCCAGGGACCTGCCCCACTGCTCTCTCTTCCGCCATGAATGCTAATTTGTTTAACCCTTCATAGCATTTGGTGCTCTGATTCCCCAGACCCACCCCCCCCATGCCTCCTAGCCATGTCCCAGCATGGTTACAAACTGGCCCTGTGGGAGGATCCCTGGAGACTTCCCTGCTCTGCAGATCAGCCAGTCAGCACCTTCCTGACTCCACCCCCAGCGGCCAGAGTGGGGGTGCTAGAAAGAGCACAGCATTGAGGTGCTCCCCTCTGAGGAAGGAGGGGCGGTGTCCTTGTCACCTGGTAGCCGGCTTGGCCCTCTTCAGCCAGGGGGAAAGCAGAAAAGGCTTCCCAGCGGCTGCTATGACTCCCCAGCAGCCAGATGTCTTCAGAATCCCTCCTGGCCGTGCCGCCTTGGGCGGGGGCTGTGGAATCCATCCAGGAGAAGCTCTGAACAGGACGATTCTTAGGATCCTTGCGGTTCCCGCAGGTGTGGAGTGTTGTGAGCTGTCTCAGCTGTGCCTAAAGCCTGTCTTAGTGGCAGGGGCTGTGAGGGAGTCCCTTTCCCAGGCCCGTGGCTGGCAGGGGCCCGTAACTGGCAGCAGGGTGTTGGCAGGGGTCTCCCGAGGGGCAGATGAGACTGGACGAGTGAGCGGCACTCCTCAGCCTTCTCTCTAGGGCTCAGGGTGCCCTGGTCAGACGCTGCTCCAGGTGTCTGGTTCAGGCCCAGCGAGGCACAATTTGTATGGCAGCATCCAAACCTCTCAGCCCCCTGCCATTCTGGGAGTCCGGGGGAGCAGGCAGGTATTCTCCAGGCTTTGATCTGTAGGGGAGGTGGCTAGTGAGTCCCATTATCCGTCACTGGCTTTTCCAGCAGCACTTCTGTCTTCTCTGGAGTGTGGCTAATAGCAATACTTGGTGTTTGACCAAGTCAGTGCTCTGTGCAAAGCATACCTAGCAAACCCCCTTCTTCCCCCCCCCACACCTCCTCCCGCACAGCTGGTCAGTGTGACAGCGAACACCCTTCCTTTTGCAGAGGAGGCACAGGGGAAACTGAGGCACAGAGGTGGAGAGGCTTGTGGCACAGCTGAGAAGAAAGCCCACGAATTCCTGGCTCTCGGCCCTCTTCCCTGAGCGCTCCCAGTTCTTCCGCCTGCAGGAACTGTGCTGTTCTTTCCAGAGTCCGTGATGGGGAAACACAACAGTAAGCTGGCCCCGGAGATGCTGGACGACCTGGTGAGGAGCACAGAGTTCAGCGAGCAAGAGCTGAAGCAGTGGTACAAGGGCTTCCTGAAGGACTGTCCCACTGGCATCCTCAACCTGGATGAATTCCAGCAGCTCTACATCAAGGTACAGGGGTGGGAAGATGGTCTGTGTTTGGGGGGGGGCAGGTGCTGAGCAAGCTGCTGTGCTGGAGGGAGGGGGGGGTATAGCTGTTTAAAAAGCTGCCTTTGGTCATTAGCTGATACCACTCGCTGACCTGGGGAAGGCAAAGACCAGCTAGAGATCAAGAGCCGCCTTGAACTTCCCCCTTCACGGCTGGTGCTGTCTGGACCCTGACCTCTCAGGCACGCCTTATGGCTGGGGTGAAGTTGGGTGTCTCCACTTGCTGCAGCTGGCACAACAACCCTCCGGCTTGTAGGGCACCCCTCTGCTAGCAGCATCCTTATCCTGGGGCCTCAGAACCCCCGACCATGCTAGGAGCAAACCGGCTCTGGGGCTCTGTGGTGTAGCATGTCTGACACTTCCTCCCATGTCCAATGAGGGCAAGATCATAAACCCGGCTAAAACCACCTTTGGCTGCCCCTTCCCTGCAGGCTGAGACAGGCCCTGAATGCGTCTCCTGAAATGTGTGACTGTCCTGGTGTCTCTTCCACACCCCTGTCCCTGTAGTGATAGGCGTTGGCCATATTTAGAATGTCAAACTTGCTAAAATTTAGACAAGCCTCTTTCTACAGGGGTGGGGGTAAAGACGTCCTCTGGAATTCTTGGTTCTGCCAGGCCTCCAGACTTGTGGCTAGAATACATAGGTCCAAATTCTACTCCTCTTTTCCTCTTACCTCTAGATATATTGAGCACCAATGTTGATTTAGAAAAGATACTGATTCTGTGTACGGTGGCTGCTCGGAGTGAATCCCACATGCTCCCTTGCCTGGCAGACCCTCTCCGTAGATCTGTCTGCTAGCCTCTTCTCTCCCTGCAGTTTTTCCCGTACGGAGATGCTTCCAAATTTGCCCAGCATGCCTTCCGCACGTTTGACAAGAACGGTGATGGGACGATTGACTTCCGGGAGTTCATCTGCGCCCTGTCCGTCACCTCCAGGGGCAGCTTTGAGCAGAAGCTGAACTGGGCCTTCGAGATGTACGACCTCGATGGGGACGGGAAGATAACCCGCCTGGAGATGCTAGAAATAATCGAGGTACCGAACGCAGCGTCGCCTCTAAGGCAGCTGGGCCAAAGGGGCTGCAGCGGGCTGGTTCTGATGACTAGCCCCAGGCGCTGATGGAAGCTGGCGCATGAGCCCAAATGACTAGAATAGAAGCCCCTCCCAAAAATAGTAGCGCATGTTTTTCCAAACTCAAGTTCCCGCGAGCCCTGGGACAGTAATTCATACCCTCGGCCGCTGCTCGTAAATCAGTGTTCCATGCAGCGTTGGCCCTTTCCACACTGCACTGCCCCTCCCAAGAACCGGGTCCTACAGAACCCTGACCCCTGCCTGCCCTCGGACAGACTGGGCCCTGAAGGCAAGTGGGTCCCAGTCAGGAGTTCATGGACGCAGCTTTCTACACAGAAGTGGGACAGCCCCAGCAGGCCAGACCCTCCACTACCCCCTGCAAAAGGGAGAAGAGAGGGGTGGGTGATGGTCTCCGGTGCTGCCTAGGGTGTAACTTTGGCCACAGGTATCGCTTGGGGCTCGTGCACTGCAAAATAGCAGCATAACCAGGGCCTGTTGAGGGGTGGTGCCAGTCCCCCCAAATACAATCCCATCTGCCCCAATATGTCATTGGGCAGCCTGCCCTGGCCTCCACTGCCATGTGTAGACCGGCCTACACTGCTTAAGTGCACAAGCTCAGCCCCAGCTAGTCAAGCCACAAGCCATCAGGTGTGTGGTCCCCTGCAAGCGCCCATGTCTCTACGCTGCGCTCGGGCGTGAGTGCAGCCCGCCCCGGCCCCCAGCTAGACCCCACTAGCTCCAGGAACAGCAGGCAGGGCTGCAGCAGCCTGCCTGGAGCCAGTGGAGTGGGGGAGCAGGGCCCTGGGCTGGCAGGGCCAAGTCACCCTGTGGCTGGTAGGGCTTGCCCAACCACACGCTCTAGCCACCGGAGCTCGCCGAGCTCAGGGCTAGCAACCAAGGACCAGCCCGGTTCTGGCTGTGCGTGGTACCGGTGTGAGCTGGACTAAAGACCGCTGGGGCTACAACTAGGCCTGCGGGGAGGGGCCGTTGCCCTGGGGCTCAGCAATTCATAAGGACCCAGGACTGCCACTACTGCAGCACCCTCATGGTGCACTCCAGGCCCCTGAGGCCCCGCCCCTGTGGCCTGAGGCCCCGCCCCTGTGGCCCCGTCCTCCAACATTATGGTGGGGCCTGGTGAGGCTGTCAGCCCTACTAGCTACAACTGCTCCGTGCTGTGTGCATCCCCCTCGGTCCTGCCCCTGTGAACCTCACCCCTCTTCCCTCTGCCCTTCCTGCCTCAGGCCATTTACAAGATGGTGGGCACGGTCATCATGATGCGGATGAACCAGGATGGGCTGACGCCCCAGCAGCGGGTTGACAAGATCTTCACCAAGATGGACAAGGACAAAGACGACCAGATCACCCTGGAGGAGTTCAAGGAAGCTGCTAAGAGCGACCCCTCGATCGTCCTCCTCCTGCAGTGCGACATGCAGAAATAGCTCCCCCCAGGCGCCAGCTGGACTGCCCGAGGCCACCTGCCTCAGTGGGCGGGTGCCCCTCCCCCCCCTCGCGTACTCCCCCCCCAATGCTACACACACCGCTCCTGGGCCCACGTTTGCTCTGCTTGCAGCCCTCCCCTTTCCAAGGCCCCCCGATGGGACGGCCTGAGCCACACGGCATGTCCAAACCTCCACCCCACAGCAATCCCTGGAGGGCGTTTGGGCCCCATCGGGCCATACGGGGTCCCACTCTCAGACTCATCCATCTTCTTTCTCCCCCCCACCCTCCCAACCAGCTTAAGCCTCCTTGGCCCCCAAATGCCCCCCAATCTGAAGTGGCTTGTCCAAGGCAGTGTGCACCCCATAACCATCAAGCCTGTGGGCTCCCCCACAGCATCCCCCCTCTGTTAGCTGCACTCTCAGCCCTTGCTCCTGACCCCACTGGGCTGTCCTGTCGGGCTGTTTTGAAAGCAGCAAATGCCACTAGACACCCCCCCAACGTCATTCCTGGGGATGCCCCATGCTTCCCGAGTCGACCGTCTCTTCCCTCCCCCCCCTGCAAGCGCCCTCCCTGGAGCCCCCAAGGGAACCTGCCTACAAGGTGACTCTCCCATAGCCCCCACCGCTGCAGCAGCCCGTTCCGCTGCCATGAGCAGGTGGCGTTGGTTGCAGGGCGCCCCGGGGAAGGCATGGGGGGACAGATCTTTAGAAACCCCTGACTCTGCCTTCTCCACCGCCGGGCCTGCCGGTCAGCCCCCTGCTGCCTGCCTGCTGCCTGGCTAGCGAGCAGCACTACGGAGCGAGCCGCTGTGGGTTTGAGTGGTGCCCTGCGCCTCTTTCTGCGTGGAAGGAATGTGGGTTTCCGCTGCTCCCTGGCCAGCCAGAGGGCAGCCACCCTCGACTGCAGGCACAGGCCGGGGGCGGATGCCCTGGGTGCCACATGCTCCAGTTACAGGCAGCCCTGGGGTGTGCCGAGCCTTGCGAGTGCCGTTGCCTGTCGCCCTGGCAGGTTAGAGCCGATCCGGGTTCGAACGGCTCTTGTCTGCCTGGGGCCGGGGGAGGGCGGAGCTGAGTCGATGACTCTAACGTGAGCGTGCACTGTTTGTGGAAGCAACTTCCTGCGGGGGGGACTTGTGGTGGTAACCGAGTACAGGCGTTCGTATTCCGCCCACAGCAGAGGTCTGAGATTCTGCCCCTTGGAGACAATGCTGGGGATGGGCATTTTCTGGCTTAATCCTGCCCGGCGTGTGGGGCCGGCTCAGCTGGTTGCGCTACGATGGCAGAGACTAGCTGGCTTTTGGGTGGAGTCCTGGGGCTTGCGCCAAGTGCCTCAGGGTGGAGGGGCAGCCTGCCACGCAGTGCTTGGCCTTTGTGGGGCCCTTGCCACAAGGTGGCAGTGGGGACTGTCTGCAGAGGGCATCCCGGCTGGAGCTGGTGTCAAGCGAGGAAGGAGGGTTCAGGGTGAAGTTGGAAGGGGCCAGTCTGAAATGGGGGGGACAAAGTGTGGGGCCAAGCAGAGGATTGAGGAAGACTTGTGGGTTTGGGATCTTGTGGAGGAGACGTCAGAGGGATGGTGGAGGGGAGAGGCACAGAGGCATGGGGGTGGGAGTGAGCTGGGCAGTAGCAGAACAGCTGGGACCGGGTGGTGACTGGTCTGACAGGCGGCACCGGCTGTGCTACAGAGCAGGCTTGAGGGCTCAGGAGTGACCGATGAGGGACATTTTCAGCTGCATCTCCCTTCCCCGGCCCGTCGCCTCGGCCCTGGCCCAGCCCCCGCCCAGTTGTCTGTTCCCAGGTGTGGATCTTGTCTGCTCGTCGTGGTTTGATTGTTGTGATCACTGTTAGGACCCCGTGGAGTTGTTTATATATTTTTTTAAATGGAAAAATAAAACGTATCCCACGAGGGTTTCCACCGAGCCGTTATTGGTGCCGCCAGGGCCGCGTAGCCTCCTCTCACGCCTCCGTTGGCCTGCTGCTGTGATTAACGGGGGCTTAACTTCCCCTGGCCCTTTACTTCTTCTTGCTACAAAATTCTGGCACCGGCTCCAGCCTGGTGCCTGTTCCTGCAGCTGCTGGTCCACCCTTGCCCAGTCTCACTCTGTACCTGGGCGGGAGACTCATGACGAATTTGTGGGAAGGGCTCCTGTGCCCACCTGGAATCCTTGATGGGTTTGTCTGGTGCCAGGAGCTGTGGCCAGCTATAGGCCTGGGGGGCATCTCCTTAACGCCCGCTGGGGAGGGAGGGGGATGAGGGCAGCCAGAAATCTCTAGACATGCCCCAAAACACCTGCCCAGTGCCATGGGAGAGAGGCAGAAACAGTGATCAGCGTCTGCCCCTGCCATGGAAGCTTGGGTCTCAGGCTCCTGGGGGGAGGGGAGTGTTGGCCTGGGATGCAGCTTTGGGTAACGCAGCCGGGCTCACCCCCATGCTGTGAGTGCAGGCAGTGGCAGCCGAGTGAAAGGGGACAGTGTCTTCCCTCAGGTGACCTGCAGTTTGTGGGGGTGGGGGTTGGCTTTCAGTATGCCATGGATAACTCCCCCCTCCCCATTCAGCAAAACGGAGAAGCCCTGGGCCCCTTAGACTCACATTGTTTGGGCACCAGCTCCCCTAGGTCACAACCACTTTGCCGGAGGCATGGAAGGGGCCCCAGGATGCGTGCTCTTTTTTTTTTTTTTTTTTTTTTTTTTTTTTGCAGCTATAGTCTAATGTCACTGGCCCTCTGGGACTCAGCCCCATCCACCATTCAGCGTGAAATGCCCCTAAAAACTCACCCCTGCCTTTACCTAGGTCCTAGCCCAGGCAGCTCCTGGGTGAGCCGGGCCCAGGTTTCCCCTCTGGCCTGCTACCAAGCTGAATGTGGGGCCAGGGATCATCTACCTGGGGAAACTGTCTAGAACAGCTTATTCCAGAATAGCTCCCTGGGCTATGTCTACACTCGCGGTTTCTTGTGTGAGAAATAAGGCTAAGGGTGGAATATTGCCAAGCCTCATTTGCATACCTAATGAGCTGCCATTTTTGCAGAAGAGGCTCTTGCACCAGAAGGAGCTGTCTACACTGCCCCTTCTTGCACAAGAAACACCCTCTTGTGCAATGCTGCTATGCCAATTATTTTCAGGAATAACGGCATTGCGCAAGAGGGTGTTTCTTGCGCAAGAAGGGGCAGTGTAGAAAGCTCCTTCTGGCGCAAGAGCCTCTTCTGCAAAAATGGTAGCTCACTAGGTATGCAAATGAGGCTTGGTGCTATTCCACGCTTAGCCTCATTTGCATATTTCTCACGCAAGAAGCCGCGAGTGTAGACATAGCCTCGCAGTGCATCTACACTGCACCAGTAAGTCGAAATAAGACTCAATTTGAGCTACACAAATTGCATATCTTATTTTATCTAATTTTGAGATTTGGCACTGTCTATACAGCGCCAAATTTTGAAATAAACTGCTGTTCTGAAACATCCCTTAACCCTCGTGGAACGAGGGTTACAGGGATGTTGGAATAGCGAGCCCGTTATTTCGAAATCTGTTTCAAAATAACAGGCTGGTTTAAAAGACGTGGAATAGCTATTTCTGGTATCCCAAAATAGCACCACAGTCTAGACGTACCCTCAGTGGACACTCCACTCTGGGGCTGGGTCTACGCTGCCAAGAAGATCGAAGCCGCCGCCGCAGTCAATCTTCTGGGGTTCGAATTAGCGGGTCTAGTGAAAACGCTCATTCGAACTGAGGGGGCGCACCCCCCTCAGTGCTGCCGGTCCTGCTCCTACAAGGAGTAAAGGAAGTTTGAAAGAGTGTGTGCCGTCGACTTCCCGCCATGTAGACAGCACCAAAATGCAATATGAGGTTCTTGGACTCCAGCGACATAATTAACGTAGCTGGAGTTGAGTATTTTAAGTCGACTCTAGTGTAGACCTAGCCTGGAAGAAAAGTCACTTTATTCCAGAATAATTAGCGTTCAGCTGAAGAAGGGGGCTGTGCCCATGAAAACTCATGACACCATCTGCATGTTTTGTTAATCGCGAAGGTGCTGCAGGCCTATTTGCTGGTTTAAGTTTTTCCTGTTGCAGACTAAAGCGGCTACCCCTCTGAAGAGCAGAGTAACCACTAGGGTACAAAATCCCCTGTATGCTGGGATTGAGCATCCGCACAAGCAACTACTGCAAATAGCTTATTCCACCACGGCTAGACTGGTCAGTTTCCCCATGAGGCCAAACCTGCATGGGGTTCCTGTTTGCTATGGGCTTCTTCCCTTCACTGATGTTCTCATAAACACTAGAACTGGAAGGAACCTCGAGAGGTCATTGAGTCCAGTCCCCTGCTCTCATGGCAGCACCAAGCACTGGCTAGAGACCATCCCTGACAGATGTCTGTCTAACTTGCTTTTAAATATCTCCAGTGATGGAGATTCTATAACCTCCCTGGGCAATTTATTCCAGTGTTTCACCACTCTCACAGGTAGGAAGTTTTTCCTAATGTCCAGGGCTCGCCGAACCGTGGCGAGCCCCGCTCGCCAGCTGCGCTGTCTGGCGATCTGCGCATGCGCAGATCGTTCTGCACATGCGCAGATCGCCCGAACCCGGCTCTTCCGGGTTACAATCTACTCGCCATGGGCGAGTAGATTGGACGTTAGCAGGGCTCGACAAATTATACAACCTAAACCTCCCTTGCTACAGTTTAAGCCTATTGCTTCTTGTCCTATTCTCACAAACCAAGGAGAACAATTTTTCTCCCTCCTCCTTATAACACTCTTTTAGGTATTGAAAACCACTATCATATTCCCTCTCGCTATCCTCTTTTCTAAACTGAACAAGCCCAGTTATTTAAGTCTCCCCTCATATCTCATGTTCTCTAGACCTTTCATCATTCTTGTTGCTCTTCTCTGGACCGCCTCCAGTTTCTCCACATCTTTCTTGAAATGTTGTGCCCAGAACTGGACACAATACTTCAATTGAGGCCTAATCAGCACAGAGTAGAGCGGAAGAATGACTTCTCGTGTCTTGCTCATCACTCCTGTTAATGCAGCCCAGAATCATGTTTGCTTTTTTTTTGCAACAGCATCACACTGGTGACTCATATTTAGCTTGTGGTCCACGATGAGCCATAGATCCCTTTCTGCAGGACTCCTTCCTAGATAGTTGCTTCCCATTCTGTATGGCTACGTCTATACTGCACCGTTGTTCCACAAAAGTAGAATATCACTGTGCTTCATTTGCATAAGCTTTTGCGGAAGAAAGGAGCAATATAGACGTAGCCCTAGTGTGAAACTGATTGATCCTTCTTAAGTGGAGTACTTTGCATTTGTCCTTATTGAACTTCCTCCTATTGACCTCAGACCATTTCTCCAGATAAATTTGAATTATGACCTTATCCTCCAAAACAGTCGCAACCCCTCCCAGCTGGGGATCATCTGCAAACTTAATAAGCATCCTCTCTATGCTAATATCTAAATCGTTGAAGACATTGAACTGAACTGGTCCCAAAACAGACCCCTGTGGAACCCCACTTGTTCTGCCCTTCCAGCAGGATTGTGAACCGTTAATAACGACTCTCTGAGATCAGTTATCCAGCCAGTGACGCACCCACCTTACAGTAGCCCCTGTAAAAGGGCTTCTCTGTAAAAGAAGGGCTGAGGCAAAGTCTCCCTGGCAAAGGGAGCCCCGTTCCCCACCCCCAAAATGGGGCCTGAGTTATTTTCGAGGCTAGAGGGGATGCAATTCTTATGGAGGTGGCAGTTGTCTATTACAAACTGGGAGTCATGAGCACGTCGGCCCAGGTCAAATAAAGGGCAGGCCAAGATGCACCCCTGCGCTTCTGTGCGCCAGGGGTCGATCGGAGCCCGACTGCCGCCCAAGGAACCACAGAAGGGCCCATGTTGCCTTGTTCAGTGAGCGCCGGGGGGCGAGGACAGAGCCGGGACAGTCGAAGGAGCCCGGCCGGTTCACTCGTGTGCGGCTACAGGACCCGGCACCAATAGCTATCGCAAGTGAAGGGGAGGACGGGGGGACCCTCACACATGCCTCTGGCAGGTAGGGGCGTTTCATCCCCATTTCACACATGGCAAAACTGAGGCCCGGAGAGATTAAGGCAGCGGCAGACCTGGGATTGGACCCCCCAGCAGCCCCGACTCCCTGCTCTAACGGTGCTTTCTCCCTGGAAAAAACAAGAGTTGGGGGGAGGAGGACAATGCCATGAGGGTCCCGGCAGGTTTCACCCCCCTCTTGGGGGGGAGGCAAGGCCTGGCTGCTGGACGAATGGAAGGAACCCCTCCCCCACATCATAGGCCGAGTCCAGCTCATGGGGCTGTCATGCCACTAGAGGGCGGTGAAACCCCCCGAAAGGGAGGCCGCTTTCTGAGTCAGGCTGCCTGCAGCCCCCTCCTCCCGGGCTGGGCCAGCTCCTGGCTCTGTCGGTCCCTTTCGCCCGCCTCCGCCTCCGCTTTGAGCTTGCAGCCAGTGATCTGCTGCGACTCTGCACTTCCTGGGGTGGGGCCGGGGAGCTTGTCAGTGGTTCCCTGGGGCCTGGATGGAGACCCAGCAAACTCAGCTCACGTGGGGACCAACACCCTGTCCTTGCTAAGCCAGGCTGGATGAGAGCAGAGCTCTGGGCTGGACAATGCCTAGCGCCAGGGAGCCTGGACTGTACCTGGAACTCCTAGACATGTCTATAAATAGCCATAATAACCTGGGGGGGGTGAGTGATCCCCTCCTTCTCCAGCTCCCCCTTTCTGCACCTTCTTTTCAGACGCCTCCTCTTGCCTGCCTCATTCTGCCTGGTGTGTGGGTCGCCCTCCCTTGGATCCAACCCCCCCCCCATTGCAAACTTATTAAGATAACGACTGATCCCGGGTTGCTAGGGAACCGCTGTCGGAACCACCTCTTCAAAGACTTTTTGGAAAAAAAATAAAAAAGGTCCCGTCACGTCTTCCACGGCAGCGCGGGGGCTCAGCCGGGTGCGGAGGCAGGAGGCCAGCGGTGACTTGGCAAACCCGGCTCGCCCCGTCCTTTCTCACTCGGTTCTAGCTGCCCCCGGGGTGCTGGGTGACTAGGGCCTGGTCCTGAGAGGGGCTGAGGGGGACCAGACCCCAAGCAAGGCCCTGCCCCTGGTGTTTATGGTCTAGCAAGGGGACAGCCAGTGCCAGTAGTCCTAGGGGCAGCCCTTGAGTAGCCAGGGCACAGGCGCCTTCCCCGCGGTCCCACGCGCCTCAAGGCGGGGCCGTTGTTTTCAAGCTGGGGGCCGTGAAGCCCAGGGGGCCGCAGGCGAGGCCTAAGCTTTCCACCAGGGGCCGCGCCTCCATCTGAAACGTTTGGGGGGCCTGGGAATGAGAAACGGCTGAGAACCCCGGAGCGAGACGCTGCGTGGCGAAAACCACTGGTGCCCCCGCGTCACCGGGGCGCCCCCTAGTGGAGCGGCATGGCGGCTAGGGCTGAGGAGGGAGATGGCTCGCAGGGTGCCACCGCGGATGGGGCGTTCACCACTCGTTGGCGTCCCTGAGGGGGCAGCCCCAGGGCGAGGCCAAAGCCCGGGTGCGGAGCTGGCCTGCCACGTGGGGAACTTGGCCCTTCGTGTCCCAGGCTTGGAGGGCCCCGAAGGGAGGTGACAGAGACTAGCCTGGCTGCAGAGACATCCCCTGGGGCTCCACGTTGTGGGTCCGGGCTGGCTGACGCAGGCTGCTTGCAGGTTGCCGTGGGCTCAGGGCCGTCCTTGGGCCTGTGCTGAATATGCAGCTGCATAGGGCACCAGTAAAGTTGGGGTACCAGGTGCGTATGCCATGGGGGATGGGACAGCAAGGGGCAGGCTCTGGGGCCCAGCCCCACTGTGGTGGCACCCGCTTGCCGCTCATCCGCTCCTCCTCACTGGGGTCAGGAGCAAGGCCATGTCTCCGGGAGGCGGGGACCCTGACAGGACTGGGGGTCGAGGCTCGGGGCTGGTGCGGGGCCGGCAGCGGAGCCCCAGGTGGCAGCCAGGATCTTGGGTGTGGGGCCCAGAGATGAGGGGCCAGTGGTGGAGCCATGTGCAGCACCCGGGACCCCGGCCACGGGGCCAGCGGCAGCCGGGAACCCACGTAAAATGTGCGGGTGCTGCAGCACCTCCCCAGCGGCCACGTCTACGCCCTGCTCCTGCCCCCACAGCTCTGAGGGCAGCCCCACCCCATGGAGTGGCCGCTCCTCTGCATAGGGCCCGGGGTTCCTTCGCCTGGCCAGCTGCCTGGCTCCCGGGGGGCTGCACTTACAGAAGCTTTGTGCATGAATATGAGTCGGGCGTGGGGCCAGAGGCTGAAAAGCTTTGCCCCGACCAAACAGCCTGCAGGGCGCATGGGGGGTGCGGTTGGGTCGAGGGGGCTGCCTCGGCCTTGCCCATGTGCACAGCTCCGCAGGGGTCCAGGGAAGGAGAAACTGCACAACCCCCCCCGCCCGCCCCTGCTGCGCTATTCTGTGTGCAAGCCCCAGCCCTGGGCCCTGGTAAGGAGCCAGAGACGCGATTAGAAAGGGCCTGGGCCTAGCCCAGCTGGCTCTGTTCCGGCGGGTGGCGAAGCAGCTTCTTCCCCCAGCGGCTGTCCTCCCGCTCATGCGCCGGGGCCGTGTCATGGGCCTGGGATTCGTTGTCCAGGGCCACCTGCTAGCGAGCACCTGCAGAGGAGCTTCAAGGAGTTCAGGAGCAACACAGCGCTCCAGCCCCCTCCCAGCCCACCGCTGCTCTCCAGCCCCACCGGGGTCCCCGGCCTGAGCGGCTTTTCAGCCCCCTCCCAGCCCACCGCTGCTCTCCAGCCCCACCGGGTTCCCCGGCCCGAGCGGCTCTTCAGCCCCCTCCCAGCCCACCGCTGCTCTCCAGCCCCACCAGGGCCCCCGTCCCGAGCGACTCTCCAGCCCCACCAGGGTCCCCGGCCCGAGCAATTCTCCAGCCCCACTGGGGCCCCCGGCCTGAGCTGCTCTCCAACCCCACCAGGGTCCCCGGCCCAAGCAAAGCTCCAGCCCCACCAGGGTCTCCAGCCCGAGCGATTCTCCAGACCCACCGGGGCCGCTGGCCTGAGCGGCTCGCCAGCCCCACTGGGGCCCCCGGCCCGAGCAGCAGCTCAGAACACAAGGGGCGACAATGTCCCGGGTTTTGTCCTTTCCCTGCTGCTGCTCGCTAAAAATAAGCCATCAGGCACCTGCTGCTCTGATTAGCCCCTGGGCACTCAGCTCAGCTAATTAACCCCTGAGTGACTGTGCCAAGTGCATCTCTAATGGCCGTGTTGCATCGCGCAGGCAGGAAGGGAGTCCTGGCACTAGGGCCGCGCCCAGTTCTCACAACAGCCCCTGGCTCCCTCCAGTGGCTGTCCTGACCCTCGGGGCTGCCAACACCTTCCTCTCTGGGCCGGACAGAGACCGATACGATCAGCCCAGCGTCTGCCCAGCATGGGGCTGCCCACTGGGACTGGGGCTTAATCCCCTGGCTCCATTTGCCCCCAGCACCCATTCCCGGTCCAGCAGCCGGTGGCCGTGTGGTGGGGTGTCGTCTCTTATCCTTGTGTCTTTCTCTCAGAGCTGTGCTTTGTGTTCTTCAGGGTGTGTCCACACTGCACCCTTAGCTCGAACTCAGCTACACAATTTGAGCTATCCAACTTGTGTAGCTTATTTTGAGCGTATTTCGAAAGCGTGCCAAATGACGAAATAAGCTGTCTGCACAGCGCCAAATTTCGAAATAAACGGCTATTCCGAAACGTGCCTTAATCCTCGTGGAACGAGGGTTACAGGGACGTCGGAACAGCCCACCCGTTATTTCGAAAGATATTTCAGAATAATGGCGCACTGTCAAGACACAGAATAGCTATTTCGGGATACCAGAAGTATCCCGAAACAGCCCCGCAGTGTAGACGTACCCTCAGTTCCCAGCTCTACTCCATGGTGGCTGATTCTATAGTTGGTCTGAGTTCTATACATTTGCTGGGCCGTGAGGTGTCCCTAGCCACCAGGTTTACTGGGTTTGATCAGTTCTTCCCAGTGACTTGCACACTGGTGCTTTACAGGCCTTGATTTGGTGCCTGGAGGAACATTTGGCTTAGGGGAGGTGGCTGGCTCCATTGGTCTGAAGCGGAGCTGGGCAGAAAATATTGTTTCTGCCCTGCAGAAAATTCTGACATTTTGAAATTGGTTTTGTCCCAAATCTGGACGAAAAGTTGAAATAGTCACAGAATGAAGTCGTCGGAATCATGTTGATTTGGAAACCTTGGAATGACTGTATTGCAATGAAATGGTGCCGTGTAATTTACGTTAATCTACGATATATTCTAGAGACTTCGTCTGTCTGTTTGTCTGTCTGTGAGCCTGTCTGTTCAAGCACTCCTCCTAAACGGTAAGAACTAGGGCCACCACATTTTTGTCTGCAGCTTCCTCTTGTCATAACTTAAAGCAAGGCCAGGGTTTGGTTGTGCCAGGACAATGGGATGTGTCTGGAATGCAACTGTGTCTCATAAAATGGAAAGGGAGGGATCTGGAAGGAGGGAGTTATACTGTAGAATGACCACAGGGGGGCAGCAAGGAGCCAAAGATGGGGACTGGGACAGCTGTCACCCCACTGGGCCAGCAGGGAAAGCGGTGGAGAAAGGGACAGTTATCTACTATATATTTCAGAGAGTTTGTCTGTCTGTCCCCCCACCAGGGGACATGCACCCCTCCCCTGGCTGTGCCTGATGGAGTTGCAGTGGCCATGGAGAGGTGCTTTTTACCTGGCCCCAAGCTGCTGCGGTGAGAGAGGGCTGGGGTGGTCCTCTCCCCCGGGGCAGCCTGCAAAGTGAAACCCTCCTCCCCAGCCCCAGCCCAGAGCAATGATTTTAATGAAGAAAAACAAAAGTGAGTTAAGGACGCGAGCAGTGTGGGGCAAATCTTCTAGCAAGTTTATACATCTAATAACTATCAGACAAGGAATCGTTCCAACAAGGAAGCTGGAATGAAAAACTCCACTTGGATTTTGAAACTTTTCCGTCTAAAGTTTCACCAAAGTGCCTCTTAGGGTGTGTCCCACTTGGGGATTTTAGCCATTGAAGCTGGCCCTTGAACTTCACTGTGAAAAGCCTGGCCCATCCCTGGGCCTTCATGCTTTAACTGGCACAACCTGCCCGCATCTCACCTCCCCTTCGATCATCTTCCCTTCTGGGTGCAGCAGCCACACCTGTCCTGCTCTGCAGCACCAACCTGACTCACGGGGTTGCACAACTTCACCCTAAGTGGTTAAGGCCCTGGCTCAGGACTCCGCAGACCCAGGTTGCGTTCCCAGCTCTGCCACAGATGGCTGGCGTGACCTTGGGCAAGTCCCTTAGCCTTTCCGGTCTCAGTTTCCTATCTGCGCAGTGGGGGTAGTAGCCCTGCTCACCAAGGCGGTGCAAGATCAATACCGTAAAGACTGTGAAGCATTTTGGGGTCGACAGAAGCGCTGTACAGAGTTAGGGTTTATTATTTCCCACTTCACAGTCTGCTCACACGCTCCTTAACCTCTCTTCTAACTGCCCCCTCTGCCTCCTTCCCCCACCCTCCGCTCTGCCCCATCCTTCCCTGCGTCCTCTTGTTTGGGCCCCCCTGCTCCAGGCACCCTTCCTGGCCGACTTGGGACCTTTCCTGCAAACACACTCCATTCTCCAAGTCTCCTTTCTCCATCCCGGGTCCCTTGGCAGCCCCTGGGCGTTGTCCCATTTGTTACCTCCATCTGAGTTAGCTCCTTGGGGCAGGGGCCTGGGCTCAGCTCTTCAAGGGGGGCGATGAGCCCCAAACTCCTCTTGGCTTCAACGGAAATTAGGAGCTCAAATTTGCACATCTCGGTCTTTGTCTTTTCTTAGTGCCCCCCCCCCAAACCCTTGCACTCCCCTCCCCCCGAACAAGAGTTTTATTGCTGTAGCCCCCAGCCAAGGCCCCTGGCTGCTAGGTGCGGTGCATACACCTGATGGGGGAGGCCTTGGGAGGAGGACTGTATAGTCCAAAGACCTCGGGGGTTCAGGAACAGTGTTCCCTGGGAGCTGTGGGCTTCTGCTGCTGCTCTGGGAGAGATTCCAGTGCCCCCAGCTGGCTAGCAGAGCGCCCGGCGGGGTTTTGTGTTTCTACTGGTGGTGCACATTCCCACGTGCCTCGGCGCATATACAAATTTATTCTGCACATGGTTGGGAAAAAATCTGGGCGTGGGTGGAAAAGATGGGAGGGAAGGTTGTTCAGGATGACCCAGGCGGGTCCAGGGGTGGGAACGCGCGGCCCCTCGTTCTGCACGCTCAGTCGCAGGGCGTTTGGATCCCAGCTGCTGCAAAGAGCCGCAGGAGACACAGTCGAGAGCCACGTGGGCTGCGGAGCCTCAGTCTGAGCGTCGCTGAGCTCAACCCGCGAGAGGGGAAACTGAGGCACGGAGCGGCAGGGACCAGCCCAAGGAGCCGGAGCCCTTCCCCTGCCCGAAGCGCTGACGGGGCCGGCACCAGGCGCGTCCGCAGCGCCTCCAGCCCAGCCTGGCCCGGGTTGCGAGGCTGGGCTGGGTGGGAGGCGCCCGGCGCCGCGCGGGTTAAGCCGGCTGCCCCCTCCGAGCCAGGCGCAGGGCGGCTCATAAAGCGCCCCCGCCGGCCGCGTTCCGGGGACGCCTCGCTGCGCAGCCGCTCGCTGCGGGCAGGCTCCGGCGCTGGCGCCCGCTGCCAGCCGGCGAGATGGAGCCGGCCGCGGCTGGGAAAGGCGCGTCCGCGGGCGCCGGGGCGCAGGAGGCCGGGCAGCCGCAGCGCTGGGAGGAAGCCAGGACTTTCTATGACAGCCTGACCCCCAGGAAGAAGCCCAAGCCGGTAAGAGCCTGGTTCTTGCGGGGGGTTGCAAACCTCCCCACGCTGGGTCCGAGCAGAGCCCCCAGCCCTGGTGTTCCCTGCCTGCCAGCTCTGGGAGGGCCCAGCCAGGTGACCCTGCCCCCCTGGGGAAGGCCGTGGCGCTGAGCCTGGCTGCGGGCCACTGACCCTGTGAGAGCCACGGGGTGGGTGCCTGCAGGTCCCGTGGCCAGAGGGTGGGTGCCCAGGCCATGTGGGGGTGGGTGTTGGTGGGGTGGCAACTGCCCCCCTGCCCCTGGTCACTGGTTTGGCAGGGCCAGGGCCCCTGCAGCCCCCAGGTTAGTAACAGGCGCTGAGCGCTCCACCCTCCAGCTGGGGCTGGCAAACAGGGTGTAGACACCTGGCGCGCTCGGTGGTTAGCAACACCCGTCCCTGGGGTGCTTGTTCGGCACAGGCCTCCCTGGGGCTCTTGCAGCTGCCTCTGGAGGGTCAGGGACTGGCCGGGGCAGACGAGGCCCTGGAGCTGATCAGCTGCAGGGCTGGTCCTGCCTGGCAATCCCTGTGGTCATCCCCTGGCCAGCCCTGAGAGCAGGGTGTAGGAGACTCCCAGGTAACACACCTGTCTCCCGCCTGGCCCCTCAGGTGTGAATGTGAACAGAGAGACTTGGGCGGCTGTCGTGCCGCGGAGGCCCTTCGGCGGTTTTATCTTGGGTTCCTGGACGCCTACTGTGTTGCTGGCAGAGAGAGGGTTATCAGTGGTTTCCACCTTCTCAGCGGTAGTGGGAACAGGGGGGGGATGAGCTAGCCTGAGTTAGACCAGTGATCCTCTTCCCCGTCATGCCAGCCTCTCGGGCTGCTTCAGCCATTAATGTGACTCTGCAACACCCCCAGAGGTGGGCAATTAGGGAAACTGAGGCATGGGGGCAGTTAAGAGAGTTGCCCAAGGTCACACAGTCAGTGGCAGATCTGAGCCCGAAAGCCGGGAGTCCTGATTCCTAGTCTTGGACTCTAGAACATACCCCTTCCTCTGGCCGTGTTGCTGTGACTCGTTTCTATGGGGTCTGCCGTAACTTCACAGCCAGCTCCTCCTCCATCCCCGGGGGCTGGTGTCAGACCTGCTGTGAGGTGCTGGTGCCAAGAACCACACAGAGCGCTGCACGGCACTCGGACGCAGCTGGGCACACCCTGGGAGGCAGCTGTCACGGCCCGTGATGAATGGGTGCGTGGCATTTTCCTGTATTATTTATATAGTGTTCTGAAAACCCACAACCATCTCAGCCATTGCAGTGAACTGTCATCTGATCCCCGAGCGCCGGGGCCCCAGAGGCCTGTGGTGCGTTTTAAGAAATGGTTCTAGGGATCAGTCGGCGGGTCCGTCCCTCAAGCCACCCACTGCCTTCGTGGGGCCAGGGCACATGCCTGGCCTCTCTGCTGGGAGGGGAGCTCCATGTTCGAGCTGGCACCTGGCATGCCGCCAGCTGATTCCACATCCCTGCTGCTGGTTGGCGATGTGACCTGGCGAGCGGGACGGGGGCAGAGGCGGGGTCGTGTTTTCAGAATTGTCCCGGGAGCGGGGCTGGGGGGGAGGAAGCCGAGGATGCTAGCAGAGAGCTGGTAATTCCATCGTCTCTATGCGTATGTTCCGCGTCTCGATATTTCTTCGCAGGTTTTATGTCCCTCTGGGGTCTCGTATTTTACATCGCTGTATATATTTGTGTTGTGTTTAAAAAACGTTGTACGCCACCTCGACTATTTTAAATAGAGAGGTGGGGTAAAAATATTTAAATAAACAAACTAGTCTTGGAGAGCCCTGGACGTACGTGGGGGGTAGGCAGGAAGTGAACGACCTCATGAGGCTGTAAACAGCGGATGGGGACGCGGTTGGGTTACACTGGGCCCAGGGCACCTAGGGTTTGAGGCCTCCCATAAAACATCATTCCAGCCAATCCCTGTCCTTTTCAGTGCTCTCTGCCCCCTTCCCGGGGGCCCCTGTCAGCCCCTCCCCAGCTGTGCTGGTTCTCCCTGCTGCTTGGGGCTTCCTTCCAGCCACTGGGGCTGGCTGCAAAGAGCCGGCTGGAATCGGCCCCGTCCCTGCGCAAGGCTTAAATGCCTGTTCACGGCCTCAAGACCCTCCCCAGGGACACCGTGCATGAGAACCAAGGGGAGCATGATCCAGCGGTGAGCAGAGAGATCTGAGGCAGCCCCTGGCAAAATGAGGTCTCTTGTCGGGTGCTGCTTCCTTTCCATGCTCCTTAGCGGTGCCCCCCATATAACTGTCCCCTGGCCCCAGTCACACTGCCTGGCCAGAATAAACCCACTGCCCCCTCCTCAGAGGGCAGATCCCTTCTCCCTGGCTCCAAAGGGGCGGAACCGGTTTTGGATTTGCTGCCGCACGGTGCTGATCCTGCCCGTCTCCCAGCCCCAAGCCGGGACCCTGGAGCTAAATCCTCCCAACTGGCTGGAGTCCAGCGTTGGCGCTGAATCCAGATTTAACCCCTGATCCCAATCTCTCTACTGGACCAAACCAAAACGCCAGGGCCAGGGCACCTCTGAACTTGGAGGGGGGAAGGTCAGAATCCTGAGCCACATCTCAGTTGGGTTGGTCTGGTCCAGCGCTGTCCAGAAGCCTTGGAGACCTGCTCCTGCAGGGCCGGATGGGAGCCAAGTGTCTGGAGAGGAGAGAGAGACAGGCCCCCAAGGTCTGGGGGGCCTGATCCAGGTGCGCTGTCGCATTCCTGTCACAGCTTGTGGCTGGGCTGCGGGACGGCTGCATCTGACATCCATGGGTAATGGTAGGGCTGGGGAGGCAAGCCCCCCAGCCCCACCCCTTCTGCTAAGGCCCCGCCCCCATGGGAGCCAAGCCCCCATGGGAACCAAGCCACCAGCTGCCCCCACCCCAGTAGGCATTCTGGGGATGGACTGTGGGCAGGGCCAGGCAGGCAGTTTGGGAAGGCAATGCCTTCCCTTGCCTATGATACCGGCTGCCCATGCTGACATCCCATTGAGCGGGATTTCCTGGGGGTGCATTTGCGCTCCCGGGCGGGACACAGGCCCAGGCAGGCTCCAGCCTCAGGAAATGTTAAATATTCGCCCCTTTGTGTTCAGATGTTGGCCCAGGTTCTCCGCGGGGGACCGTGGCGGCAGCGACAGCCCAGTCTGGGCCGACACAGCGATGAACCGGCAGCCTCCAGAGCGAAACGCCGGAGCAGCTCATGCTTGAGCAAAACCCTTCCAAAGGGCACTGACAGGCTCCCTGTGGCTCGGTGCAGCCCGGGCCCTGTAGCGCGCGCTCGTCCGTGCTGGGCCCGGCCCCACCGCGTACACGTGCAAGCCCGGTTCAGCGAGTGATAATAAGACAAACCGGGATGTAAACGTGTAACCGCTCAAGCGCCTCGCGGCTCAGCGCGCTCCGTGGGCCCGGCTCAAGTGCCTCGCGGCGCCGTGCACCGTGGGCTCAGGCTTCAATCCGCTTTATACTGCAGTGCCCACAGCGAAGCCACCCTGGAAGTGTGGCCAGCAGCCCCAGCCAGCCCAGCGCCCAGGCAGCCAGCGGTAACCTGCAGTGGGGGGGCAGCCCGGCCTGCTCCGGACAGGGGCTGCTCCGGCAGGCCCCGCAGAGCTGGAGCAGCCCTCTGCTCGGGGTGGACGGAGAGCTGCTCCAGCCCTTCCCGGTTCCCCCAGCTTCCCCTATTCGGGGTGCGGCTCGCCGGTTATCCCTTCACACCCCTATTGACCAACGGGAGGGGAAGCACACCCCATGACATGGAGCTATGAAAACAAGGCAGGGCCATTTTGGACACTGGGGAGCAGACACCCCCCTGCTGCAGGGACCCTATGGGGGTTGTCGTGTCTCCCTGAGCACCCGGAGGCTCTCGGGAGCTGCCCTCTGAGCGGCCAACACGAGGCGATCTGGAGGGACCAAGGCATGGCAGCGCTTGGTTCCCCAATGCTCCCTTTTCCCAGGATGCCGTCTGCCTGCTTCTGGAATTGTCCGCTTTCAGCCTGGCCTCTGAGGCGTTGCTCTCTCTGGCCGCCCCGGACGTGTTGGGATTTCCCCTCTGTTCCTGGACAGTTCAGAGCTCGTAGGATATGAGGAGAAACGATTTCCCTAGGCGGGTGGGGAAGCACTGGGATGGGTTCCCTAAGGAGGGGGTGGAATCTCCATCCCTAGAGGTTTTTACGTCCCGGCTTGACACAGCCCTGGCTGGGATGGTTGAGTCGGGGTTGGTCCTGCTTTGGGCAGGGGGGCTGGACTCGATGACTCCTGAGGGCTCTGCCAGGCCTAGGGTTCTATAATCTCTGCACTTTCCATAGGACCCAGCACTAAATACGCCCCAGACTCCTGTTCCTTTGCTCACTGGAAGTCGATGCTCCAGTCTGCATTTCTGGTGGCAGCTGGGGTATCCAGGACTTGGCCACCCACTCTTGGAAGGGGATCCCAGTGTTGTAACCACAGCAACGCTCACGTAACCGGAGTAGATGACCGGATTAGAGGGGTGCCATCTGGTTCAACCTTTGAAGCTGGCTTTGCCAGAGGGGGTCACATGCAGTTATAGATATCAGGCTTGAGGTGCAGAGACGGTCTGGAAATCCGGTAGGAATTGTCTTGGCCCTTCATCCTTTTGAGGAGGATAAACTGTGCTGTCTTTCAGATGAGACCTTTGCTCTGCCTGCCCTCCAAGGATGGGAACACTCCCTTGTCACTGGTTTTCAGAATAGGTGTCCCCTTCCCCCTCCTCTGGGAGGCTGGCCAAAATTCCTGCACCGTGTTCCAGTCAGCTGTCACACTCCACCCCAGAGTTGGCTGCATTTCAGCAGTGCACATCATCTGTGAAGTGCAATGGTAGCAGAGGCACTACTGAAACCTACGCTATTCTTAGTTTTAATCATTCCCCCCATCATTTAATTTTTCTTTCTGTGTGTGTGTGGTGTTTTTTTTTTTGTTTGTGTTTTTTTTTTTTTAATTTTAATGGAGCTCTCTGTTCAGGGGCAAGGTTTCAATAAAAAACATGAAGACTGCGTGGGAGATGGGGAGGCAACTGGTAAGGGATTACAGGAGCTGGCTCTTTCACTAGAGCATCCACAGAAAGGGTTGGTATAATGTGTACAGATGAGATTAGACTAAACCCAAATCTGCAAAGCTGGGATAGTGGTGTAAAGGACGCGGGTACTTCCCAGACCTCTAGCCCAGTGCCTGCTTGGGAGGAGGATTAGACCTATGTCCGCACCCCCCAAAGTACAAACCACTGGTTCGCATCTTCCCGTGTTGCATGGCTTGCTGAGGGCGGGTGCTTCCTACCTGGCTGGTCCTTGTGTTAAGATGCTGAATCCAGATCTGAACAGAGCCCCAGAGAGCCTCGCACCATCTTCCCCTTGGCTGCCCGCCTATCTTGTTTCTTCTAAGCTCTTTATTAATCTCTGTGGAAAGGGGCTCGCTGGAGCATCCTGGCTGACCCTCCGGCCGCAAAGGGAGCGGGCGGAGCAGCTGATCTGTTTGGTTTTCCGTTCCAAAATGTAAAATTCAGTTTGCTTCGGCTCGGCGAAGCCCTGGAGCTGTTTGCAGACACTGGGTTTGATGCTGACCTTGAGTAACCTTGAGTGCTGCTGTGAGGATAAACAAGGCTTGTTCTGAAGTCCCCGGTCCCCACACAAGACCAAGGTTGCTGGGCTGGGATGCGGCGCAGGGTCCTGTGTGGCCTGACAGCGACTATGAAGCGTGGCTAGGAGGTCACTACAGCTGGGTATTCGGAGGCGAGGCAGCATGGTCTAGTGGTTAAAGCGCTGGAGTAGGTGTGTGGACTCCTGGGTGCTTTTCCTGCCTCTGCCCCAGGACTGCCACGTGGCTGGGGGCAAGTATCTTACACTCCAAGCCTTCGTTCCCCCAGCTGTCAGGTAGAGAGAATAGCTGGCTGCCCGCATAGGGAAGGGTTGTAAACAGAGCAGGTAAAAATAAATAAATAAATAAATAAAAATCAGAGGCTGGATCTTTGTAAACATGCAAGCGGAGTATAGACCGCTCCTGCAGGTTTTCAGCATTGCAATGTTACCGCGGAATGAGCTGCCTGACCTTTCTCTGAGAGGAAGGTTGAAGTAATTCAGTAGTGCCACTTGGGTTCATTTCACGTGGATGTGCCTTACAATGCTAATTTAAATGTGTTAATGTGGTGTGTGTGTGTGTGGGGGGGGGGTAGATAGGCTAGCGTAATTGTGACTTCTCAAAACATTTTGTGCTTTTTTTTGGCCCCAAACCAAAATGTAAGGGTATTTTCGTCTTATGGGAACGTCAGCATTTCTGACTTTGTTCCAAACTGGGGCCAAATTGTTGTGTAGCTGTTGGAATTTCCGACTGAAGGGGAATTCTGCCAGCTGACCAGTACGGACTATGATGCTTAATTCAGTAACGTGTACGGTTCTTCCTTAGCAGGTGGGATCGAGAGGCGCTAAGTGTTATTTCACAGGTTCTGTGTCCCCAGAGGGTGATGCTGGGTTGCTGGACAGCTCTGCCTGCCTGGTGAAAAGCTGGCATAGCACCAGCAATGTAGGGCAGGTTAGAGGAGGACAACAGGCTCCATCGACTTCTTGCTGCGTTTATTACCGCTGAAATTTACCCTAGGGGGGCTCTGTGCCTTTAAATGGCAAGGAGAGAACTTGGAGGATCTTGTAAACAGCGCTGCAAGATCAGGGCATACGTGACACAGGGACATACATGCAAGCTGCATGCCGCACAGCCGTGCATGCGTGCGTGACAGCAGAGCCAGATGTATCCGTGCCGCACCACGCCAAGGCCACTGGCTCTGGAAAATCGCCTCCAATGGCCTCCCATAGCACCCTATGGGAATCGGATCAAACTAAGTGGTTGTGACAGTCACAGCACTGACCCAGTTTTATCTTGCAGGAAATTCTTAAACAGCTGTAGCTGGAGAATGTGCGTCCCTGCTGTCCATCGGGTACCAGGACATGGAAACCAACGTTGTAGAGGGTGCGTGCACAAACACGTGTGCACATGCACGCAGACACTGGGACTTTTCAGCTTAGAAAAGTGGACACTAAGGGGGCATAGGCTAGAGCAGTGTTTCTCAACCTTTTTCCTGCCCCCCCACAAAGTACCCCTTTAAAAAAAAAAAAAAGTACTCCCAGTACCTACAGTTTTCAGACACACACAATTTTTTTTTCTACTATTGCAACACATTTGTTTAAACAACTAAATCAGAGCCGGGCGACAATGAAATTTTTGGGTGTAAAAAGTACAAAAATAATAAAATGCTGTAAAACTTCACACACAAATTCAGTTTTCTCCAAATTTCAGTTGTTGCCGTACCCCCCAGCCTTCTCTCAAGTACCCCTAAGGGTACTTGTAGCCAGGGCTGGCCTTACCCTGAGGCGGCCACCTCAGGTGCCAGACTGGGGGGGGGGCACCACTAGGACCCAGAGAATTGAGACCTTTCTAAGTTTTGGCCCAAGCGAGGGGGCATGGGGACGTCATTTGAGCTCCCCACCTCCGCTGCCAAAATGTTGTGGGCCGGCCCTGCTTGTGCCACGGGATGAGAATCACTGGGCTAGAGGTCTATATTAGTCTGACAGGGTCCCCCCCGGGGCTGTTGTATCTCAGGTCCTGGCTAGCCATGCCCACGCAGCCTAGGAGAAGTCATTTTAGGGAACAACAGTCTGTCCATCCAGACTCCCCTGCAGCGGCTCTGTGATGCTCGAGGGGGGTGCTGGAGAGACTTCGCCCTGCTGTGTTTGCTCAGGGGAAAGGGTGCGGGTGCACTCACGCTGCCAGGGACACTTCCGAAGCTTGCTGTCCACAAGGCGGCTTGCTGGGCTGTAGATTTCCCATGGGCCACCCTGGCTGCATCTGCCTGGCTGGCTCCGTCGCGCGGCGGTGGTGCTGCCAAGAGGAGCCGGGGGGTTGTGCTCAGGCGCTGACGCAGAGGACGCTTCCTCCCAGCTGGGTGCCCGAGAGGTGGGAGTGACTCTGGGGTGTTGGAGGATCAGAGCTGAACAGGCCGGTGGAAGGCTCGCGCCGAGCAGGCGGAGAATGGGTTGCGTGTTGTTGGTTGTAATAAAGCCAAGCGCAGGGGTGAGAGCGAGTGTGGACTTTGCAGGGTGTGTGGGTCGTGTTTGTGTAGCAGGTTGGGAAGGGCAGCAGCTCACCTAGCTACACAACCACAAACTAACAGCTGCGCTGGCCAGGGCGGCCTAGTCACCAGAGAGCCTAGAAACCCGAGTGATAACACAGTGTTTCTCAACCTTTTTTTTAAATAAAGTATCCCCTTTAAAAAAAATTTTAAGTACCCCCACTACCTATAGTTTTTAAACACACACATTTTTTTTCCTGCCATTCCAACACATTTGTTTAAACAACTTAATTGTAGCCAGGCGGGCGATGAAATTTTTGGGTGTAAAAAGTACAAAAATAATAAAGCGCTGTAAAACTTAAAACAAAAATTCAGTTTTCTCCAAATTTCAGTTGTGTGGATGTACCCCCCCAGACTTCTCTCAAGTACCCCTAAGGATACTCGTACCACTGGTTGAGAAACGCTGTGGCTACATCTACACTGGCAGCTTCTTGCGCAAGAACTCTTCCAGAAGAGAGTGTCTACACTGACATGTGCTTTTGCGCAAGAGCATCCATGCCAGTGTAGACGCTCTCTTGCTCAAGAAAGCTCTGATGGCCATTTTAACCATAGGGCTTTCTTGCGCAAGAAATTCATATTGCCTGTCTACACTGGCCTCTTGCGCAAGAACAGTTGCGCAAAAGGGCTTATTCCTGAGCGGGAGCGTCAGAGTTCTGGCGCAAGAAGCCCTGATTTCATACATTAGAACGTCCGTTTACTGGCGCAAGAACACGTGGCAGCAAGTTTTTGCACAAGAGCGGCCGCTTTTGCGCAAGATCGCATCAGTGTAGACCCAGCCTGTGGTAACAAACTAAGAGCAACACTGAAAATTGGACTCTTAGGTGCTTTTCAGAAAGTTATTTAGGCACTTTGGTGCCTAACTCCCATGGGAGGTACTTTTGGAAATCTTGCTCGGTGTCTGTCTGCATCGCTAGATATCTATCTGGCCTTGTAGCACATCTGCTTCTAAACTCCACTGATCGTCAATAAGACTTAAGCACCCAGCTGCCCTCTGAAAAAATGGGATGAGGCACCTAAATCACTTAGGCACATTTGAAAATTCTGCCCCAGTGAGGCTGGCCCCGTCTAATACACAGTTCCATACCCTTTGGCCACTGGTATTTAGTTTTCATTGTCTCAGTAGAATAGCCCCCACCCTTGGATGCCCCCCCTAATCTTAATCTAACCTCGGTGTTAGGGTCTTCTATGGTCCCGAATCGGCCCTCAAACCTCTTTGCACGTACTCGCGGGAAACCTCCAGTAGGACTTGCTGCAGTGCATGGTGCTCGGGTTTCAAATTGGCTCGGGTAGTAATGGGACCGGGCCCTTTCGCTGGCGCCTTGGGCTGAGCAATGGGCTGTGGTAGCCCAGCCGCATCGTCGGCCTTGAATAATTACTTAACTAATAATCCCTAAGTAATCCAGCAGAGTGGGATCAGCCCAGCCAACGCGCTCAGCAGCGCACACCAGTAATACCCTGCAGTCCGCTAAGCTGCTGTCCTGGAGCAGGACACCCCCAGCCTACGGTTTTACCAGCCACGGGCCGCTGTGTGCGCAATAGATGTCGCATCCAGACTTGAAAACCCAGCGGGCTTAATTCTGCTCCCGGCTACGTCCCTGTGACTCCATCGATGTCACTGGCGTCGCACTGGTGCAATTGGCCGCAGGATTTGGCCCCGTCTTTCTCCGGCCAGAAGCCCCCAAGAGGCTAGATTCGTCCCCAGCATTAACCTTATTTATTGTATTTGGTTTGTTCCAAGGAGTGGGTCAGAAGTCCATGGCGGCATGGGCGGTTGGAGAAGGTAGGGGAGGTAACCCCCTAGCCCCGTCACATCCCCCCACCACAAGGAGGAGAGGAGGGTGGGCACTCGGGGGCAGCAACGCTCCGCCCCCAAAACACCTACAGTCGGCATTCTGGGGGCGGAGTGTGGGCAGGGCCAGGCTGGCGGTTTGGGAAGGCGACGCCTCCCCCTGCCTAGCGCACCGGCTGCCCCTGCCTGGCACCGTCACTGTTCTGTCTGACTGAGGATTCAGGGATTCTCTGCCAATTCAGGCCTTTCCCCCTCCCCCCACCAGCAGGCAGACGGTCTCTGATGTGCTGGAGGGAACTTTGGGGGGCAGGGCTGGATTTATGCACAAGCTACGTAAGCTCCAGCTTAGGGCCTCCGATTATGAGGGGCCTCTAAATACATTTACTAAATGTCCTGGTTTTGGTAATGTCGTGAGGCCTCTTAAACACGATGTGGCTTAGGGCCTCGGCAGGTCTGAATTCAGTTCTGTGTGTGGGGGGGTGTTTAAAATTCCCCCCAAATCCGAGGGAGGCCTGGCACGTTTCCCTGTCCCAGTGGAGTTCCCCTTCTCTCCCTGGAGCTGCGAACTGGCGACCGGCAAAAATGGCTTCTTCCCGGAGCCCGTTGGCTTTGTGAGTACCCCCTCCCCCCGAAGTGCCGCAGGCTTTCTCGCAGGCAGGGAGCGAGCAGTTTTGCTTGGTTCTGGCCGGCTGCCTGCCGAAGAGTCACCCTTCGGCATTTGCTCCTCATGGGGGTGTCGACCAGCTGGCGGCCACCAAAGAGCCATTTGGCTTGAGAGGCGCCACGACCGGTCGCAACGTGGCCTCCGTGGCCAGCGTGAGAGAAATATCCCCTCTCAGTGCGGGGCCGAGAGCAAAAACGCCGTTGGGGGGAGAGTATCCCCTCTGCAAGGTGCCACGCCCAGCGCCAGCAATAGAGACGGGCCTAATGGCCGTCCACAGAATGACTCTTCTTGGCGTCCTTGGTGGGCGTTAGATCACGCCCCGATGAGTAAGAACACTGACCGATCAGTGTGGGGTGGGGGGTCCCCCAGAGCTTGCAACACCCGCTCCCTGCCTTCCATGCAGACTCCACAACCTTCCTCAGGCACCTTCCCAGCATCGCTGGCGCGGGTGGGTTTTGAGGCCTGGGAGAAGCCTGTCCGGCCGTTCGGTTCTGGCTGACCTGGCGAGGTCTGTAAGGGCTTCTGCCCAGCATTGCCCTGGGACTGCTCACATGGCTTCCCAGCTCCCTCCCACAGTGCAATGCCCAGGGTTTTAACATTTGCCGGAAGCCCCTGCTTGCAGCAGTGCTGGGCCCTGGGGGAAGGTGCCCCCAGGCGTACCAGAATGCACTGGGACCGCCATGAGCTGGGTGGGGGAGCTTCTCTCTGTCGGAGTTTTGCAGCATCACAAGAGACAACCGACGTTTCTGTTCGCTGTGTCCCTGCTGGGACTCCATGCTTTGCTGCAGACACCCCCCAAAGGATGCCCGGATGATCCGGTGCAATGCATGGTCTTCAGCGGATTGGCACTTCTAGGCGCCAGGTCTGAATTTGGCTTTTCGGGTGAAAGGACATGGGACGGTGCATGACGGTGGATGCTTTGGAGAGGGTCCAGCCGAGGGCAACCAAAATGATTCGGGGGCTGGAGCATATGACCTATGAGGAGAGGCTGAGGGAGTTGGGTCTGTTTAGTCTGCAGAAGAGAAGAGTGAGGGGGGATTTGATAGCAGCCTTCAACTTCCTGAAGGGACGTTCCAAAGAGGAAGGAGAGAGGCTGTTCTCAGTGGTGACAGGTGGCAGAACAAGGAGCAACGGTCTCAAGTTGCGGTGGGGGAGGTCCAGGTTGGATATTGGGAAAAACTATTTCACTAGGGGAGTGGTGAAGCACTGGGATGGGTTCCCTAGGGAAGTAGTGGAGTCTCCATCCCTAGAGGTGTTTAAGTCTCGGCTTGACAAAGCCCTGGCTGGGTTGATTTAGTTGGGATTGGTCCTGCCTTGGGCAGGGGGCTGGACTTGATGACCTTCTGTTCTCTGCCGGATGTCCCCAGCGATCCTTCAGCGGGAAACCCGGAGGGGGTTTTCACCAGCTGGGTGGATGCCGAGTGACCCCTAAGGGAATGGGATGGTCTCGGCTCCGAGAGGCCATGGGACGGCGGATGCTGGTCCTAGAAATCTCCGCTCGGAGACGCCCCAGAAGGCCAGGGACGGAAACGTTCCGGCTCAGAATGCGCTCGGAGATGAAGGGCTGACCGCTGAAACGAGGGCTCCCTGCCCATGCCCTTAGGGCAATATAGATCTCGGGGGGGTTCCCAGCAGGCCGGGTTCCCCCCACGTACTCCCTGCCATGTGACATGGCGGCAATAGGGAAACCTTTCCGTGTGAATCCCGGGCCCGGAGAACTTCACTAGATGGAGTTTAATGGGGAGTGAGACGACTGGGAAGGGTTTGTAATAGACACGTGCCCAACCCCCCCCCCCATTCAAATCGAGGGACATCGGTTCCGGATCCATGCCTAGACTTTGGGGGGGAGGGGAGCCTGGCGCGCCATTTCCGGCCCATCGTCTGGCCCGACCCGATGGAACAGGGTCCGTCCTCGCGTGGCCATCGCTGGGAAATGTCTCCCTCTCGTGCAGCCGAAGCCTGAGAACGCGATAACAATCGCCGTCTCCTCGCGGGCTCTGTTCCGCATGGAAGAAGAGCAGAAGATTTACTCTGACCAAGGGGTGGAGGCCTATGTGAAATACCAGCTAGACCATGAGAGTGAACCCTTCCTCCCCGGAGCTGCCTTCCCCTTCGTCAAGGTAAGCCCATCGCTCCAGCCCCTCAGACCCTTCCCCATTCCCAGGTCCCTCCCCACCAGAGAAAGGCACGAGGACCTAGGTGAAACTGAACGTAAACACAAACCTTAGTGCATTCTGCTCTCCACGTTCCGGTGTCAGTCCAGACTAGCTGCCACAGAGCGACTCTGGGTTCCCGCTAGTGTAACCGAGCAGAATCCAGCCCAGACAGTCGAGAGACCCTTTGGGGGAAGGGGGGAGCAAGAAAACACCTTGAGGGAACTTCAATCGGGTAGTGGCCTTCCACTGACCAGCCTGGATCAGAACTGAAGATCAGCTTCTTGTGTATAAGTCTTTCCTGCTGCTGGCTACTTAGATGTTCCCAAGGAGCCCGTGAGCTGTGTCATGTAGATTTGATTAGACTGTTCCTCAGCTTTTTGAGGGCCAGGGAGGAAGGAGCTATGGATATTCCTGAGCATCGGCATGTCAGAGAGAATGCAACAGACTGGTGGGTGGATGGATGGATGGATGGATGGGGGTTGGTGGATGGATGGATGAGTAGATAGGGGTGGGTAGGTGGATGGCCGGATGGACAGACTATGGGCAAGAGGGGGCAGGCGCAGGAGTAGCTAGTGATGTCAAATTTTTTTTTAAAAGCTGAATATTTAGGAGACCCCTCCCATCATGGGGATACACATTTTAACTCCATGTGAGGGGCAGACCTAGATGGGTTCCTCCCAACTTTCGGTGTCCCCTGATCATAGCCCCAGAGGTATTAGTAGGGGACCGGGGGGCACACGGTGACTATAAGCAGACCCCCGTAAATGGGTGGGCATCCGGTTTCCACTGGTCCCCTTCCACTTCTCTTCCGGAAGTTAAGCTCCAAGGCGCATGGGCATGCACTGGTGGTAGGTGACCCTTCCCTCCTCCCTTCGTCTCGTAGGCCCTGGAAGCCGTCAATGCTCAGTTGCGAGAGCTCTACCCCGACAGCGAAGAGCTCTTTGATATTGTCCTCATGACCAACAACCACGCCCAGGTCGGGGTCCGCCTGATCAACAGCATCAACCATCACAGTGAGCACCAACCCCCCGAGCCAGAGCCCGTGAAACGCCCCGGCAGCTGGTGGCCCCTTGGGCTGGGCTTAGTGGTGGGGCTGGAGGGCCAAGCTTTCTCTTCTGCGCCCCTGCTGTTCCGTTCGGCTGTCCACCCCGCCCCAGTCTCCGGGGCTGTAAAACGAACCCTCGTCGGTCTTCGAGGAGCCCTGTAACATGGGACCCAGACCTGAATCAGCCTTGGCTCCGGTTGGGTAAATGGGGGGTGTATGTGCGTGGGGCAACATCTCTTGGCCTGGTTTTGATGCAGCCGTCCCAGCGTGTGCCGTTCCCCAGCACTTGGATGGAAGGAGGCCTGGGTCAAACTGTGCTTGGGTACTTCTCAGGGTCAAAAGCCAAACTCAAACCGACCTTGATTTTGCCCTGTCCCTAGCTGAGAGCTTGGTGGGGCTACCCTTGGGGAAGGAAGGAGCAGTACACTATTCCATAACAAGCGCTTTGCATCGGCAGAGCTTAAAGTACAGGTCAGTTTGAGTGACCTGATGGGGAAACCGAGGCAAGGAGCAGTAATGTGACTTGCCCCAAGTCACTCTGCAGGCAAGAGGCAGAGGTGGGATTAGAACCTAGGTCGCCTGTGTGAGATACTAGTGCTCTAGCTGCTAGGCCACACTGTCTCTACATAAGCAGCGAGGAGTCCTGTGGCACCTTATAGACTAACTGAAGTGTTGGAGCATAAGCTTTCGTGGGCAAAGACCCACTTCGTCAGATGCCACTACATGCATCTGACGCGGGTCTTTGCCCACGAAAGCTTATGCTCCAACACTTCAGTTAGTCTATAAGGTGCCACAGGACTCCTCGCCGCTTTTGCAGATTCAGACTAACACGGCTACCCCTCTGATACTTGTCTCTACATAGGTGCTGTATTGTCTCACTACCACTTGCCCTTTGGGGGCTTCCCTGTGTCTGGGAGGAGGCCGGCTCCCAGGAGGAGGATGCTAGGTGTGGGGGGCGCGCATGGTCTCTGAGGGGATTCCTGGCAGGGGTCGGGAAGCAAATGGCAACCGCTATGAGGCAGACGGCATCGCGTCCGTCCAAGCATCTGAGGCAGGGCTGGCCTGGGCCTCACTGACTCCAGCAGGCCCGGAGCCCCCTCCTTTCCAGCGGCCAGGCCGCCCTGTGCTCATGGGCTGTCTCTGGCCTGGCACTCGGGGGTGTGGAGAGGGAGCAAATTCCCAGTCTGGTCCACTCCCCACCCATGGCAGCTGCTGGGCTCCAGGCCTTCTGTCGGGCTGCACAACCGCTCGGCCCTGGCGGGGCCGGCCCCGCTGACTCGGTGCGTCCGTCCTCCCCAGACCTGTTCATCGAGAGGTTCTGCATGACGGGAGGCAACAGCCCCATGTGCTACCTCAAGGCCTATCACACCAACCTCTACCTCTCCTCCGACGCCGAGAAAGTGAGTGAGGCCCTTGAAGAGGGTGAGTCTGACCGGCCAACCCTGCTGGGCGGTGGAGGGTGGAGGGTGGCGGGGCCGGCCCACCTTGCGTGGCTCTAGGAACACTGGGATCTCCATCCCCTGGGTCTGTGGGGCGTCCCACACCCTGGCTTCAGCCCACGCCCTGCCCTCGCTGATGCCACATGGGTGGGGAACCTTTTTGGGGTCAGGCACTGCTGACCCACAGAAAAATCAGACAGGGGCCGCACGGGGGACACGGTGGTGGGGGGTTCGAACACCAGTGCGGGCTCCCCAGTGCAGGGGGCGAATCCCGAGCCTCAGAGGCCGGATCCAGGCAAGCCGGGGGCCGGAGCCTTAGGTTCCCCACCTCTGCTCTATAGTTTCCATGGAAACGACAGCATCCCCTGCGATCTGTAGTGTCTCAAAGTGCGGGGGGGGCTGCTTTCTCAGCTGGGTGGAAACCGGCTCCTTCAGCGCAGGCAGAAACGGCGGAGGGGCTGAGAGCCCCCTGGAAGATGTGCAGAGGCACGTGTAAATTCTGCACTTTGCACCCCCCGCCCCAGTAAATACTGGACCCTATCTGGGGCTGGGAGGCAGCCGGGGCTGGAAGGAGGCTGGCGCCTAAGCAGAACACTAGACCAGTGGTTCTCAAAGTGTGGTCTGCAACCATCTTTAGGTGGGCCGCAGGCTCTGGGCTGGGCTGCCGCTCCAGCCCTCTGTCCCCCCCGTGAGGCTGGAGCGCCGGTTTCCGGCTGTGGGGAAGGGGGCCGAGCCTCACGGGCCCAATCCGGCTTGCGGGGGAAGGAAGCAGCTTCATGCGCTGCCGTTTCCCCTCTCCCCGGCTAGGGGAATGGCAGTGCGGGAAACTGCTCGCCCGGAGGCTTTCCCCGCTGCTCCCATTGGCTGGAATCACGGCCAATGGGAGCAGCAGGGGCGGTGCCTGGGAGGCTTGGAGCCAGGTAAGTGCCCCCCCATCCTCCCTCATGCTCAGACCCCCCCCCCACCTTCAGCCTGCTCCTGTACCCCAGCGACTTCCCCACCCCCACCTACTCCTGTGCCCATTTTGTCATCTTGGGTGGCTGGCTGGTGGCCCACGGAAAGGTCTGCGTTGAGTGGCGTGGGCTATGGGCCAGAAAGTATGAGAACCGCTGCTCTAGATCCTTCGGACAGGGACTTAAGTCCCCACCTGGGTATCTAGGTGCCTCCGGCTCGCCTAAATGCTGATGATGCGAGTGTCCCAGGTCAGGTGTCCTTTGAGTATCTCTGCTCTGCACGTGTCAGTTCTGTGGCTTGGCCCTGCCGGCAGAGGGCCTGGGAAATGCAGCAGCCGGAGACGCCCCCACCCTCTGTCCCTCTTCTCATTCCCCAAGGAATTGCAGCCGCCACCATATTCAGCCCCAGCAAGGACGTGAGCGTGTCGGAGAGCCAGCTGCGGGTGGCGTTCGACGGAGACGCCGTCCTCTTCTCGGACGAGTCGGAGCAGATCGTGAAGGAGCACGGCCTCGACATGTTTTTTGAGCACGAAAAGGCTTATGAGAACAAGCCGCTGGCCCAGGTACGGCCGCGAGCCCCCCGACCCGCTGGCCCCTGTTCTGGGACAGGCAGCATGGAGAGTGGCCGATGGCCGTGCCCGCTCATGAGAACAAGCTAAGGGGGCGGAGAGGGGCGGGGCTGGTGCTGGGCGTCCGAGGAGATACCGGTTTAGAGGCAGGGGAGTTGAATGCGAGTTAGGAACCAAGGCCCGGATCCTCAGAGGCATTTAGGGACCTGTGGGCTTAGCTAGAGAGTTCCCACAGCAGGGACAGGCCTTCCCACTCCGCGTGCAGCAGCAGTCAAAAAAGCAAACACAGTGTTGGGAATCATTAAAAAAGGGATAGAGAATAAGACAGAGAATATCTTATTACCTCTGTATAAATCCATGGTGCGCCCACAGCTTGAATACGGCGTACAGATGTGGTCGCCTCATCTCAAAAGAGCTATATTGGCATTGGAAAAGGTTCAGAGAAGGGCAACAAAAATGATTAGGGGTTTGGAATATGATGAGAGATTAAAAAGACTTGGACTTTTCATCTTAGAAAAGAGGAGACTAAGGGGGGATGGGATCGAGATCTATAAAATCATGACTGGTGTGGAAAAAGTGAATAAGGAAAAGTTTTTTACCTGTTCCCATAACATAAGTACTAGGGGTCACCAAATGAAATGAATAGGCAGCAGGTTTAAAACAAACAAAAGGAAGTTTTTCTTCATGCAGCGCACAGTTAACCTGTGGAACTCCTTGCCAGATGATGTGATGAAGACTAGGACTTTAACAGGGTTCAAAAAAGAGCTAGATGGATTCATGGAGGTTAGGTCCATCGATGGCTACTGGCCAGGCTGGGTAGGAATGGTGTCCCTAGCCTCTGATTGTCTGGAGGTGGGTGTCAGGGGAGGGATCACATGAGGATTCCCTGATGTGTTCCCTCTCTCTGAGGCACCTGGCGTTGGCCGCTGTGGGCAGACAGGACACTGGGCTGGATGGACCTTTGGTCTGACCCAGCCTGGCCGCTCTGATGTTCCCTGCTGCGGGAATGGACCCAAGTCTGGGCGGTGGGGAAGGGGTGGAGGTGGCGGTGAATGACTGTGTCTCTTTGTTTGGATAGGGGCCACTGAAGGGCTTCCTGGAGGCCCTGGGGAAGCTGCAGAAGAAGTTCTACTCCAAGGGCCTGAGACTGGAGTGTCCGATTCGCACCTACCTGGTCACTGCCCGGAGCGCGGCCAGCTCTGGGGCTCGCGCCCTAAAGACTCTCCGCAGCTGGGGACTGGAAACAGACGAAGCCCTGTTCCTGGCCGGGGCCCCCAAGGGGCCGCTGCTGGAGAAGATCCGCCCGCACATCTTCTTTGACGACCAGATGTTCCACGTGGAGGGGGCCAAGGCGAGCGGCACCATCGCGGCCCACGTCCCCTACGGCGTCGCCCAGAAGCCGAGGCGGGGGGCGCAAGCGAAAGAAACCAGGAACAGCAAGTAGAGTAGCCGGCGATATGGGCTCCGCCGGCACCTGCTGGCTGGGCGGCCCTGGCCAGTGTGCCGTGCATTGATTCATATCAGGGTCTTCGCTGAGTAGTATTGAAGTTGCAGGTGCCTTGTCTGGGTGGGTTGAAGGAAGGTTTCCTTTTGCCTGTGTGTGTTGCACTTTATTGACAGTCTCTGTCCCTCCAGCTCCGGCCAACCAGCGCCCAAGCCCAGCTCCGCTACTTTTGCTCCCACATCTCGGCCTCCGCCCATACTGACTTGTGCCACATCGGCTGTTGCCTCCTCTCCGTCCCCGCTTCTCTGCCCTCCTGCCTAAGTCCACTGCCAGCCACCCCGCTATGGCCCCTGAAACACAAGGGAGACATAAGAATCCAGAGGAGCGGACACTTAAATTTTGCACCCCATGTTGACTACAAAGCTTGGAGAACTTCAACCCAAACCCAGCCTGCTCTTGCTCCAGGCTTGGGCTCCCTTTGTACGTTCAAGGTTCTTGTGGGTCAGTCCTGGTAAAGTGGTGTATCCTTTACCCTGTGACAGGGCCGGATTAAGGCATGGGCTAGCCGGGCAGCTGCCCAGGATGCCAACCTATGGGGGGCGCCTGATGGCAGCTGTAAGGGGTGTGCAGCGCCCCTTATAGCTGCCATCAGGCGCCGCGCGCCCAGCTCCCGGATCGCGGGCTGCAGCAGCTCCCAGCGGCCACCCTGCAGCAGCCGCCCGGGACGGGGGCTGCATTAACCCCCGCAGAGCCGGCCAGCAGCGCCCTTGCCCCCGCAGCTGCGGGGCCCTGCACGGCCAGGCTCGGCCCACCCCGGGCTGTGCACCAGTGGCGGTAGCCAGGCTGAGCCGGGCCGGGCACGTGCGTCCTGCCGCCGCCAGCTCCGCGCGCCTTCCCCCATGTGCCGGGTGGGGGCGGGGCTGCGCATGCGCCGGGTGGGGGCAGGGCTGCGCATGCACCCTCCCCCAACCTGGGGCGCAATTAAACTGTCTGCCCGGGGCACCGGAATGGCTCGGTCCAGCCCTGCCCTGTGATCTGCAATCATGACATCAGTACCCCAACAGGTACTTCTCCTTGCCCGCACGCATCCACACCCCTGCTGCCAAGAGCCTCCAGCAGAGGGATCCCGTGTTGGACAGGATCTGTGAGAACAGGGCTCCCCTTCTGTGGATCTCATCTTGACCCAATTGAAACTTTTGGCGCCCACTTTAAAAAAAAAACAGGAATGTTCCCAATCCAAGAACTTGGATATAGTAAAACGAGGGCACCGCTGACTGTGTGTTTCAGTGGGACCCACCTTACACACACAGACAATGCTACCCTCTTGCTACAAAACACTTGCACGCTTCTACCTGTTAAAAGGACTGGGATGGAGGGTGAGGGGTGCAGCCAATTTCCCACAACCAGAAAATTCTGCAGCTTCTGCTGTCGCTGCAGCCACCCAACCGTAAGTTTATCCACTTACGTTTGGAAAAAGAATTGGCTCAACTCTCCATCAGAAAACACCAAGCCCTAGTTCCTAGTTAGCAGGTTAGGATTAGGGTCAATATGTTCTGGTCCCAGTTTTCAAATGTGGGCGCTACTATTAGCTGGGTACGCCCATAACTCTCACCTGAAAAAGGGCATCCGAAAACTGAGGCACAAAATGTGGCTTCCTGACCTCTAGATCCCGGCTGGGAATTTTTGTGCAAATTGAAAGGCCTTCCTAACCTGTGAGGGGACAAATGTTCTTGAAATCAGCAGTTGCATCAGCTGAGCATTTGAGCCTGGGTCTTTCATTAGCCTTAGCAAAGTCCACGTTTTCTTCAAATTGTGGCCACTGTGCAACTGTTAATCCGTCTCCGGGAAGCTTCGTGGCGCCTCCTGAAATAGAAAAATGCTGCTGATTCGGTGGGAAAGAACGAAATCCCCAATCTGGGAAGGAATCCGTCTGAGAGCTGTTCCCAAAGCGGCGTATGGAAGTCACTCTAACAACGCTCGGTTCGGGAAGGTGCAAATTGGAGGAACAGGAGGCGGTTAAAGATAATTTTAAAAAAATACTCCTTCCCGGGGTGGTGGTCTAAGAAGCAACGCCTCTGGTTCGGATTGCCTGCCATTACCCGTATGAGATCACCTTTTCAATTGCTTAGAACTTTACCAAATGTAGATCATTTGGGCTTAAATTTTTTCACACGAGGTGGTTGCCTCTGGCTGATTTTTTTTGCTTGTTTTCGGTTAAAACGGCGCAGCCTTGTCCAAGAACGAGATTGGGGTTATTCTGTTTCATCTCAAATAACAAACAAATGTACGCCTCCCCGCTTATCCTGGTGGTTTGCTCCTTGCACTGAATCTTGCTTGGACAAGGAAAGTGCTGGTGAGTTTTAACTTGCTTTCTCTAGTCAGTTTCACTTTTTTTCTCTGGTCAGTTTTCACTCTGCTGCAGCTGCCTCCTGGGAAAAGCTTTAAACCCAACCCGAAACACTATTTAAAGATGCAAAAGATCGCAAAACCGTCTCTATTAATATTTATGAAAAGGGGGAGGAGGAGGTTGGGGTCCAAACCGCCGGACGGAGCCCTTTCCTGTCGGGATACATGCACGGCTTCCATGTAAACATCCCCAAGCTGTTTCCTGCCGATTTGTCTTTGGAAGTGCTGCCACGTGCCAGCCGTCCAAGGCTGCATCTTCCCCCAGCCTGGAAGATGCCTGTGTAGCAGGGTGTTACGAGGAGTGGAGCAGTCCGTTCACATGTAGGAAACTGGATCTGGCTGGGTCTGGGAATTGTGGCCATTCTGGCGTGGGGGCCGGGGGCGTGTGAAAGTGAGCGGCTGTACAGGGCTGCGGGTGCGTAGCGGGGTGCATGCATGTGCACAGGGTAACGTCGCGTGGGAGGGTGTGTAGGAGAAAGCACTGTGAAGTAGAGAGTTTGCCACTCTCCAAAAGAAGCCCCAATAAGCGGGGTTTGATCTGCCAGGCGAGCAAACCTCAGGTCAGAGAACTCCCTCGCGCTGGGAAAGGGACTGTCCCCCAGTTCTGACCGACGGGGGGGAGCACAGTACAATGCCGGCTGGGATGCTGCGTGACTTGCACTTTAATTTTGTTTCCGAAGCTTAAGACAAAACACAGAGAGAGGCCGAGGGCCAGGAGCGAGTGTCCTGGTCCGCTCCCGCTTGGCCTTTTCCTGCCCCTGCCTGTCGAGCAGCACTCCCTGCCTTGTTCGCGGTGGGGTCCTGTCTGCACGGCGTGGGCGTATTGCCTGTCGTGTGTGGCAGCCACCCGCCCGGCTGGGCCCTATCGCTTCCTGTGAGGCACCATCGATTTGCACTGCTTCTGTGGCTGGCTTGTGCCCATCTGTCACCGCCTGCTCCTGGCTGGATTCCCCAGCCCGCCAGCCACCCCGGTTGCAATGATCAGCGGGACTCTTGGTCCCAGCTGATCGCGCACTAGGATGGCTGGGTGGCATGTCTCTGCCTTGAACCAGCAGCTGCCGCGCCCCTCTCCCCCGGCTCGCCTGTTCTTGCTGTGTCCCCTGATGGTTTTATCTGTGAATGAACTGGTGTTGCGGTGGGAATGCCAGTGCGGGTCTGGAATAAACGACAGCTGGTACCACTCGTCGGGCTGTGCTGCAGTTCTTGGAAGGGGCAGGCGCGCAGTGTGGCCAGCCACGGAAGTTGGACGTGACTGCCAGGGAGGGGAAGGCTAACTCCCTGCTTAGCCCCTCGCAGGTGTTTTTAGAGCGGGAGGGGGGCTTTTTGAGTGGGGGGGGCCGCTGACCCACAGAAAAGTCAGTTGGGGCTGTACAAAAGTGAGAAGCAAAAAACCAACAACCACTACAGGTTAGTGGTTTTTGTGGCCCCCCCCAGGCTCTGGGGTGGAGCCAAATATAAGGGGTTCAGTGTTTGGGAGGGGGCTTGGAGGGTGGGGTCTGGACGGAAGGGAGGGTGCAGGGAGTGGGGTGGGAGTGCAGGGTCTGCACAGAAAGGGGGGTGCAGAAGCAAAGTGGGGGTGGGGAGGTCTGGGTGGGATGGGGAGGCGCAGGGCTGCAGCGCCAACACCTGCTCCCCGATGCTGCGGGGGAGCCCCAAACCTCGGGGGCCGGGTCAAGGCAAGCGGCCTTAGGTTCCCCTCCCCTGTTTCAGAGTAAGGAGGCCGGGCTGGAGCTCCTAGGGCCAATCAGCCGCAGCGGGGGGATGACTTACACCAGGGCCGGAGGAACCCTGGGACACGCTGGGGCTCCCCGGGGGGCGGCCGGAGCCCGTGTAACCCAAGGCGGCTGGCTCTCTTTGCAGCCATCTCCTGTTGTAATTTGGACTCGTGACTCAAGCCCTGGATAAAAATATCCCTTGGCAGATGCCTCCGGCCCAGCAGCCCCTGGAACTGCCCCCAGCGGGGAAGGGGCAAGAAAAAGCCTGGGGGGGGGGGAGGTTCGTTTTAGAAGCACCAGATTCACCTCAGCCGCACCTCCCCCAGCCCTGGTGAAACCGGACCGGGGGGGGGGGGGGGTTTCAGGAACGCCACAGGGTGCGGGCACTGCCAAACGCAGCGAAAGGACCCCAGCTCCCAGCCCAGCAGCGTGGGCCGCAAGCCCTGGGGCGGTTAGCGGAAAGCATCCCGCGGGGGCGTGGGTTTGGGGGGGCGTCTTTTCAGGGTCCAGCCCCGCGTGGTCTCACAGCCGGCGGCGAGGGAACCCGCCCCGCGGAGGGCTCAGGCTGCCCTGCCGGGAGCCGGGGACGGTCCCACTGTTGCCGGGGAACTTCGCCTCCTCCTCGCCCCCCCGTGAAAAGCCTGGGGACGGATCCGAGTCTCCGCTCCCACGTCCTTTACCCCGAGGCCTCCCTGCCCTCCAGGGCTCCCCTCCCACTCCCCTGCACGGCAGAGTCCTTCGCCCCCCACCCAGGCTGGGCCCAGGGTCCTGGGGGGCTCGACCCCCCCACCTGGCTGTGGTCACTTGGGGCAGGAGTTGAGGGGGCCACACTCGGGGGGGCTCTGGATGCTTCCCTGGCCCACTGCCAATTACCCGCTGTGCCAAGCAACCCCCCCCCCCGTGTCGGACAGCGACCCAGCTTTGAAGAGAGTAAAGAAAAAGGGGGAAAGTTGCTGGGAACCACGCGGTGCCTCTGGGTGTCAGGGCAGGTCAGGCTGTTGCTCGTAGGTCCCAGGCTCCCTTCCCAGGCCCTGCTGAGCCCCAGGGATGCTGTGGGTCAGACACTTGCTTCTGCCCAGCATCAGCGCCCTCCCCCCAGCTGGGGTTACGATCCCCCTCCCAGTCCGGCCTACGAGGCCCCTTGGCTGGGGGCATCTCCCAGTGGCCCAGGAAGTAACATGGATTGGACAACAGGACCCGGCCAGGGCTCCTAGTTCTAGTCCTGATGCTGTTTCGCTGTGGGCAGCTCACGTCCCTTCTGTCGGCCGCTCCGTACAGGGCCACCGGGGGGGCAAGTGGGGCAATTTGTCCCGGGCCCCACAGGGGCCCCCATGAGAATGTCTGAATCTGAGGTCTGAGACAGGGAGTGCCAGGAAGGGGGCCCCGAAATTGCTTTGCCCCAGGCCCCCTGAATCCTCTGGGCAGCCCTGGCTCCATAAACATGGATATTGACCCGCCTGGGCATACAGATGTGACCAGGGCTTAAGGACCAACAGGAAACACACAGGGGGCGGTTAGCGCCCCCCCTGCCACGGCTGTTCCCGGGGCTGGCTGTCAATCAGTGAGCTGGCAGGAGGCGCACGGGGTAAGAAAGGGGGCAGAGAGGAGCAAGCAGGGGCAGCTGGGGGTGGACCATGATGGGGGGGGAGGGAGGCAGGAAGAAGTGGCGCATGGGCAAGGCCTCCGAGAAAGACACCAGGAGGGAGCAGGGCCTCAGAAGGGGGGACGTGTCGCACGGACGGAGCCTTTGAAGGCCTCCCGTGAGAGGTGTGGTATAAGACCGAGGCAGAGAGACATGTAACCTGGCTGCTCTTTGTACCTAGCACCTCACGCCCCAGTCACGGCCCTGGACATCCTCGTGCAAACACCAACTGACAAGGTAGGCCCCGACCAATGTTCTCTCTCAATGGTTCCATCCGCGTGCGGAATAAATGTTGTCACATGCACCGAGGCATGTGATGATGTGCACCACCAGTAGAAACACATGCTGCCAGCTATGGGAGGCTAGGGGCACGCTGCCAATCAGCCGGGGGGCATTTGACTCCCTAATGGGCAGCCGCCCAAGCACTCATCTTACAGGGAACACTGGCCCCGACCCATGTACCTAGGGGACCTCCGGCTTCTCAAATTCCCAGCGACCTCTGGGTCTGTCCTGCAGCTGCCTGCCGGTGTAACACCAGGCCTGTAGGTGAGCAGCCAAGTGTAGGGCAGCTACACCTAAACATACACCCCTCTCCTGGCCTGAACAGGGTCCACCTTGGTTCGCTCATTGCCTGTACCCATGCCCAAACCTCGGTGTGCGGTTTGGCCACAGAGGCGGCATAGAACCAGGCGGGGAGCGTGGGCTACGCCCGGTGCGCTCTGCGTATCCTCAGCCCCACTCTCGGCGCCTCTGGCCATAGATCTGGGGCGGTGAGTCTCTGCACGGCAGCCGGCTCCCTGCAAGCGGCCGGAATAGCAGGGCAAGGCCGTTGCTGGAGGAGACCCCAGGGACGGCTCAAGCATTGGTCACAGGCAGGGCTGCTGCTGGGATACTGGCAGCCTGGCCAGCTCATTCCTTGGACACGGCTATTTATAGCCGTGCTTGCCGGTGCCTCTGTCGGGCGGCTGGGCAGGCCGGGAGGTGCGGGCAGGGGGCTGCCACAGAGCTCGTGAGGCACGGGGCTGGGGCTGGTGCTGAGCAGGGGTTTCTCCCGCCCGCGCCGGAGGAGGGTTCGCCACCCCCCTGCGGCTGGGTCGTGCCAAGCCTGCCTGTGGGACCGAGCCCAGGAGGCGGCGCATGCCAGGACACTTCCACCCAGCTCAGCCGGCAGCCTGTGGGAACAGTCACTTCGCACGGTAGCCAGCCGGCCACGACCTCGCCAGCCGTGTGGAGCGGGCCGCGTGGTGCACGGACGGCTCCGGGCGCCTGCCCCGGACCCCACACACTCTGGGGTCCCGCGTTTCAGGGGCACCCAAGGCCTGGATGGTGCAGGGGCTGGCACCAGCCTCACTGGCCCTGCTCCTTTCTGCCCCTCCCCCGCTGGTCAGAAACCAGAGAGATACTCACATCCCGACCACAGCCGGGCCCGGATCATCTCACCTACCGCCCCCCCCTCCAGGCGACTAGCGAGTCCCCGTTTTAGAAGTTTCTTTGTCCATTGGATTCAACCGAAAGCCAGTGAGGGATCTGGTCAGAGGTTTTTGTTCCTGGGAGTTTTATTCATGACTCAAGCACAAGATTTATCACTCGGTGCCCGCCAGGCGTCCGCCGGGGACTTTCAGCTTCCTTTAAAATCACTAGAAACCACGAGGAGGCCTGTGGCACCTTCAAGATGAATCGATTTATTCGGGCACCAGCCCTTGTGGGCCAAACCATTTTATCCGATGCAAATCGCAGACGTTCAGAGTTGATGTTGGAAGTTGAGAAATTACAACAGTGGCCACTAGGGGGCGGTAGCGAATCTGCAGCTGGCTGGGAGGAGGGCCCAACCATGCTTAGATCCGGGAATGAAGGGCATCACAATGATATTCCAAAAAGAAAATCAGAAAAGCGCTTGGAGCAGCCTGACCCCACGATGGTGCTTCGCCTCCCCCCAGTGCCTAAAGCACTCCTGTTTGTTTTCTCTCTCCTGACAATCATAGGATCCCAGCTGGAAGGGACCTTGAGAGGCCATCGAGTCCAGTCCCCTGCCCTCACGGCAGGACCAAGCACCCCTGACAGGTGTCTGTCCAACCTGCTCTGAAATGTCTCCAGTGACGGAGATTCCACAACCTCCCCTAGGCAATTTATTTCAGTGTTTAACCACCCTGACAGTGAGGAAGTTTTTCCTAATGTCCAACCTAAACCTCCCTTGCTGCAATTTAAGCCCCTTGCTTCTTGTCTTATCTGCAGCGGCCAAGGAGAACAATTTTTCTCTATCCTCCTTGTGACACCCTTTTAGGTACTTGAAAACCGCTCTCATGTCCCCCCTCAGTCTTCTCTTTTCTAAATTAACCAAGCCCAATTCTTTCAGTCTTCCCTCCTAGCTCATGTTCTCTAGACATTTCATTATTTGTATTGCTCTTCTCTAGACTCTCTCCAATTTCTCCACCTCTCTCCTGAAATGTGATGCCCAGACCTGGACACAACACTCCAGGTGAGGCTCTATCATAGGGCCAATCTCTCCTTCCCCATCCTTTTCTACAAAGAGGTCCCATAACTCAGCCCCTCTGGGGTCCCATTTTCCAGTTCTGGTGGAGTTCTGGGAGCTGAAGTGTGCTAGCTACAATCATCTCTAAATCCAGGTGTTGGTGGCTCGTTGCTTGGGACTGCTCTGGGTGCGTACCATGAAAAGTCACACAGGTAAACCTGGAACTTGGCTCTGTGCCTGCTTTGCCATCACCTTCCACTCAACAACTTTACTGGCAGGGACGTGCGTGGAAGCATCCACGTGGACGTGACCGTTCCCAAACGTCCAGAGAAATGAATTCTGACCTCGTAAGTATCAGCTCCAAAAAATCTGATTCTCACCGACACCCCTCGAATCAGGGGTTGGAAACACGTCATGTGACGTGTTCCCAGTGAAAACTTACTGGCCACGTCTGCTTTACAACCTTGCCCACGAGCCGTCCGTGGAGCAGGATCATTCTGTCCAGCAAGAAATGTCCAGAGGAATCATCTGGTGCATAGTTTGGAGGAAAGTATAAAAGAGGGAAAATGTACACGGAGTGTTCCGCAAGTATAACGTGGCTTCATTTATTAAACAACTGTGTATGTGTGTACATGATGCGTCTCTTGTGTGTACAATACATACACAAATACAGTGAAGGCCCTTTGTGATGTTTCTAGTGATGGGCGCTCGAAAATTAAAGGAGAAGAGCTGGGTATTGTTCCTGCGAAGTTTTGTCCCCTTGCATACGGGCCCCTCTAAGCAGAAGTTCACTATAAGCAGAATTACTATTTGCAGCCTGCGATGCCCCGACTGAACACGAGTTTCACTCTGAACAGAGTTTCCTTCCATCCGAACAATACCCATCACACTGGTCTCTGTTGCTGTGGCCACCACCAGCATATTTGTGTCTCCTCTGCATGTGGCTGAAGAGAGACACGTGCCACTACACATCCGCAGGGGGCATGAATCCACATCCCCACATCAGCTGCTGTGAATGAGCCACTTCTGCCCTGACTCCATTAGCCTCATTTACACAAGTGCCCTCTTCCTTTTAAGATCCATGTATATATACTCCTGCCTCTGTACGCTCCACTCCAAGTCACCTGATGAAGTGGGTTTTACCCACGGAAGTGGATGCCCTAATAAATTGGTTAGTCCCTAAGGTGCCACAGGACTCCACATTGTTTTTGCAGAGCTCTGAGGCCAGGCGTTACGCTGGCCGAGAACATCGATGGAAGATGCAACTCCAGCTCAGTGAATTGTGTAGCCAGAAGCAACGTACCTTGCATCGATTTTCTTGGCTGGCCCCCCGGCGGGAGGCTGACGGGAGAAATGCTCCTGTCGACTTCCCCCACCTTGGTGGATGGGGGTGCTCTCAGCATGCGATTTAGCGGGTCTTTACTAGACCCGCTAAATCAAATCCTGGAGGATTGATCACTGGTGCCTCCATCCTCTGGTAAGTGGCGACAGGGCCTCAGCTCTTCTTTTCTCGGAGGGTTTCTGCTGTCACTCAGTGGAGGAGCCGGGAGAGGGCAATGGGAGAACAGTGGGAAAGGCCCAAACTAGTTTCTTTCATTCATGCTGGTGGTTTCTAATCCCCCGTCACTGAGAAGGGCAGCGCCCCAGCACAGAGCTCTAACGCCACCTCTCTGAGTGTGGCTGCAGCTCCGTGTTGTGTCCACCCGTCCCAGTGGAAACTTCCTGTGATCTGCCACCGCTGGCTGGCCTGGTGCATTTGCATTGGCGCCCGGGTGGCCGTCCAGAGCAAGGTGCCATTGGGTTCAGGGCTGGGGGGTTTGTCTCTCAGCAAAGGACTCTGGCAGGTGAAGCTGTGGCGAAGGGGCAGGGCGCTGCCTGCAGGAGGCGGTGGCTGGCCCGGCGGCCAAGCATGTTGTAACTGGGACGGGGCGTCTGTCTCGCCAACTGGCTCCGGCACGTCGGGCGTTTGAGATGGGGCGACTCCGCCGGCGGCACCAGGCGCTTTTCCCATCTGGCTATAAATAGCCCCGGTTCTCTCCACGGCCCTGTCGGCCGGGGCTGCCTCCTCCAGGTGCGGCTGGGAACGACGAGCAGATTTCCCGCGGCTGGCCGAGTGTGGGAACGGGAAAGGAACGCTGGAGCGAGTCCCTCTTTCATCTCCCCCCGTGTCGGCCAGGCCTGGTTCCCTTTTGAATCCTTTAGCTTGTGCCAAACGAGGGAGAGGGGGGGAAAACCCACAAGAATGCGCCCAGGGATCTGGCTTCATTCAAAGTGCTGGGCCTCAAGTCCCCGCCACGTCCAGCTCAGGGAGGGGGCCAGAACCAGGCTCCGTGACAGAGCCGCAGAGGAAACAAACAGGGAAGCGGCCCGGTGGCTTGGCTACCACAGGGCCTGACAAAGGGCTGGCTCGCCGGAGGGCTGTCTGGAAGGAGGCCCAGGCGAAGAGCTCCCTGCAGTGTGGGGCCGGGGCGTGTCACCACAGCCCCAGGGTGCCAGGAGGGAACCAAAGGGCCTGGCGGCTGGATGAAGCCAGGGCTCTGTTTCCTCCTTAAGTGGGACATTGTACGTGGACAGATGCCCGGGTCTCAGCCTGTTGAGCGGCACAGAGGCAGCAGGGCTGCCCCGAGGGCTGGGGAGAGGACGTCTTGTCTCTGGCCTCTCGGAACGACGGGTTTTTGACTCGCTGCCGATGCTCGCCCGGCAAACGAACGATTTCCTCTCTCAGGAACAACGGCCTCCTCTGTGTGCGCCGTGGGGTCTCCCGCCCCCTCTCCGGGCACACGCCCAGGGGCCTGCCCCTGGCATGGCCAGCATCCTCTCTCGCGCTGCCTCAGCCGGGCCGGCACACGCAGCCCCGCCGGGATGGGGGCTGCCTGGTGCCTGGCCTGCGCTCGCTGTCCATTGCGTGACTGGGGGCAGGACAGCGCCGGGCTGGGGTTGGGACGAGAACGTGGGATTCCAGGACAACGCTTTGGTTTTAAAGGCACAGAAGAGAGACCGCGGCAAAAGCGAAAGTTGGAGACTTGTCACGGGCAAACACCCACGTGTGTGTTACACGTCTCACACGAGTGCAGCTTCTAACTGGGCCAGCTGCCCCGTGTCGGACCCAAGGAGGACGGACGTGAGCCGTGCCCTGAACTCACACTGAGGCCTGACCTCTGTGGGAGGAAAAAAACAACAATGTTGTTGTTGTGTTGTGTTGTTGTGGTGTTGTTGTTTTCTGTACCACACTAACTCGGCTACCCCCGAAGCCTCTGTGGGAAGAACCGTGTTGGGGGCTTTGGGGAGGCTGGTTCGTCTGAGCCCCTGGCTCCCGGCTGGGCTTAATGATTAAACTCCAGTGGGAGGCTGCAGCCCAGGGAGGGTGTTGGGGTGTAAACCCGCTTGGAGGGCAGGGCTTTTGGAAAAGCCCAGAGGCAGCAGAGCCCAGCCTCCGTCCTCCCCCTGTTCCAATGGCAGCCCGGCCGGCACTGCAGCTGCCTCGCTGCGCCCACGCGGGGAGCCGTCACCGAGGCCCTGCTTTCTGACACGGCGCCCAGCGCTTCCCTGCCCCCCGGCTCCTCCCCCAAGTCCCCAGCTGCGCGTTTGCCTTTTGAACTCCCTCCCCCCGGGTCCCACGCCGAGCGCGGCCGAGCGGTCGCGGTGAGTGGGGGCTGGGCGCCTCTGCGGGGAGGCGAACGTGGAAGGGGCAGCAGGAGACCGGCTGGAAAACGTTAATTGAAAGAGGCGGGGGAGGAGGCTGCATCCCCTTGTTCCTCACAGCGAGCTGGAGTCCCAGGCCAGGCCAAAGTCGCGGGCGCCCACCCTGAGGAAAAGGCCGGTCTGCCCGCTGCAGGGAGATCTGTGCTGCAGAAAGAGCCCCCAGAAGCCTCCTCCCTGACACGCAGTGATCCCTGGCAGCCAAACCCCTCTCCACCTCTCCCGCCCATACCGGGACTTGCTTTGGTGTCCCCCCCAAAACCCCAACTCCTTGCCTTCCCCACCCTCCCACGGCCGCAGTGAGACCCCAAACTTTTGGGGACCTTCCGGGAGCTTCTCTGCTTGGGGTCCCCCAGGGCTCGAGTGCCATCTTGCCTCTCCCCATCTCTCGCTCGCGCCTTTCTTTCACCCCCTCCAGCCTGCTTCAGCTCTTCTGCAAGCCAATGGACAGTCCTGTGATTTTAGTGGGAGCTGGCTCGGTGGCTCTTTTTCCTATTCCCTTTCCCCGGACGGCGTGATCCACGCCGTGACAACGCTACAGCAGGACACATGCTCCGTGGGCAGCTCCGGGAGGTTGGAGTTTCGGAGAAACGGTCTTTGTGTGGCTGTCAGTTGGCTCGCTCTCTTTACCTCTCCTCTCGTCCTGGAGACGCACACGAGCTTGCCTCCCTAGCTGGTGTTGGCCCCTCGGTAATGCAGTCAGAATCAATGCAGCGTGTAGACGGGTTCATGCACAAACTCACTGAGTTCCTGTCCAAGTGCTGCAGTAATGGAGTGACTGTAGTATTGGAGGGACTGTGACAACAGACAAGGGCCAGCAGTGCCCCTCTGCCATGTGTATTGGCCAAAGGATAAATTGATGCAAATCAGACATCAGGAATGGTAACACACATACCTGGAGGGGAACATTTTAATCTCCCTGGACATTCAGTGATGGGTTTGAAAGCAGCCATCCTTCTACAAAAGAATTTCAAAACGCAATTACAAAGGGAGGCAGCTGGACTGGGATTCATTTGCAAATTCAACACCATCAACTTAGGACTGAATTAGGATCTCAACTGGTTAACCCATTACAAAGGCAATTTCCCCTCTCTGGATATTCACCTCTCCACTCCAAATGCTGTGAACAACCCACTTCCATTCCACCCTGACTTGATTAGCTTCATTCACACAAGCAACTTCCCCCTTATATCTACCCCGCTTCTGTAACTTCCACTCCAATGCATCTGATGAAGTGGGTTTTAACTGTGAAAGCTAATGCCCTAATAAATCTGTTAGTCTCTAAGGTGTACAGGACTCCTCGTTTTTTTTGCAGATTCAGACTAACACAGCGACCCCTCTGAGACTGTGACAAGCAGGTTACTTCAGTGTCCTCTGGACCAGCAATGAATTTGATTAGCATTTATCTGTATTACCAGAGCGTGTAGAAGCCCCCCTCCTAGATCAGGACTCCAGAGGGCAAGGTGCTGTAGAAACATGGAACAAAAACCAACAAGGAGTCCAAGACTAACCATTTTATTAGGGGCAGAAGCTTTCGTGAGTTGCAGCTCACTTCCTCAGATGCATGAAGGGAAAGCGAAAGGAACAGACAGCTGGGTACAGAGATGGGAGTGTTCCATCAGAGCTCATTCGATCAGGGCGGAAGTGGAAACGAAGGGGAGGATACCTAAAGTGGAAGATGACTTCTTGTAACGAGAGCCCCTCTGTGACGGTGTCAGATTTGCTTATGATCCCTGACCCACAGGACTTATAGCAGCGAGGGGCAATCGAGACTAGTGAGGGGGCCATGTGAGGGGCCTCCTCCATCTCAGTGGGGCACAAGACTGTCGTCACCAAGATGGTCTCCTGGGGAGGGGCAGTTTGCTCACGGCACTTGCATCCCTAGAATGTGTGGGAGGGGGCGATCGACCGTCACAGCACTGGGGGAGCGCCCGGCTCTCGCCGTCAGTGCTGGGTGCAACCAGCCTGCACCTCCCTTCACTGACCCTTGGTTTACGTGCGGGTCACTTTAATAACACCAGCAGGAAAAAACCGACACGGACAGAAACCAGCAGACTCTGGCCACTCTGTGCAGGGGTAACAGGAAACACAATGTCTCACGGGCCACTCAGGGAACCCCCTCTGGCCGCAGCCTGCCCACCGCTGACTCATAGTCTAAGGCGGTGACCAAGACGTTCAAAAGTGCCCCTCTTTCTGAGCACGGCTCTTGGTGTCTCAAGTAAACTGAGCTGCCCTCAGGAGTTCGGGGGCGCAAGTTTCCTGTTCATTGGACGCTCCATGGCACCAGGCACTTCTGGAGCGCGGGGGCTGCCCTAGCATTTTGGGGAGGGTGTGGTCAGCGCAACACAAGGGTGCTCACGTGCCCGCCCCGTGAATGCACGTGCCCTCGGCGCCTTTCCAACGCCATCTGGCCCGCAGCAATGCAACGAGGAGCAGGGCTGGGTGCAGAGCAACATTTGACAACTGCAAGTAATTATCCAAATAAAGCCCTTTTTCCAACCCAGTCATTAAAAACAGCCCCGGCCCCTTTGTTTTCTGTTGGAGCCAAGCTGATGTTTACTAATTTGCTCCACAAAGTGGGGCCTTTTTGTGGCTTCAGAAGAAAGGGAAGTTTGAAGTGCTCGGAGAAGAAAGGCGCTGGGGCTGATGCATGCCATCTGGGCTGGGAGAGCCGCTGTCCTCGGTTGTTTGTGTCTGCCTGCTCACCAGATTTATGGAGGCCAACTTACCACGGGGTGAAACTCTGCCAAGCTGAGCTCTGGGCGGGAATACGAGCCCTGGGGATGCGTGGAGGAATCCGCCGGCCGCGGAGTGTCGGTTGGTGGTTTGGAGCAGAGGGATGGAAAGGAGACAGGTTCAGGGCCAAGGCGTGCGTTCTGCCGCTGCGTTCTCGGAAGCCCCTCACGACGGGCCCCAGAGAGGTGTCTGGGCCTTGTCTACACTTGTCTTTACACTCCCACTGTAGCACTGTCACGGCAGACACCTAGCTGGTGTTGTCACTATCACGCCTCCTGGACTTTCTCGGGAGCTTCGGTACGGCTTCCTGGGAGCCAGGCACTTGAGCCCGTCCTGCCGGCCCGGGGGCTCGTCTAAAGTAGTGTTTCTCAACCTTTTTTTATAAAGTACCCCTTTTTTGTAAAAAAAATTATAAGTACCCCCCAGTACCTAAAGTTTTCAGATACACACATGTTTTTTCTACCATTGCAACACATTTGTTTAAACAACTTAATCGTAGCCGGGCGGGTGATGAAATTTTTGGGTGCAAAAAGTACAAAAATAATAAAGCGCTGTAAAACTTCAATAAAAATTCAGTTCTCTCTAAATTTCAGTTGTGTTGATGTGCCCCCCAGACTTCTCTCGAGTACCTCTAAGGGTTGTACCAGGGGCTGAGACACACTGGTCTAGAGCAGGGTTTCCCAACCTATGGGTCGGGACCCAAATATGGGTCGCCATTACATTTCAAAAGGGTCGCCAGCTGTCTCCCCAGGTGGCTCTTAAGGCGCTAGTCACACATTTTTTGAATTGCCCTGGGTCACCGAGTCTTCCTGCATTGTCAAAATGGGTCCCCATCTGGCAGAGGTTGGGAACCGCTGGTCTAAAGGGAGTGTTCACCTGGCAAACTCTTTTCCCACTCCTACCAGCACCTTGCACAGGTGAGACGGGGCAGCCCCACTTCCACCCAGGAAGTTGCTGGGGGGCAGGGTCTGTCCTTTGTCTTTGGCTTGTTCAGCTCACCAAGGGTCTTGGTGGCTTCCAGGGGCCTCAGATGCTAATAACGGGGAGCTGCCAGTGACAGGCCGTCTGCCCCGCTCTGGCCTAACAAGGGTTAGATCCAGGCTGGGGCTGTGAAGCGGCAGCTGCAGCAGGTAGGAGCCAATTAGGGCCCAGCTGGGGCTGTATCAATATAGGCACCTGAGAGGAGAAGACTCCCTTTTGCTCCAGCCCAGCAGCAGGAGGGACCTGGCTGCCAGGGAAGCTGGAGGTGTCTGATGCAGGGCAGGGCAGGGGGAAGGCTGCGGGGCTCTGGCCAGGCAAACTCCCAGGCTGAGGCCTTGCTCTCAAAGCCTGAGGTACCAGAGCTGCAGGGAGGCAGATGGCAGCAGGCCCACACTCCCTTGCCTATGCTGAGTGGCCATGTCAGGCAGGGGCTAGCTGGCGACTGGCTGTGGGTCACTGAGGCAAGGCGGACATAGAGGTTGGGGGTTCCCTGAGAGTGTGGGGTCCTGTGGCAGGGCGGTGCCCATGGGCAGGATGATGCGGGTTCTGACACAAAGTGATGGAGGCTAACAGGTAACAATGGGTGAGATGCTGGCCAGCAGGGGGCGCTCTGGGGCTGAAGAGCAAATTCCCAAGTGACCAGCAGGGGGCGCTGGGGCGGTGAGTCCCGCCCAGTTCCGCTGCCCTAGCATAACACTTTGCAATTGTCATCGGCTCTCAGAGCACTTTACTGAGGTGCTCAGGACCATTACCTCAATCTTACAGCTAGGGAAACTGAGGCAGAGCGAGGGGAAGTGACTCCTCTGGTCGCCCGGCAGGCTGGAGGCTGAGCTGGAACTAAAAAGCACATCCTCCAGCGTCTCAGTCCAGTGAGCAAGCCACTAGGCCACGCTGCCCGTGCAGACAGTCTGCAGTGGCGCTCTGGGCTCGTCCCACTCTTCTGTCTCGTCTGACCCCTCCTCTGCATGACTCAGGGACAGCTGCCAGCAGCTCCGTGCCGGGCAGTTTGGGCCAGCACTGGTGACAGACACTGAAGTGAGTTCCAGACAGGCCCGGGGCGCAGGCGGTGAGGGGTCAGGGCTGTCTTATCCAGCAGCATTCCTCTCCCTTGCACGGCGATAACAGAGCCCAACATGCCAGGAGGTGAGAGCCTGCCAGGAGCAGCTTCACGCTTCCTGCTCCAGCGGGCAGACAGCAGATCGACCCTCGGCCGGATGGCCGTTCTGGTGAGGCAGCTGGGGGCGCAGCCGGTGGCCGCATGTGCACAAAGTTATCTGGGCAGCAGGTTTTGTGTGCAAAACCCACTTTGTCAGGTGCCTCTTGGTCCCAGCTCTGGCAAAGGGGGGCTTGCCCACGGAAGCTCGTGCCAAATGAATCTGTTCGTCTCTAGGTGGTTTTCAAATGATGGGTCATGACCCAGGGCTGGGGAGTGGGGTGTCAGGCAGAGGGATCAGGTGATCAGAGGGGGAGCTAACGCAGTGACCTGCCTGTCCTGCACCACAGACTTGCTGCGCCCCAGAAGTGGCCGGCAACAGGCCCAGCTCCTAGGTGTGTGGGGCAGAGCGCACAGGGCTCCCCGCACTGCCCCCACCCTGAGTACTAGCTCCGCACTCCCATTGGCCGGGAACCTGCTGCCGGCTGCTTCTGGGGGCAGCATGGTCTGCGGTGCCAGGAGAGGCAGGAAACTGGCTTAGCCCCCCCACTGCACCATTGCCCAGGAGCTGCTCGAGGGAAGCCCCTCTTGCCCCAGCCCTGATGACCCCCCCCGCCAGAGCCCCCTCCTGCACCCCAAAGCTCCATCCGCAGCCCCGCCCCAGAGCCCGCACTCCAGTCAAACTCCGCTGCGTCGCGGGCACCGACAATTTTTTTTCAACTGGGTCATGAGGAAAAAAACTGTGAAAGCCGCTGCTGTGAGGAGCCGCAGGACTCCTCGTTGTTTCTGCAGCTGCAGACCGACGCGGTTGCCCCCCGAGCCTGGTCGTGCGCACACAGTGATGAGACGACCGTGCCGAACGGAAAAGGGCGACAATTGTTCCAGCCACGCACCCAGCAGCCCCAGGTCTCGGGGAGCTTTCACCTGGGGAGCTTGGGGATGGCACTGATGGAAGGTCCTGTTCTCCTTCGTCTGTCTCTGGCAGCTGACTGTGCTTCCTCCATCCTGTGTAGAGGCAGGGGCATTTTAACCCGTGGAGCCCCCCCCAGCTCTGTGTCCCGGGGGGCAGTCTCCCTCCAGCAGCATCCTGGTCCTGACCCAACATGGAGATTAAACTTTGTCCATTGAAGCAAAATTGCATCCAAAAGCCGTCTGAGAGCCAGCCTGTTCCTCCCAGCTCCCACAAAGGCCTCTGTAGCAGGGAATAAGCAAGTTTCCCCACCGTGATGCCAGGCGTGTCCCCAATATTCCTGGCGGTTCTTGGCTCTGCCGGTCCCAGGTAGCCCCGGCCGAGAGGCGCTGAGGTTGACAGAAGAGGTGTGGACAGGGAATTCCAGGCATGTGCGGGGCTAACCCAGAGGTGTGGGTTCACCAGAAGGTAACAGATATGCTCTGCTTACCCGTCTTTATTTCCAGCAGCTCCGCCCTCCCTCCTGCATTCCAGCTGCTGCTGCTTTTCACAGCTGGTGGCTCTCTGGGGACATTTCCCAGAGCTGAATAGGGGCGGGCTGGGGGGGAGGGGGCAGAGGAGAGGCAGGAATCCCAAAACTGGGGCGGGTTTGTTTGTTTCACTGTGGTGCCCGCGACAGGGCCCGCTTGACAAATCCTGGGGACTGGAATCATTGATCCCGGGCAGCGTTACTTCTGCAGCACGGAGAGGACTCGCGTCCCGGTAGCAACGTCACCCCCAGGCATCCTGGCCTTGGAAATGGGCCTGCCATTTAGAGCCCGTTGTGTGTGACAGGGAGATCCTCTGCATCTCCCAGAAATGGAACGGGCAGCCCACAACTGGTTTCCCCTTGGGCAGCCATCGCCGGGAGGCAACGATTGTTGCTGCCCAGTCATCTGGATTTGCGCGCGAGCTAGTGGAGAACGGCTCCACCTTCCGTTGCCAGGGCCCTGAGACATTAAGTCCCCTACAGGGGTGGCTTTCCCGAGCAATTCTGGTCCCGCTTTACCTGGCAGGTCTCTTCTCTTGAGGTCCCCATTGGCCATTAAATCCCGATTCTCTTCTGAGCTCAATTTAGATCCATTCCTGGGGGAGCAGGTCCATCAGCGGCTATTCGCCAGGATGGGCAGGGAGGGTGTCCCCAGCCCGTTTGTCAGAGGCTGGGAAGGGGTGACAGGAGAGGGATCACTGGATGATTCCCTGTTCTGTTCACTCCTTCTGGGGCACCTGGCACTGGCCACTGTCAGCAGACAGGACACTGGGTGAGATGGGCCTTTGGCCTGACACAGTCTGGCTGCTCTGATGGTGACCCCCAAGAGAGGTCTCAGTGAGCCCATACAAATGGGAAACTGCCAGCTCCATGCACATCTGGGGCCAAAAGTGGTACGAGGCAGGGCCGGGTATCCTAGGGGGATGGGCACCTTAGAAACACCCGTGCCTGGGGGTGAAGAGGAGAGCGGCTGGAGGCAGAGGAGCAGGTAGGAAGGCAAAGTTCCTCCACACATCAGGGGAAGCTGCTTCCTTCCCTGAAAGTTCAAAAGCTTGATTAGAGATCTGGGCTGTGGGGATGAGCAGGGAGGAGCGGCGTAATCTAGTCTGTTGTTGCCCAGAGGTCTGAGCTTCTTAATGAGCTGGGCTGGTCTCCTTTTGTCTACATGGGAAGGAGCCTCTGGCAAATCCACTTCTCTTGCAGAGAAACCGGGAACTTCCTGGGACACACCCTGCTCCAGGTGAAGAGAAGAGACGGCCGGCCCCTCCAGTGATGGAGAAGAGCAAGTCAGTACTGGTCAGAGACATTTCGCAGGATTTCGTGACTGGGGCCAGCCACTTAAAAGACCTTCTGAGCAAGTAGAGCTGTAGACCCCCAGCAAGGAGAAGCAGGAGAAGCCAGATTTCTGTTCTTGGCCTTGGTGGGACTCTTGCCCAGCCCAGCGCAACCAAAAGCGCTAGGATGGGGCAGGAGAATGAGTGCTTCCCCTCAGACCCCTGGCGGATTTCTCCCTGTGTCAGGTGTGTGCATTGACAGACACTCCCTGCATAGTTGTTGTTAACCCCTTCCCTGCCCCCCCCCCCCCCCCGCTATCCTACGGCTAATTCCCCTTAATCTTTCCCTGCAGTCGCTATTGAAGTGGGCTTAGCAGCACGGGATCTGTTTCTGTGGTGCTGCAGAGCAACTAATCCCGAGGGGCCCGGGTCACGGTACCGTACCCCCGATTTAGCTGGAGTGATTATAAAGTACTGTCCAGGAGCACAGGCTAGACCAGGGGGCTGACTACAAGAGAAGTGAGTTTCGTGGCCTCTGCTCCAGCCATAATGAAGAGTAATCCTACAAGAACACGTGGCCCATGACCCCACCCGTGAACCCAGATAATGATGCTTGGCGAAGGCCCAGGAATGAATGAGCGGGGCGGGTAGATTTCCTTCTGACCCAGAAGCGGGGGGCGGGGGGAGGTCCAGGCCAGGTTGGGAGACATGTTGTGGGATGGAGGCAGGACTGAATGAACAAGGGTGCTGAAATAACCCAACCTGTCTGCGTGGCCCATGGAAACAGAAAGCAGGGCGTGAGACAGATTCCCCTGGATATCCTGGGTCTAACCTAATTAGCCATGGGATCGCTATGTCGACAACAGTCATTGAAGGAGCGTTCCAAACAGTAACATAATATCCACCCGGTGCTGCAACTCCCCGGGGGTGAGTGGGCTGCACGTTGTTCCAGCCGCTGGTGACTAACATTTTCTTTTGACATTACATCATTCCTGATGAGTGACTAAGTCATGAGCGAGTTATGCAGAGGGACCCAAAGAAGAGGCAAGGGAGCACAGGGAATACAACAGCAAAACTCCTTCCCTCTGTTTCTGACGCACCTTTTCTATACAGCCTGGTTTAGAGTTTTTAAAAAGTGTGGTGCACTACTGTTCATGCCTTTTGCATATAAATCCAAGTGCTTTAGTGTCATCATGACTCTTAAGTGCACAAAGCTCAGAGAGAGAGAGAAAATGTATAATCAGAAACCCCATTCAAAGCTTTTCTGTAAATCATGTCATGTTTTAAGGTCAGTACCTCACAATCTGTCATGGCAGGAAACAAATACGATATCCCATAGGATAATGGGGAACCTCAGTTTGTCTCTATTAGAATGAAGAATCGAGTTCCTCATTCTAATGATTCATAGGTTACCAAACCTTAACTCGGTTCAGCACAGAATGGCACTGGTTGGGAATTTTCTGATAAAACTTTTTTTTTCCCATCAGAGAATACCAAATAATCAAAAATGAAGCTTTTTGCAGGTCAGTTGCAATGTATCGTTTTACTTGGAAAAAAAAAAAAAGGTTTTAAAATTGTTGTTGATTAATGTTGGCATTTTTAGAACAACTTATTGCTTTCCAATTTTAAGCTAGAATGTAGTAAAATCACAATGGTCAAAACTGAAAACACACCCGCTTAAAATTATTGAAGTAAAACATTTCAGTTGAACCAAACCATTTATTTTCAGATGACAACATTTTTTGAGATTTTTCATCCCAGCTCAGATACGAGAACAAAGGTCAAAATATCAAAAACTTTCCTGAGGTGGGAAAATAATTCTCCCCGTCCCCCAGCTCCATGGAATGCCACCCTGGACTAGAAGGTAGGAGGGGTAATTCTAGAGGAAATGCCCCATTTGCAGGAATAAATGGTAGAAATTAGTTGTGGTTTCTGTACTGTAAAAGCAGCTGCTTGGAATTGGCTCAGAGGTTTCAGAGGTTAAAGCAGGCCCCCACGTGCAGACGCAGGGGGCAGAGTGCAGGTGCGGGGGCCAAGAAGAGATGAAACAAGCCATTTATCACGGGGCTCTGCGATTTCTCCTACAGAGGATGCGTCCTTGGGCTCTTAACTTCCACTGATTGCAATGGAAATTAGGAACCTAGGAACTTCTGAGGGCCTGGGCCAACTTCCCTCTAATCTTTTCCATCCATGGGCGGATTGTTTCCACCCATGTGCAGCCCACATTTGGATGTGCGAACGTGTGCACCACCAGCGGAAACAAAGAGCCCTCGCGGGGCGCCCTGCCAAGCTCTCCTGAGCCGCGCAGAAGCGCCCTGGGCGCACGGGCCGGGCCCCAGGGCCACAAGGAGAGCGGCTGGGACGTTTCTCAGCCTCCGGGACACCTGGGTGGGACCTGCTCTGTTCATCCCCGGGCACCTGGCGGGGGGCACCAGGAGACCGGACTAGCTGGACCTTTGGTCTGACCCGGCCTTAGGGCCCGAGCCGGGCCGAGAGCTCCAGCCGGGCCGGGCCGGGCCCTCCTCCCCCAGCCCAGCGCCCAGGCGAGGCCGGTTCCCATTGGGAGCCGCGGGCTGGGCGTGCGGGGCCGGGGCTCGGCTTTCCCAGCCCGGCGCTTTCCCACGGGCTCCGGTTGCCAGTGAGGTCACTGGCCCCTTTGCAGCGCGGCGGGGACCAATCACCGCGGCGCGCCGGGGGGCGAGGGGAGGGGGCGCCCAGACGGTTCACACGGGGGCGGGGCGGGGAGTGGGAATCCGGAGCGGGGCCGAGGGCGGAGGAGGCGATTTCCCCTTCCCAGCCCGGCGTGGGGGAGGCGGGTGCCTCTTGGCTTCCCAGCGCCACACAGGGAGCCGGGACTCAGCGCCCCGCGCCCGGCCAGGGTAGGACAGCTCCTAACTCCCCCCGAGCCCCCCACGCGCGGGGCAGCCCCCCACCTCGGAGAGCCCCCCACGCGCGGGGCAGCCGCCAACATCAGAACCCCCCCACGCGCGGGGCAGCCCCACCTCGGAGACCCCACGCGCGGGGCAGCCGCCAACATCAGAACCCCACGCGCGGGGCAACCCCACCTCGAGAGCCCCCACGCGCGGGGCAGCCGCCAACATCAGAACCCCACGCGCGGGGCAACCCCACCTCGGAGAGCCCCCACGCGCGGGCAGCCGCCAACATCAGAACCCCCACGCGCGGGGCAGCCCCCCGCCTCGGAGACCCCCCCACGCGCGGGGCAGCCCCACCTCAGGAGACCCCCACGGGCGGGCAGCCCCCCACCCCAGAGACCCCCCACGTGCCGGGAGGGTGTGGGAGAGACGGTTTGCCCCCGCTGCCTCAGGATGAAGAGCCGATGCGAGGAGCGCTCGTCGGGCTCCGAGTCGGAGGGGCCCATCGACGTGGGCCAGGAGGAGGAATACAGGTAGGGGGGCCCCCCGGCTGGGCAGCCCATGGCATTGGGGGGGGAGGGGCAGCTGGCACACTTTGTACCACAAGTGCGGGAGTTTGGGGGAGGTTAACCTGGACTGAGGAGGCTGCTTTGCGGCACCCCCGCTATTTAGAAGGTTCCCATAAGAAGGGCCAGACTGGGTCAGAGCAAAGGTCCCTCCAGCCCAGGATCCTGATCATGGCCAGCGCCAGGCGCCCCACGGGAGCTAAGTGATCCCTCCGCTGTGGCCCCTTCCCAGCTTCCCGCAGACAGGCCGGGGGGCTAATCGCCATGGACGGAGACAGGCTCCAGGAACGGCTCTAGCTCTGGTTTGCACCCCAGGCCATGGTTACGTAGTGGGGGTGCCGGGAGCCATTGGGCCAAGCTGTAAACCCTGCGTGTGATGGAAACCGCTTCAAGCCGGGGGGTGCAGCAGGCCCGCCCCCACCCGCCTCATTCCAGCACCTGTGCCCTGGGGAGCTGTGGTTCGGGGCCTGCGCCCTCTGGGCCCTTCCAGCAGCTCCAGAGCAGGGAGACTCCCCATCCCAGCCCTGCCTCCCACTTGTAGCGCTGGGGTCTCTGCAAGGCCGGGCTGAGGCTGAATCAGTCCCTGTCTGGGAAGTGCCCTGGGGCTGGGACGAGCTAGTGACAAGGGTGAATCCTCAGAACCCTCCCAGCTGGAAAGCAAGGGAGAGGAGCTCGCCCCCGGCGCCCGCACCGGGATATTAACCGCTAGCCCTGGTGGAAATGCCACACTACGGGTTTTACAGCTGGCTCCCCCTTCCCAGCGCGGTGAAGGGAAGGGGATAATCCATCCAACCTTCGCTGCAGCCCCGAGCGCCCCAAGAGGTAGCTGTCCCCCCCCCAAGGCTAGTGCGAGTGTGCGTCTGTATAGAATGCACTCTCCCAACACACACACTCGTACAACACAGCACACCCCCGCATGGCATCGTACCACACCCTGATGGAGGTAACAGTATGTAGGGGTTTCCTCTCAATCATTTCTGTCCGTGAACAGCTGTAGGGGGAGGTTTGATCTCAGTGGCAACTACAAATATTTATTTCCCAAGCCAGATGTAAACCAGAATGTTGTTGTTATGATTTATTATTCTGGGGGGGGGGCTGTGTCGGGACCCCATTGTGTCTGGACGGCATCTAGAACTTAATGAAGAATTTACAAGCTAAGAAGTAAGCTACTAATGTAAGAAATGTAACAAGCAAAGAGAAACACCTCCAAGTAGGGAGCGCTGTTCAGGGCTTGGAGTATATCTGGACAGTAAGTCAGGAGTTTTGGATTTGCTTTCCAGCTCCATTGGTGACTGGCTGTGTGACTTTGGGGATTAGCTGCCAGTGTTGTGAAGCTACATTTATTAATGTTTGTAAAGGGCAGAAATCCTCAGCTGAAAGTTGGCATGATGTGCAAGCGCTTATTTTTCTTTATGAAGTGGCCACCAGAACAACCCTACAAATGACAAAGCCAGAGCACGAGAAACGTGATCAGTCATAACTCTCCAGAGACAGAGACCAATTGGCCTTAAATTCTTCCTATGTACCAGTCACACGGAAGGAACCTTTTTGAAATCAGCCAGATCTCTCAGCCCCGGGTCCGGAATTGCAGTTTGCCAACTGCAGTTCACTCAAACAATGTGGGACTTTCTACTTTCCTACAAGTGGAGTTTCATTGTTTTCAAACTGACTGTGAGTTCTATTCAGTACGGTCACAACACACCAATACGACCCACCAAATCACACCCCTATAGCATATATGCACACACAATACCACATGCACTAGCACAAATAATAGTAAATACTCCCTGCTGTGTGCACATGCACACACACCCTTGTGTACACCCTCACCCCATGCACACATGCAAACACAATAAACACACACTGAGAAACCAAATGCAACAGGCGTGGAAAGGCGATAGATACGTGGGGGACGAGAGATGGCTCCAGGGAAGGGTTTGTCATGAAACATTGCTAGTCACAGTGGGTGGTCATCACCTCCATGGCCAGTCGCCTTTGGCCGACAGCCATTGCATTAATCAACTGGAAGATTTACCTGGCGTTGCTTGGGTCCTTCAGGGCAGGGGGCTGGGAGGTGTCCGGGGGCAGGAGTCAGGGCAGGGGCCTGTGGGGTGGGGGTGCAGGAGTCAGGGCAGGGGCTGGAAGGTGTCGGGGGCAGGAGTCAGGGCAGGGGCTGTGGGTGTGGGGGTGTAGGAGTCAGGGCAGGGGACTGGCGCTTGTCGGGGCAGGAGTCAGGGCAGGGGCTGTGGGTGTGGGGTGTAGGAGTCAGGGCAGGGGCTGGGGGGGTGTCGGGGCAGGAGTCAGGGCAGGGGCTGGGAGGTGTCGGGGGCAGGAGTCAGGGCAGGGGCTGTGGGAGTGCAGGAGTCAGGGCAGGGGCTGTGGGTGTGGGGGTGCAGGAGTCAGGGCAGGGGCTGGGAGGTGTCAGGGGTAGGAGTCAGGGCAGGGGCTGTGGGTGTGGGGGTGTAGGAGTCAGGGCAGGGGCTGGGGTGTCGGGGGTAGGAGTCAGGGCAGGGGCTGTGGGTGTGGGGGTGTAGGAGTCAGGGCAGGGGCTGGGGGTGTCGGGGTGTAGGAGTCAGGGCAGGGGCTGGGGGTGTCGGGGGCAGGAGTCAGGGCAGGGGCTGTGGGTGTCGGGGTGTAGGAGTCAGGGCAGGGGCTGTGGGTGTGGGGTGCAGGAGTCAGGGCAGGGGCTGGGAGGTGTCAGGGGCAGGAGTCAGGGCAGGGGCTGTGGGTGGGGGGAGTGCAGGAGTCAGGGCAGGGGACTGGGAGGTGTGGGAGGGCTGAGGGGGAGGAGTGGGGGCACTGAGGAGGGGATGCAGGATTCAGGACAGGGGACTGGGAGGTGTGGGAGGGCTGAGGGGAGGGGTGGGAGGTGTGGGGGCACTCAGGGAGGGGATGGAGGATTCAGGACAGGGGCTCAAGACGGCGGCTGGGAGGCCGGGGGGGAGGGCTTACTGGGGTCGCCCGTGGCAGTGAGGGTGGTGCTGCTGCGATAGCAGCTCATCCCAAGGGGCAGGGGTTCCACGGCCCTGGTGGCTTCTCACATGGAAGAGGAGCCTGGGGCAGGGCTGCCTCCCTCATGACTCCTTGCTGTGGGAAGGGGGCTGGGACTGGGCTGCCCAGCAGCTCCTCATGGGGGTAGGGAGTGGGGAGGGACTGGGCAGCCTGGTGGCCGAGAGCCAGGGGGAGGGGTCTGGAGACAGGGGACACCTTACCTGGACTGGTGACCAGCAATATGGAGAGCCCGGCCCAGCTGGCCACTCTCTTTCTAGCGCGGCTCCCTGCTTTGGTCACTGCAGTATCACTGCCCCCTTGCTGCCCCCTAGTGGTCATTGCGGAGCACAGCTGTCCCACCTCTCAGCCCCCTCCCGTTCCATGTTCTGGAAAACAATCGAATTCCAGGCACTTCCTGTTTTCCTGGCCCAACCAAACTCTGAGCTTGCTTTATGTTCGGCTAAGAGGAAGCTGCCTGTCACATGTGTAGTCCTAGCTCTTACTGTTTAGACAGCGCTTAAAAAGAACAAAACCTCATTCCATCACATGCGGGGAGCAATGTTCCCGCTACGCGCTTCCATCCATGTGCAGAATGCATTTTTTTACATTGCACCGAGGCATGTGTGAATGTGCACCACCCGTAGAGCCAAAAGCCTAGCCGTGGGCACTCTGCTCATCAGCGGGGCGGCATGGGAATCTCTCCTGAGTGGCTGCACAAACGCCCGGCTTCCCGGGGGCACGGGCGAGTGGGTGCCACGTGGGTGGGGTTACAAAGAGCATGTGAAACAACTAGCCCCGCCCCCTTTTTATTTCCTGCACAGCCCCGTGTCCAGGCCTGTTTCTCCCACCACCACGTCCCAGCTCCAAGCCAGGAAGAAGCGGCGAGGGGTGAGTTTCACGTCTGAGTTTCAAGTCTACCAGTCCCGCGGTGCCCGTCAGTGGCAGGCAGCGAGTGAGGACATGTGGGTGCTGTAGGGTTTTGACTGTTCAGCCCTGGGTAAGCAAAGAAATGTGCCGCCTAGCCCCTCTGGCTCACTGTGAGGATGTTCCCTAGCCCAGGAGACAGGCAGTGCAAGAGTAGAGTCTGTAGGACGGTTCAGGCCCCGCATTTTGGGGGGCCCCTCAACTGGCCCATCATCGGTGCCCCAGGGATTACTGGGGCTGGTGCAGGGTGGCAGCGGGTCGACCCTCCACCACTCGCTGCGGCAGCGGGAGCCAGAGCGACCCGGCAGCCTGCTCTGTTCCACCACCCCGCTCTCTCCCCCCCCCCCCCGGGGCGCTCTGCTTCCCGCCACCGTGGGGAGGCGGAGCGCAGCGGACTGGGAGGGTGGCGGAGTGGAGCGGAGCAAGCTCCCGCCACCACCGTGAGTGCAGGAGGGGGACTGACCCCTGCTGCCACCCTGCGCCAGGCCCCCCTCTCCCCCGCAATCCCCAGCCCATGTTGCTCGGGGGAGGGGGCAAGGGGGCGGAGCAGGAGCAGAGCAGGGTGGGGCTAGGGGGAAGGGGTGGAGCAGAGGCAGTACAGGGCCTGCAGCAGGAGGGTGGCCCCAGGCTCTGCGCTCCCCTAGAGATGGCCCTGAATGGGAGGATCCAAGTTTACCGGCTGCTGTTTCCAACTCTGTCACACCAGCCGTGGGCTGTTCCGGGGCTGGAGACGCCCCAGGCAGAGCTTAGACAGCTTCAGTGGCCTACGTCACAGCATCCTCCCTGGGCATGGACCACAGCACTGGCTCGGGACAGGATCATCTGGAGGCAGCCCAGCGCTGTCCTGTGCCCTGCCTCCACTGGGGGATGGTCCTCGGTGGCCACTGGGGCTTGGCAACGCTGCCCTTGCCCTTCTATGCTGCCTAGAGGGGTCGGGATCCCACCCCAAATGCTGTTGGGCAAGTCAGTCGACCCCCCCCTCCAATGCCTCAGTTTCCCCATCAGTAGCACTGATTTATTTCGTGTGCTTAAAGGGGCCTCTCTGAAAGTGTTGCCGTTAAAGGGGCTATTAGCAATGGGAGGCGATCTGCTCGGGGGCTCCAATAACGAGCGCTTGCAGGAGAATGTCAGATCGCGCGGCGGAAGGCGCTGGGGAGGCGGGAGGAGGGAGTGTGACCGTGATGGCGGCACACGGGGCCCGGCCACGCTCCTCCGCATGGAATTCCTTTGTAGATCATCGAGAAGCGGCGGCGCGACCGTATTAACAGCAGCCTGTCCGAGCTGCGCCGGTTAGTCCCCACGGCCTTGGAAAAGCAGGTAGGTGCAGAGTGGCAGACGTGGGCACTCGTGTCCAGGGGCGTCTCATTTTCAGAAAGGTCTCCTGGTCATGGGCTGAGGGTACAGGAGGCAGAGCAAGGGGCCAGGCGGGCGGGGGGCTTTCTGGGGGGCGGAGAGTGGGCGGGGGAAGTTCAGGCATGGCCCCGCCTACTCTCCACCCCCCAAAATGCATACTGCTTCAGCACAGCTCCCCAGCCAGGTTGAGGCAGGGGATGTCGTGTGCCGCCTGCCCTCCCCGTGCTCTGAGGCTGGGCGGGAGGCTTGCCACTGCGGCGGGGTGGGGGGGTGCTTGGCTCCCATGAGGGGCGGGGCCTCAGGCAGAAGGGGCGGGGCTGTGGTCTCGCCTCCCCAAGCCCTACGTTTGCCCACCACCCATGCCCCTGGTGCTTGTGAATAAACATACAGATGGGTGGCATCAGCTGAGTGACTTATCTCCAGGCAGCCCGGCATCTTGCGTTTACAGCCACTTTACAGCGTTCGTTTCACGCGCGCTCCTTAGCTGAGCAGGGTTTGGCTCCGTCAGCGCGTGGAGGGGAGCTCGCAAGGAGCCCCTCCAGCTGGTGCTGGAGAAGGAGATGCTTGTGATTTAGTGGCGTTCTCCTCTCAGAGGGGTCAGTACCCGAGCAGGTGCTGTCTTTTGGAATGAGGTCGAAAATCAAGGCCCTGCCCGTTCACTGTGAAAAGATTTCCTGAAATCTAAGCCCCCCCCTCCCCCCGGTACATGTGATCATTGCTTTCTTTTGTCCCGTTAACACCTGTGTATTAAAAGGTCCCAGACACTCCCGTGAGTGTTAAACCCAGGAGCCGTGCTCAGCTTGTAACGGAGGTCATGCCGTTCTGTTTTCCCGAATTCCCTCCGCAGCTACGTTTGGAGACGTTAGTCTTCACTGGCCCCGCTCAAAGGTGTTTTGGAATGGCAGTGGTGCAGCATGCCTGCTGCGTTCCACCCCAGAGGTGACTGCATTTCACTGACGGGTAATTGCTAACTAGGCTGTCGAGCCTTTTAGGGTGCTTCAGGGTTGAAAACCCCATAAATGCTCTAGCGCAGGGGGGGTCAAACTTTTTTCCTCATGACCCAGTTAAAGAAAATTGTTGATGCTGCAACCCAACAGAATGTGAGTGGAGCGTGTGCCCCGGGGTGGGGCCGAGGGTGAGAGCTTTGAGGTCTTGGAGGGGGCTCCAGCTTTGGTGGGGTCAGGGCTGGGACAGCAGGGACTTGCCTCGAACTGCTCCCGGGCAGCGGTGCAGCAGGGGGTTAAGGCAGCTTCCTGCCTCTGCTGGCACCACAGACCATGCTGCCCCCAGAAGCAGCCAGCAGCAGGTTCCCAGCTCATGGGAGTGCGGAGCTAGTGCTCAGAGCAGGGGCCGTGCGCGGCGCCCTGTGCGCTCTGCCCCCACCTACCTAGGACCCAGGCCTGTGCCGGCCGCTTCTGGGATGCAGTATAGTCTGTGGTGCAGGACAGGCAGGGAGCTTCCTTAGCGCCCCCGCTCCCCCCCGCTGGTCACCTGATCCCTCTGAAGCAACGAGACCCAGCGACCGACATTCCACCCCCCAGTGCTGGGCCGCGACCCGTCATTTGAAAACCAGTGGTCTAAATTATCACCCCTGTAGAGGATATGTGGATGGTAAAATAGGACGGTAAAACATTCTCCAGGAAATCTTATGGCGGGTAGAATCAATCTAAAAGACGTTTTTCTGCAGCAGGGATGAAGGGAAATAGAGATTTTCACTTTGCTTCCTAGCACCTTTTGAGGGGAGATCCCTTTTCCTTACCACTTGATTCGAGAGGAGTCCGAATCCAAACCCCAAATCTGTTCATCTGGCCGTTTCCGACCTTCAGGGAAGTTCCAGCCCCCTTGAAGACGGCTCCCTCCAGGAGCTGGAATCCTAGATTTTAAAATGGTGGTTTGATCGTCTCTCTTTCTCTGTTGTCCATCCCTGCTTTGAATACACAGGGCTCCTCCAAGCTGGAAAAGGCAGAGATCCTGCAAATGACAGTGGACCATTTAAAAATGCTTCATGCTACTGGAGGAACAGGTGAGAACGGCTTCTGTAAACGTGTGTCTGGGGGTGAGATCCTGGCTGTCTCGAAAGCAGTGGCAAAAACTCTCCGTGACCCCCAGGTAGGGATGTAAGCAGGGCTGGCCCGAGCCATTCGTGCGCCCCAGGCCCCGGGAGCGTGGTGCCGCCCCCGGAAGAGCGACGCATGCGTGGCTCCGCCCCCTGGCGTGCGGCGCCCCGGCCCCCAGGTGCCCAGTGCATGTGCGGCCCGGCCCCCGGGCGCACAGCGCATGCGTGGCCCTGCCGCTGGGCGCCCGGTGCATGCGTGGCACCGCCCCAGGCGCACGGAGCATGCGCAGTGCCACCCCTGCCTGGCCCGGCAGCCCCGCGCAGCACCCCCTACAATGGGGGGCCTCGGGCGGTAGCCCGGTTGGCCCGTACTTTGGGCCGGCTCTGGATGTAAGTGACTAGTATACATAAGCTTATCAGATAGTCGACTAGTGACTTGACTAGTCACTTCCCCGCCTTGCTGTCTCTATCAGAGGGAGGCAGCAAGCAAGGGGAGCTGGTGCTAGGGGAAGCCATCTTAATAACCGGTTCCCCCCCCGGACCACCTCCGCAAGGGAGTAGGGGAGGCAGAGGCGTAGTGGGGGACCGGGCACAAGTCGGGAGTCGTGCCAGGTCCCCCTCCTGCGCTTCAGCCTTTTAAACGTGTTAAGAGTCTGGTGGTTCTTAATGCATTTAACAGGCAGAAGCGCAGCAGGTTAGCTCCAGATAGCTAACCCCCCTGCAGCTCTGCAGGTTCCCCCCCTTATCAGCTAGTGGACTTGTCAATTAGCTAATTAAATGCCATTTAACATCCCTAGGCCCAGAGGCACAGGGTTTCTTCTGAGTTGAGGAAGATTCACCCTGGACTCTGAAAGCAGCGTCCCACTGTTCCTATCTGCTGTGTGCTCCAGAAATCGTTCATACAGAGCTTACAGAAACTATTTGTGTTTGCTCCTGGAAGGAAGTGGCTCTCCCCGGGGAGACTTTCCACTTCCTGTGCTACTATTTGCGCTCCTGATGAGGGTCTCACATTTAGGCCTTGGCAGACGGAAGTATGGCATCTGGTCTGTCCTAGGCAACCACAGCAAAAGCTGCCAACTCCCAGAGCAGAGACAGCTCCACACGCAGGCCCAGGCCAAGCGACACACTGAGTCATGCTCACACACGTCCAAAAACAAGTCTGCCTCCTCCACATCCAACTGGGATATGTTTCCTGGCACTGTCTGGATTCTGGTTAGTGACTCTGCATAGAAACGGGACTTTTTTTTTTTCCCCCAACGAACCGTTTGTAAGACACGACGGGTTACACGTTCTCCACAACAGCAAAGGTCCTGGTCTCCCCCAGCCCGGTGGCTCTGGCGGGGATCCCAAATTCAGCACAGTAGCCCTCTGACTCGGTTAAAACACGGTTCTGTCATGCTGGGCAGAAGAGACTGTGGAGTTTAGCAGAGCTGCATCTTGCTCAAGGGACGTTGTTGAAATACTCCTCTTGGCAACGCAACAACGCCGCAACCTGTTGTCGACAGTGTCCCCAAAATGTGAAGTGGTCCGGTGCTTTATCCAAGCTGGTTGAGTTCTCTGCCCCCCCTCTCTAGAAGCCCAGGAAGAAAATAGACCTAAGGAACAATCGGTAGTTTTATTGTGTCTCATCGATCGTCTCCACGATCCCAGGCTTTGGGCCCCTGAGAGCCAATAGTCTTGGCTTGAGACTGTCTCATATCCTTCAGTTGTCGCTGTGTTTGTCTGCAGCTTTAAAAACGACCAGCAGTCCTACGAACAAAAAAGATATCGAGTGTCGTGAGCTTTTATGGCACAATCCACTTCCTCAGAGGAGCTAACCCTGACCCTAACCTCAAGCTCATCTGAGGAAGTGGATTGTGCCCGTGAAAGCTCATGACACGGTATCTTTTTTGTGCGTAGGACTGCTATTTTTGTGCGTCTCTAAGGATGCGTCTACACAGCAGGGCTTCACTCGAAATAAGCTATGCAAATTGAGCTACGTCAATGGTGTGGCTTATTTCGAAATAGAGCACTCGTCTTCCAACTTCCCTTACTCCTCGTACAATGAGGGTATGTCTAGACTACAGGGATTTTTGGAAAAAAGTGGCCTTTTTTCGAACAGTCTTTACCTGCGTCTAGACTGCAGCCGCGTTCTTTCGAAAGTAAATTGAAAAAACGCGGCATTTTTTTCGACCACGGAAAACCTCGTTTCATACGAGGAAGAACGCCTTTTTTCGAAAGTGCTCTTTCGAAAAAAGGTGCTATGTAATGCAAACGGTGCTTTTTTGAAAGAGAGCATCCAGACTGCCTGGGTGCTCTCTTTTGAAAAAGCGGCTTGCTTTTTTGAAAGTACTGGTTGTAGTCTAGATGCCCTTTTTCAAAAGAGGCTTTTTCGAAAGATACTTTTGAAAAAGCCTCTTTTGAAAGAGGCTTGCAGTCTAGACACAGCCTGAGGGTTACAGGAGTCGGAGTAAGAAGTCCTCCAGCTTGACAGGATTTCGAAATAACTGCCTGCTGTGTAGACGCAGACTGTTATTTCGAAATAACGCTAGTTATTTCAAAGTAATGTTGCTATGTAGATGTATCCTAAGGTGCCACAGGACTACTCGTTATCCTTCAGTTGAATATCTGTTTAAATCCTCTATGAATAACAGAGTCAAACAGTTGCCCCTAAACACAGGGAGAGGCCATCATGCTGTCCTGTGAGAAGTCGAAACCACCCAACCTGCTGTCCTGTAAGACCACGAGATGGTCCACGCCTGTGTTGGAAGGGCCACACTGGAGGAATCATAGAACCATAGAGCTGGAAGAGACCTCAGGAGGTCATCAAGTCCAGCCCCCTGCTCTAGGCAGGACCAATCCCAACTAAATCAACCAAGCCAGGGCTTTGTCAAGCTGAGACTTAAACACCTCCAGGGTTGGAGACTCCACTACTTCCCTAGGCAACCCATTCCAGTGCTTCACTACCCTCCTAGTGAAATAGTTTTTCCCAATATCCAACCTGGACCTCTCCCACCACAACTTGAGCCCACTGCTCCTTGTTCTGCCATCTGTCACCACTGAGAACAGCCTCTCTCCAGCCTCTTTGGAACTCCCCTGCAGGAAGTTGAAGGCTGCTCTCAAATCCCCCCTCACTCTTCGCTTCTGCAGACTAAACAGACCCAACTCCCTCAGCCTCTCCTCATAAGTCATATGCTCCAGCCCCCTAATCATTTTGGTTGCCCTCCGCTGGACCCTCTCCAATGCGTCCACATCCTTTTTGTAGTGGGGGGCCCAGAACTGGACACAATACTCCAGATGTGGCCTCACCAAAGCCGAATAAAGGGGAAAATTGACTCCCCTTTATTCAGAATATTGGCTCCGGCCGTGGCCAGTGACAGATTCCAAAGGAAATTTCTTCCTGACCTGAGCTAGCGATCATCTTATGCCCCGAATCAAGAGCATCGATGACCCTGATCATTTTATCCTAGCCAGAGTAATTGCAGACGCTGATCTTGTTCCTGTAAACATCAGTTTCTTTTTTTGAAGCTTACTTGGCGACTTGCTTCAATAATCTCGTGGGCAGTAAATTCCTCGGGTTACGTACGCAATTCCGTTAAAATGTGTCGTTGAATCAGAGGCCTGTGCTCTTGGGGGACATGATGCCATGTGCGTCTTTTTCTCACAGGGTTCTTAGATGCCCGGGCCCTGGCTGTGGATTACAGGAGTCTCGGCTTCCGTGAATGCCTCACTGAAGTTGTCCGATACCTCGGCGTCCTTGAGGGACAAACCGGCGCAGATCCCGTCCGGCTACGTCTCCTCTCCCACCTGAATCATTACGTCGCTGAGATGGAACCTTCGCCTCTGGCCTCTTCCCTGCTGCCCTTTCACATGTGGCCTTGGTCGTTCCTCCCCACTGCCACGGCACCCGCCACTCAAGTACTGATCCCCCGGAGGGAGGCTGTCCCTGGTCTAGCTGTCTTGGCGGCTTCCCCCCTGGCCTATCCAAGCACTAGCATGAGAAGAGCTCCCGCCCGCCGAATTCCTAGTGCCAACGTGCTAGCCCGCCGAAACGTCCTGTCCAGCAGGGTGGCCTCCTCATCCCGGAAAGCGAGACCCACGGTGACATCGGCCGCCCCAGGGGCCAGGTCCAGCCTGCCGTCGCCATGCGCGGCCTTGAGAGATGCAGCATCCAAGAGCAGCCAGGTGGCCACGTTCCTGCTCTCCTCCACCTCTGCTGGAGTTCCCCTCCCGCCTGCGTACACCACGCCTGCCGCTGCGAGTGCATCTCCCCAAGGACCAGGCGCCAGGGTTGGGACTGCCAGACGCTGCCGCTCCTGGACTACTGAAATTGGGGCTTTCTGATCCCCTCCTGGAGACACAAATCAGCAACAGCCACGGCTCAGAAAGCCTAGTCAGATGAACAGCTTCTTTCCTGCTCTGGACGGATAAAGGACCCGCTCGTCTTCTCCCCCCTCCCGTCCTCGCATCGTCCTCTCTCCCTGCCCATCACATGTCTCCCTGTTCCATTTCAGCCTTGCAGACTTGATGTGGAACCGAATGTACGTGTCCCTGGCGCATGTCCACCAAGGGCGAGGGGAAGGGGCAGACCCGGATCCGCTTTCACTCCGGGAGGAGCTGAGTGTTGCCCTTTGGAAATGCAAACCAGCCCTGGCGGGGATTTGAGACCGAGCTCCGGAGCAGTGCCGCCGTCCCCCACTTGCAGGCCCTGCTGTTGTGGCCACTGTGAGGCAGCAGGAGAGGGAGGGACGGGAGGTTGACCAAGGCCTTATTCCATGCGGACTGAGGAGAGGCTCCTACAGGTTAATTAGAGTACCTGGAGCCAATTAAGGCCTGGCCAGAGACCTAAGAACCGCCCCCTGGTTCAGTCAGACAGGAGGCGGGAAGAAAAGTTGAGGGTAGTTTGGAGGAGTACTGTTATTGGAAGGGAAACCCCGCCTGAGCAGAGCAGGGGGACTCCCCAGGCACAGAGGACCGAGAGAAACCCTGCCAAAGGGGAAAGAGGGTCAGACATTAAAGGGTTGGGACCTGGAGTAGGGGGCAGACCTGGGTCCCTTCCCCGGTCCCCTTCTCCCCACCAGGGCAACCAGGGAGCTGTCGATGCCCAAGAACAAGGCTGGGGCGGTGCCCTGATCACCATGCCAAGGAAAAGCCGGGGACCTACCGCAACAGCATCAGTGTAGGTCCCAGGCTAGGTGAGAGACCAGGTGGGGGAGGGAATCTCTTTTCTTGCGCTTGCTTCTGCTGCTGAGCGAGACGCACTTTCCGGCTGGCGCTGAGCTACCGGTCTGTGGCCAGCGGCCCAGAAGAAGAATGCTGTGGGCCTCAGTTGGTCCAGTGAAAGCTGTTCCTTCCCTCGCTCCCACAGGTTGCGTGAGGTGGCCGAAGTGAAGGGAGACAGGCGGGAGAGCAACAGAGACCGCCCACCACGCCCATACAAACTGTCCGAACCCAGCTCCCCTCGGGATTGCTGTGGACACGTGGGGAGGTTCCTTGCCACGGGCCCGCCCCCTTCTGTGGCTCGCTACAAGTGGAGCGTGCGACATCGTGCACGAGGAGCTCGTGAAAATGTAACCGCTCCCGGTCTCCCTCTGACCTGGCGTCCTGCGCTACCCTGTTCCTGCTGCACGGAGGCATCCCAGCCCAGGACTTCGGCACTTCAGACCTCAATGCTACGTGCAGTCCTCGTTTTCCCTTCCCGTGGCCTGTACCCGGAACCGGGGTCTCCCCAAGTGTCGCTGCTGGACTTGGTTCCTGGAAAGGTTTGCGTGATGCTGTGCTTGGACTGATGCAGTTAGAGGATGTTTTCGGGGGGGAGGATCAGACACCACTCCACACAATTCCTTTGCTGGCTGCTGTGGGGGATTCCCAACGCGGAGAATTCAGATGTCTGTGAGGGAGCCAGACCTTGCTCACCCAGTGGGGCATTACAGGCCAGGGAGCAGGTTCCCAGAGTGGCACCTGTGGAGAAGGAGAGGTTGTGCCCCTCCTTCTCTCTTCAGCCATCAACCCTCCCTCCCCCATATGAAAAGCCTTTACCAGAAAGGGAGGAGTGGGAGGAACCCTAAGTCACCCCAAGCTTCTCCTTTGCTTTCGTTGACTCCCAGGCCTTTCATTAAATTTTCTAGACTGTTCTCCCAGGCCAGGCTCTGCTCTTTATTGTCACTTTCTCTCGACGGGCTGGATCAGCCCCTGTCTGCTTGTCTCCTGAAAGCTTTGTGTTCCTATATAACTGCCAAGGAGCAGGCTTCTTTGTCCTCCGCTGGCCCCGTACCGCTGACTCTCCCCTCGATCCCTACTTCTCCAGGGCGGTGAGGAACGGCGCGTTGGCATTCTCAGGCTCGGCTCCTGTTTTAACACTTCTTAGCTGCACTGGGCTTGAGGCAGTGTGGCCCGGTGGCTAGGGGAGTGAACTTGGCCTCACTAGGCATGAGGTCTATTCCCAGCTCTGCCACTGGCCTGCTATATGACCTTTGGCAAGTCACTTCCCTTTACCTCAGTTTCCCTCTCTGTAACCAGGACAAATGAAAAGCTCTATACAAGAGGTAAATATTGTTATTCCGTTCATGCTGCAATCATGGCAGTAGTAAAAGGGTGCTCAGAAGCAGCCGGAAGGGGTGTCGGAAGTGCTGTTTACACAAAACAGAAGCATAGGGAGGGCAGTTGGTGTGATCTGGTGACCAGATGGCCATGGAGCCTATCAAAACCAGGACCTGCTACCTCCGAAGGGGTTGAGAGACTAGAACTGTTCCTCCCCACCAAGACATCTGGTCACCCTAGTCAGAGGCTCCCTACTGCCCATGGTGCACCTCTCTTCGCATTATTATTTCTCATAGCAACATGAGAGGTGGGGGGAGTCGATCACATACAGACGAGACGGCAGCAGGGATGTTAAAATGGGTGATTTTTGTACACGTGAAACCGCTGACGTTTTCAGCCATTACACGTTTGCAATTCGTGTAGCGACTCCCCTCCTGCCGCCCCATGCTGCTGCCTCTGTGGGAGGCAGCGGGGTGGGAGGGGGCAGGCACGGACGCTGATGCTTTTAAGCTGGCTCCCCGCACGCAGTGGCTCCTGCCCCCCCAGCCCATGCTGCTGCCTCTAACACAGAGGCAGCAGCGGGGGGGGAAGGGGCTGCGTGTAACCTGAGGGTTAAGCATTGAGCACAGGCTCATCGGTTCACCGTGTACAGTAAACCCCTGAAATTGCTTTTATTTTCTTGGCTGTCTGCAGATGCTGGCATTGGTCCAGCTGAACATCCTCTACCCAAATCAACGTGAGCGGTGCTGTGCCAGGGAAGAGGGGTGAATTTCAGCCGGGAAAGGAATGAAATAAAGAACAGTGAGTCGTGTCTTTCTCATGGAACAGACGCTCCCTGCCCCCGAGGGCAAGCAAGTGGCCAGTTGTGGATGTGCTGGGGGCTCAGTGGCAGCATTCCCACAGCTGTGTATCTGACATGCGCGCGTGAGATGGAGCCGGGTCACAGGGACTTGTTGTGTTCTTCATACACACAAACATCCCTGCTCTTGGGCCACCTCAGGAAATGAGTGAGCACAAGTCAGTGGGGATGAAATATTCCTGTTCAGGGAAGTTCCCTGGGGGCAGGTTGCTCCTGGAGCTAATTTGTGCCTTAGCGCTCTTCGGGAGAAGTTTCGCCTCACTTTTGCCCTCTGCTGTTAACTTTGCGAGCTGTCAGACATCCCGCACAAGGTGGCAGATAAAGTCTTCCAAGCCCATGCCATGGCGGCGAAATGCACTGTTGTGTCAGTCTGTTTTGCTGGAGATGCCACGTGAGATAAGGTAATTCTCAGTAATTGGGCATCGTCTGTAAATTTTGCCACCTCACTTTCCAGATCATCTATCAATATGATGAACAACACAGATCCCAGTATAGATTCTTGGGGGACCCTGCTATTTACCTCCCTTCATTGTGAAAACAGACTCTTTATTCCTACGCTTTGCCACCTATCATTTACCCGGTTACCGATCCATGAGGGGATCTTCCCTCTTGTCCCATGACAGCTTTGGTGAGGGGCCTTGTCAAAGGCTTTCTCAAAATTCAAGTACACTATATCTGCTGGATCCCCCTCGTCTACATACTTGTTGATCCCCTTAAAGAATTCCAGTAGCTTGGTGAGGCGTGATTTCCCTAACAAAAAAAAAACCACCATGTTGACTCTTCCTCGACAAATCCAGTCCATCTGTGTCTGATAATTCTGTTCTTGGCTATAGTTTTAATCAATTTGTCCAGTACTGAAATTAATCCTACTGGCTTTAATTACCAGGATTGCCTCTGGAGCCCTTCAAAAAAGTTGGCATCACATCAGTTATTCTCCTGCCATCTGGTGCAGACGCTTATTTAAATGAGAGGTTACATACCCCAGATGAGACAAGGCAGGTGAGGTAATATCTTTTACTTCTGTTGTTGATAGACAAGCTTTTGAGCTACACAGAGCTCTTCCTCTGGACTGGGAAAGAGGAGACATTTGTTATTCCGCAGATGCTCTGATTGGGGTTACTGACTTGTAATTTTGGTCCAAGATCTTCATGGAGGTTTCATCACATGACAATCTTTAACTCCTGCAGGCTGCAGGACATTCCTGGAAGACTGGAAATCCTAGCTCTGACTGAGGAGGAAATGCATTCCATCTACCCAAGTTTCCGTGTGTGAATAATTTTGCCCACCTATGTTCTCCCGTTGTTTTAAGTCCATGAGGAGATGGTCTCCATCTCCTGTTCCTCCTTCCAGTCAAATGCAGTAGGGAGCACTTTTGCTTTCAGTGTGATCCAGGTCTGCCCCCTAATGGTAAAACCAAAAAAGTTAGTGAGAAATCCTAACTTGGTTCAGAGGATACAATAGATCAGGGTGTTTCAAACTTTTTTTTTTCTCAAGACCCAGTTGAAGAAAATTGTTGATGCCCACAATATAACATCATTTGACTGGAGTGTGGGCTCCGGGGCAGGGCTGAGAGTGAGAGCTTTGGGGTCTTGAAGGGGGCTCCATCTTGGGGGAGTGTCAGGGCTGGGGCAGGAGGGGGTTACCTTGAGTGGCTCCCGGGCAGGGGCAGGGGGGAACGGCTAAGGCAGCTTCTTGCCTCTCCTGGCACCGCAGACCATGCTGCCCCCAGAAGCAGCCAGCAGCAGGTTCCCAGCCAAGGGGAGTGCAGAGCTAGTGCTCAGGGCAGGGGGCAGTACACAGAGCCCTAAGCACTCCACCTAACCCCTCCCCACATAGGAGCCATGCCTGCTTCTGGCCACTTCTGGGGCACAGCGCAGTCTGCGGTGCCAGGACAGGTAGGGAGCTGCCTTAGCACCCCACACTGGTCACCTGATCCCCCTGCAGCAATGAGACCCAGCACCCGACATTCCCCCACGTAACCCGTGGTTTGAAAACCCCTGCAATAGAGCACCACTTATGAAACGTGACCCTCCACTATCCAACTGAAAACTCATGTTTAAAAATAGCTTCCCTCTTGCCAGAGTGTGCAATGCTAGTCCATCATGAATTACTTTTCAGAATCATGGCACATGAGTGACCTTGGAAGACCAGAGGGCAAAGGGTCTTGCACTGACCTGCCATCATTAGGCGCATACTCAGAAAATAATGACAATTAAAAGATCATCAATAACCTTTGCTCCAGCCAGTTGTGAAGAGTGCAGATCAAGAAATCTCTTTGGGATCCAGTCCCTACAGCACAGATGTATCTGGAAGCAGCTAGAGCAGCAAAATCCATTTGACTCACTGTTTTGGGCACAGAAAGCAGAAGATAGAGCTAGAGTGCTCTCTAGTGTCAATTCACTTTGGGTACGTCTACACTGCGGTGCTATTTTGGGATACTTCTGGTATCCCGAAATAGCTATTACGTGTCTTGAGAGTGCACCGGACGTGCCATTCCGATGTCCCTGTAAACCTTGTTCCACAAGGATTAAGGGACATTTTGGAATAGCGTTTTATTTCGAAATTTGGCACTGTATAGAAATAAGCTATTTCCAAATACACTCAAAATAAGCTACGCAATTTGCGTAGCTCAAATTCCGTAGCTTATTTTGAGCTAAGGGTGCAGTGATCTAACCAGGTATAAGGATCGCAGACCCTTTGTGATCTAACCAGGTATGTAGGAGTCATATGACTCTGACTTCATAGAAGAGGGCATAAAGTTTTAATGAATATGGGTCTAGAATAAACATAGTCTACTCAAGCACAGAGTTCTGGATGTTCAAACATCTAAAGCCAACACCACTGCAATGCTGAGGCACCAATGCTTTTAGGGTAGCTGGACCACTTAAAACTTTATTCTTTCAAGAAAGTTTAGTATGGAGCCATTAAGTTCTCTGGGCTGAAATTTTCCAATAGAAATTGCAGATTGTTGGTGTTTTGATCCAGAACAGGCAGGCGGGCAGCGTACAAATCTCAGGCTAGGTCTACACTACAGAGTTTTTGCCCCAAAACAACTGTTTTGGGGCAAAAAACTCGCAGAGTGTCCACACCTCAAGTGCGTTTTTACGCAAGTAAAACGAAAGAACAGAGGGGTTTTTCTGGTGTAGGTATTCCTCCTATAACTCCTCTTTGCGCAAGAGTTCTTGCATGAAAAGGTGTGTGTGGACGGAGAACGGGGGGGGGGGGTTTGCGCAAAAAGAGGCAATCGAAAAAAGCACAGGTGCCTTGGTGGCCATTCTGTAAATAGCAATCAGAGTTTCCTTTCGAGAGAGCGTCCATGCAGTCTGGATGCTCTCTTGCGCAAAAGCGCATCGCCTTTTCGATGCGCTTTACAGTGTGGACACACTCTTGTGCAAGAAGTTTTTGTGGAAGATCTCTTCTGCAAAAAGCTTCTTGCGCAAGAAGCCTGTAGTGTAGACATAGCCTCAGAGTGAATTTAGCGGCAAGCAGAAAGAGAAACAATAACAACACTGCTTCAGTCTTTGCTACCCATTCCCAGGTGTCCTCAGAGTCCAATGATCGTGTGAGATGTTAAAAAAAAACATTGTAAAGCAAGATATTGTGTTACACCACTTGTTCCTCCTTGTTCTTTCACTGTAAGTTATTTCCCATAGTGGAAGGATTGTCTACCAATCAATAGAAAGAGCCATTGGTTTTATCTAGGATTAAAGAAAATTAAATTTATAACTGTAAAACCACATTATAATTGCAATACAATCCTGAAGGGTAGTTTAGGTTCTCTTATCTTGTGCATCATTAATAAACAACTGAATTCTGCCCTAGCATGTCTTATTCTTATACTAAAGAGTCTGGGTAATCATGGATCTTGACAGCAGTGAGTCCGGAGTTGAGACATGTTTCAGCAGTTTTTGTCTCCATTCCTTGGTGCTCAACCCCTCACCCTTGTACTCATTCTGTGAATGGAGAATGACCACTGGCTTCCACAGGGAGAAGCTGCAGAGCACTGCAGGACAACACCTGAGGTGAGCCGGCGCTTTCTTCAGGAGGTAATCCTTATTCAAGGGGAAATGATGTTCTAAATACCAGCAGGCAGACTGCAAAGCAAACAACTCCAGCGACAATATCTCCTGCTCTCACTGCTGGGGGTATCTCCAAAACCATAGCTAAGAGCCATGCGCCTTCAGGGCATTGAGAGAACAACACACCCTGCGTTCAGGTGCATTTTACTGCCTGCTTTTCTTTCTCTGCTGCCACTTTCTTCCTGGCTCAGTTGGTTTCCTCCTTTATTCTCTCCCTTTTCCTTTTTTCACCTGTTTCAATGCCAGGTCACCGATCCTCTCTGGTGTTTCACCAACTGCCTAGTAATCCCCTGTTCCCTGATTGTCACAGTACCACACAGGACTTCTTGATTCCTGTCCCCTTCATGGACTGAAGAGACACCTTCACCCCAGTGCTCCCGCGCACTGTGCAAGGGAGTGGATAAAAATCTCTCTCCGGTGCCCTTAAAAATAATCACTGCCTACTGACCCATATGCAGGGCTGGATTACCCAATAGGCAGACTAAGCACGTATTTAGGGCACCAGCAAAGCAGGGGCACCAAAAAAAAAAAAAAAAGATTTTACGGTATAGTATTGTTTTTATTTTGAATTACATATGGGGGGGCACCATCATCTTTTCAGTGCTTAGGGCCTCTAAAGGTCTTAATCGGGCCCGGTCCATATGCATGTCCTCTCTATGCACTCCCAACTGCCACAGAATCTTCTGGTTCCAATATTTCCCTCTCTTCACGGGCTAACGAGACAGCCACGCCTCCTGGCCACGAATGTATCGCAATGCCACTACAAACAGTCACATCTGCTCTTCTCATGCAGCGGCAACTCGCTTTTGGTATAACTTGAGTGAAGGGAGGATTGGTACGTGGGTGTTTATTTTGTTGCCACACAACTGACAGACTATTAGACTTGGGGGACAGGTTGTCCTTTGCCTAGTGGAGGCATGGGGGAAGGATACCGGTAGGCGTTTGCCCCAGAATTGGCAGGCAGGGTAGACCTGTCAGGACTTGGGGTGGGGATGGCCTGCCCTAAACAGTTGGAATAAGGGCAAAAATGGCCTAGTTAAAAGGAGCTGGCAGTATCTGGATGGGGTTTTGCAGGGGAAAAGTGAAAGCCAGAAGCTTTGCCCATGGATTGTGTGTTTTGTGGGGGGAAGTGTGTCAGAACTGGTCAGGGGATTTGCCCCAGTTTGGTGTGGGGATGATGAATGAAAGTGGGTTTGCCCTTGGACTTTTGAAGTGGGAATGACAGGATGTGTTTATGGCAGGGGTAGGGGGGAGCTTTTTTGGGCAAGGTGGTTCTGGGATTGTCAGGATTTTGGTGGGAAGTTGTCCACTGACTGCAGCGTACGTTGGCAGGATTTGGGGGGACAGGAGTGGGAATTGACCTCTGTTGTCTGGGAGGGGAGGTGTCAAGATTTGGGATTTGGCCCTGGACTGCTGGGAAAGGGAGGCGTCAGCATGTGGGGGTTGTTGGCAAGCAGTTCTTATAATTTGAGTGGGGTCTTGTCCCTGGATTCTCAGGAGTCTCAGGATTTGAGTGTAGGTGTTGCCCCTGGATTGGGGGGTGTGAGTGAAAGAGAGAGGATTTGAGGTCAGGTTTGCCAGATTTGTCAGGTTTCGGGGTGGCTGCATGGATAGGTTACCTAGGATTGTTGGGGAGGGAGAATCCAAAATTTGGGGAGTAGGGTGGTGCTGACATGGGTTTGGGAATGAAGTTACCCCAGATTATTGAAGGAAAGGGTCAGGGTTGGGGGGCTACCCTGATCTATGTGTGTGTGTGTGATGTTTGGGGGGTCAAACTGGATTATGGGCAAGGAGGCCTTGCTTGTGGGAGTCCTATATATATGTAAAATTTGAGTGGAAGGGGTTGCCCTGAATTATTAGAGAGAGGGTCCTGATTTGGGGGGGGGGGCTGCTCAGATGTATAGGGTATAGGGTGCAAGATTACCCCTGGATTAGTGGAAGGGGTTTAGGAATTGGGAGGTTGCCCAGATGTGTTGGGGTTTAGGTGTGAGGTTACCCCCAGATTACTGGAGGGGGTTCATGATTTGGGGGTGCCAAGATGTTAGGTACAGGGTGTGAGGTTACCCCCAGATTACTGGAGGGGGGTTATGATTTGGGGGGTACCCAATGTGTGAGGGTTTAGAGGTGAGGTTACTCCCAGATTACTGGAGAGCTCATGATTTGGGGGTGCTGTCCAGATGTACGGAGATTATGTGTGAGATTACCTGCAGGTTATTGGAGGGGGGTTCATGATTTGGGGGTGCTAAGATGTGGAGTACAGGGTGTGAGGTTACCCCTAGATTACTGGAGGGGGCTCATGATTTGGGGGTGCTGTCCAGATGTGGGGAGATTGTGGGTAAGATTACCTGCAGATTACTGGAGAGGGGTTCATGATTTGGGGGTGCCAAGATGTGGGGTACAGGGTGTGAGGTTACCCCCAGATTACTGGAGGGGGTTCATGATTTGGGGTGCAGGGTGTGAGGTTACCCCCAGATTAGTGGCAGGGGTTCAGGAACTGGGAGGTGGCCCAGATGTGTGGGGGTACAGGGTGTGAGGTTACCCCCAGATTACTGGAGGGGGTTCATGATTTGGGGTGCAGGGTGTGAGGTTACCCCCAGATTACTGGAGGGGGCTCATGATTTGGGGGTGCTGTCCAGATGTGGGGAGATGGTGTGTGAGATTACCCCCAGATTACTGGAGGGGGTTCATGATTTGGGGGTGCCAAGATGTTAGGTACAGGGTGTGAGGTTACCCCCAGATTACTGGAGGGGGCTCATGATTTGGGGGTGCTGTCCAGATGTGGGGAGATGGTGTGTGAGATTACCCCCAGATTACTAGAGGGGGTTCATGATGTGGGGTACAGGGTGTGAGGTTACCCCCACTTTACTGCAGGGGGTGCGCGATGCGGGGGGCGGTGCGGGGAAGGGGACTCCCTGAGGGGCGGGAAGCCGGCGGCGGGGCGGCTCCTCGCCGCCAGGGGGCGCTGCAGCGGGCGGCCGGTCCCTGCGGCGCGGCGGCGGTCGCTCCCCGCCGGCCCGTGTCCTCTCCGCGGCACGGCGGCCCTTTCACCCCGGGGAGGGCTATAAAGGGGCGCCCCGGGCCGGGGGCCGCCTCTCCGCCCGCCAGGCCGCAGCGCGTGAGTCGGAGCCGGGCCCCGCCCCGCCCCCCGGACACAAAACCCAAAAAAATCGCAAAAGCCCCAGAAACTCCCGCCAAGCGGCCCCCGGCCCGTCCGTCTGTCCGCCCGACCCCGGCCGGTCTGTCTGCCCGACCCCGGCCCGTCTGTCCGCCCCCGGCCCGTCCGTCTGTCTGCCCGACCCCGGCCGGTCCGTCTGTCTGTCTGCCCGACCCCCCGGCCCGTCCGTCTGTCCGCCCGACCCCGTCCGTCTGTCTGTCTGTCTGCCCGACCCCCGGCCCGTCCGTCTGTCCGCCCGACCCCGGCCCGTCCGTCTGTCCGTCCGACCCCGTCCGTCTGTCCGCCCGACCCCGGCCCGTCCGTCCGCCCCCGTCCGTCTGTCCGCCCGACCCCGGCCGGTCCGTCTGTCTGTCTGCCCGACTCCCCGGCCCGTCTGTCTGCCCGACCCCGCCCGGTCCCCCCCGTCCGTCTGTCCGCCCACCCTTGGGCCCGGTTCTGTCCGCCCGACCCCCCCCCCGGTCCGTGGGTCTGTCCAGGCCCCACGTTTCGGCCCCCGGCCCGGCTGCCTGCCCCTGGGGCCCCGCGCGGCGCCCTCCTCAGGCTCCACGTGGCCTCTGTCTCCCCCGTCGGTGTCTGCCTGCGCCAGGGCGTGTCCCCCCCTCGGGGAAGTACCTGCCCGGGCCTCCCCGCCGGGCTCTCCCCTAGTCCGAGCAGCCGGGCTCTGCTTTATATTCACAGAGCAGCGGGTCTCGTTTTCCTTTTAAAAAAAGAAGCTATAACTATAGTGCAAAGTTTGTCTTATTCCTCTCTCCAAAAAAAGTTTTTTACCTAAGGAAATAAGACAGCGGTCTCAGACGTTGGGTTTGGAGGCTTTGGAAGAAATAATAATAATAATAATATCTTTTAAAAAATAACTTTTTTTAACTGACCTGTTTTGCTTTTGGAAATTGAGGCAAGGTGGCAAAAACGCCACAGCCCGTGGAGGAGGCTTTGGGTTTGTTCTTTGTTTGTTGGGTTTGGACGCCTTCCCTGTGGAAGTCTCACATTTTTTGACTATTTCCCGTCCTGCTGCTTTCCCTCTTCCTCTCCCAGGGCCTCAGATAATCCAACACCCATTCTCCAACAATTCTGGCTCCACTCCCAAATCCCCACGAGCTTTTCTTGCACTGAACTCCCAATCTGCTTCTCTGACTTTCCAGACCCCATAGAGTACCCTGCTCTTCACCTGACTTCCCAGTGGCCTGGACTTCCTTCTGTGACTTAGTTTTTTCTGCCCTGAGGGTGATCCTCCTTCCCCCCCTTCCCACCCGGTTTTCCCACTTCAGCTTCTGCTAGTCCCAAATTAGTGATTTTTTTGTTATTTGCCTGTTTAGTTTCTAAAACTTTTGCTTGTTTAAAAAAATTAAAAAAAAAAAATAGTTTCTGGTGGGAGTGCGTGCTGGGTGGAAGATGAATACAGCTGCTAGTAGCTACCCGATGGCATCATTGTATGTGGGTGATCTGCACCCTGATGTCACAGAGGCCATGTTATATGAGAAGTTCAGCCCTGCTGGGCCTGTACTCTCCATCCGAGTCTGCCGGGATATGATCACCCGTCGCTCCCTGGGATATGCCTATGTCAACTTCCAGCAGCCAGCTGATGGTAAGTTGGACACACGTGCCCATGCCTCTTCCTTTTCTCTGTACAGTTGTGCTGCTTTTTATAATTCCCCATCCAGTCACCTCGCTGTGAATTACAGTGACGGGGTAAGCAACTTCATGACGGCTCTAATTTGCTCCTCATTATGAAGGTAGAATGATTTTAACTACTTCACATCTTCAGAAGCCTTTGCAAACATTAAATAGTCTTCACAGCACCTCTGTGAAGCAGATAAGTGATATTTCTCTTGGCCAAAATCAGCTTCCTGGGACTCACTTTTTCTGACTCAGAGGGGTCGCTGTGTTTGTCTGTAACTTTAAAAATAAGGAGTAGTCCTGTAGCACTTTAGAGAGTAAGGATGTTAGAGTGTAACTGAGTAATGGTTTAGCCCATACTCTGATGCCTGTCAGTTAATGGTGTCAGTTACACTCAGGCACCCAGAGAGGTGGCTTCACTGTGGTGGGACAGTGACGCCTCCTCTCTGGGAGTTGGGTGGGCAGGGGCTGCCGGCTCTGCTCTCATGGGGAGGAGGGGGAGGCTTTGCTGTGGGTTCCCCTTGTGGGGGAGGACTTCCTGTCGTGTGTAACCGCTGAGATTTTCAACAGTTGCACAGTTACCTATTTAACCGAATTTTAACATCCCTACTTTAAGCTTCATGCCTGGCTCTTTAGCCAGTCAGTCACTAAAGGAAGGTAAAGCCTAATCAGCATCTGGCCAGATCTTGAGTCTGAATAACTGTAAAGGAGTCTTCCGACTCTCACCTGGAGACTTGGGGGTGTGTGCAGTGGGCTGAGGATTGTAATGACTGGGGATGTATCTGCACTGTGTTATAAAACCCATGGGAGCAAGATTCAGAGCCTGGATCCACAGACTGGAGTTCACGCTGCAGTGCTATGAACAACATTGTAGCTACTTAGGCGCAGGCCCTGAAGCCTTCCTTCCCTGGGCTTCAGTGCCGGAGTCCAAACATCTATGCTGCTGGTTTTACTGCTGTAGCACATGAGCCCTTGTGTGTAGTCCCCAGCTCTGAGACTCCTTCTCACAGATTTTAAAATGCAGTGTAGACATGCGCTGGGGAAACAGCCAGGTGGCTGATCTAGTTTGCAGTTGGTTATGAAGTGGAAACACATGGACTGATGCTTTTTCTGCCTTTTTTTAAAAAAAGGAATACACACCCCTCTCACATGAAGCCCTAATGAGTGACGTACAAAATTCGTGGTGCCTTGCCTGGTTTAGATGCTGTTCAGGTAGGTGTCCTTGTCCTGCAGCAGCAGAGATTTGAGAAGGATGGGGCAGAGGAGGTCAATTTTTAGTATGTCCTTATCCAGAGGAAAAGCTGGGTCAGCATTTTCTGTCCTAGTTCCCACAGTCTTGTGTTACAGACAGGGCTAAGTGTTGCCTGGTGCTGTGAGTTAGCAGCATCTTTACATGAGGTAAATTGCTAGAGGGGTTACATTTGCTGTAAAAAGGAGTGATCGTTTAACTTTAATCCAGAAATAATTTGCAACAGCACAAACTTCAGCTACATGTGAACTCTATTCTATACTTTAGATTCAAGTTTAAGAATACAAATCGAAGTCTCATCAGTACACAAAGGAATACGTGGTCCTTGAATTGTGAGTTTTCTAATCTGTAGTAAATATTAGTTACTACATAATTGATTCAGAGGGGTAGCTGAGTGAGTCTTTAAGGTGTTACTAGAATATTCGTTGTTTAAGTTTTTCCAGTTAGACGAACAAAACATGTAGATGGTATCATGAGCTTTCGTGGGCACAGCCCACTTCTTCATCTGAAGCTCATGATACCATCTACGTGTTTTGTTCGTCTGTAACTGGAAAAACTTACTAGAATATTCGTTGTTTAAGTTTTTCCAGTTACAGACGAGCAAAACATGTAGATGGTATCATGAGCTTCAGATGAAGAAGTGGGTTGTGCCCACGAAAGCTCATGATACTGTCTACATGTTTTGTTCGTCTCCAAGGTGCTGCCAGATTGTGTTTTTTAAATTTTTACATAATTGATGTATTCTTCTAAACCTATTCAGAAGCAGAACCTACTGGGCTGAATTCTTGTCTGGAATAGTATAGCCTTGATTTTTATGCTGCCATGGGTTTCCATTAGGGATGTTGCTTGCAAAGGACTAACCGTGTTACACTCAGTGAAGGCCAGGCAAGGCCTGCTGGCTTTGCTCTCAGAAGGCTTCACTGGTTACATGGTTCCTCTAATACATGGTTTTTAATATCCCTAGTTTCCATCCTGTCTCCTGATACATAAAACCAGGCTAGCAGCTCCCCTTTCTTCCATTGGTGCTGATTGCTTTGAATGGCTCTTCTGATCCTGCCATATTACTAAAAAGCTGCCTTATATCCCAGTGAATTTTTTTCATACATGGAGCTTTTGGAGTTGCTTTACACAGGCCAAGCAATCTATGATACGGTTTAAGACTGAACAGCAAGAAGGGATGGATTTGAGAGAGACTAAGACCTAGTTTACGCAATCCCCTTTCCTGTTGATCTAAGATGTGCAACTTGAGCTAAGCAAATAGTTGACATACTTACCACAGTGTCTTCCATGTAGTAAATTAAGCGGGGGCTGCTCTCCCGTCGACTCTGACTGTGCTTCTCTTCCTGGTGGAGTATCATGTCAATGGGAGAGCACTCGGAGGTCGATTTTATCTAGACACGAGAAATCAACTGCTGGTCTCCACCATATAGTGAAGACAAGCCCTGAGGTTGTACACATGGTTCAATTCTTAGTCCTGTAACTTCCTGTGTTATATAACTTACAAAACACTGCTGTGTTTACAACACATTGTAAACATTAACTGATCCTCATAGGCTGGGAAATGTAGGTATTATCTCCTCTCTGCTGGGAAAGGGTCAGGTGTAGGGAAAAACTGGCCATGGAAACAAGGCCAAATGGGAATCAGACCTAAGATTAGATGAACACAAGGATGTAGTATCTACCTGGACAAAGAAAGAGATGCAGGAAAATGTAGCTATGTCAAAGTTTTTTCACAGTAGCTTTCCGAAAGCTGAGAAGGTGGTAGAGCAGAAGACAAGGGGCCCTTGAGTATTGTACAAGTACAGCCTCCCTCCGAGTTACGGACCAAACACTTGGCCGTAACTCGATCCGTTCGTAACTTGGACCCCATTGAGTTACACGCGACCGCGCTGTTCGTAAGCACGGGTTGCGTTCGTAACTCGGGGACCGCCTTTACGACCGCTCCATGGGAGCTTTGGTCATAAGTGCAAATGGTCGTAACTCGACCGTTCGCAACTCGGAACGGCTGTACAGGTGAAACTAGAAGGGGCAAAGCACTGCCTTTTTAGAGTGAATATGAGTGATTAGTTATGTGCTTTCCTTGATCTATTTAAAAAAAATGCCTTGTCATGCATAAAAAGTAGAAGACAGGTGGATTTCCAATGTACTTCAAGATCACTTTTCACTGCAATAAATAGGCAGGTCTTTGAGGGCGGGGTTGCTTCATACTTGGCTCCCAGTGAGGCAGCAGGCATTCTAGAAAGTCTCTGCTGAAGTAATATTTTGGCATGGCAGCAGGTGTCTAGTTACTTGTAGGCTAAGGAGGCTAAATGACTTACACGTGGGCAGCCTAGTCGCTCAGAAATGTGTGGGAAGGAGAAACTGCCAAATTCCCATTGTTTTCATGAAAGGATCTCTTCTGAAGAGCTTTGAATTTCTCCTCTAAGTGGCGAGCCTGGTTACACATGCTTTTTTGCTGATCAAGAGACAACTGCCACTATGAACAGATTGTCAGACTCTTTGAAAAGACAAGGCCATTCGTGGTACGTCACAATCTCTTCGCAGCCAAGACTTACCATGGAGGAATAGAATTTTTTTCAACTTCCAAAAAATTCTTGTCTTCCCTTTTAAAAATGGCACCCACCTCACACTGCGTGAAAGGACTTATTGGTATCCACACAGAGAAGGAAGGATGTTCAGTGTTGTTTGTCACACTGTTGCCGTAAGGGATCCCTGTTATGAGTATTATTGTAAGATGGGTCAAAGTAGCACAAGGTAAAAATATTCACCCAAGTTATAGGGAGAACAGACTGCTTGTTTAGAAGTTATATTCAAAGTACTTGCAGATGTGTGGGGGTTTTTTCAATGCACATGAAATAGTAACAAATAATTGAGCCAAGAATCTATAATGGTCCCCAGCACCTTCCATTCAAGGGTCAAGGTGCTTTACAGATACAGATCAATCACGCCTCTACCTACCTCCCCGTGAGGAAAGTGTTCTCATTTTACAGGTAGAGAAACTGTGGCTCAGAAGTTGACTTGCCCAAGGTCACGTGGCAAGTCTTTTGTCAGAACAGGGAATAGGAGTGAGAACTCGCTCGCAGTCTGGTTTGGACTCACTAGCTCTTGCCTCCTAGACCCAGGACACTTGCATCTAAAGTAGTGTGTGCCTTTTGCCTTTTTACATACTTTTTGTTAGCTAATTAAAAGGTACCAGGCATTGAAATAGTGATCTGGGTGGCTACTGTCTTGGGTAGGCAACATCACAGGCATGCCTGTTGGAGGAAGTGGGGTTGTTGGGGAAAGAGTAATACTGCCTTAGATTGCACTTCTTTTCGGCATAGTAATTGGGTGACTGTCAAATCCTGAGCATGTTGTACTATGGTAGGTAGACTGACCAAGAGAATGCACCAGCATTCTTGCTGCTGTTCAGGTTGGTCACCGTGGTCTTTCACTTGGTTCTTTTCCTGATTAAAACACTCAGGAAAATTCTTTCAACTTCATAATTAGGAGAGAAATTTGAATGTAGCATTTCACATGTTTCATGTGTGATTTGCTTCTGTTTAGCTTTCTGGGGCAGGTTTTGTTTTTAAAACACTAAGAATTCAACAGACAAACTTTCCTACAGACTCGTGCATGCAGATAACCTGTTACAGAAGTCCATGGGAAGAGAAATCATTTCCCCCAAAGAATCTTAGCAAAAGTCAAACATATTGAATGCAGTGTGACCACTGTGTTGGCTTTTGGTGGTTCTTGCTGAAACAATTAGCGTATTTCCAGCAATCACTGAAGGGAAGCTTTTCCATAGCTATATTAATATACCAGACTGAAAGAGCTTGCTTTTGTGCTAATTAGCTGCAGGGCTGTAATAAGAATGTAACATTTTAGCCATGTTGGTCCCTGAATATTAGACAAGGTGGGTGAGAGAATATATTTTACTGCAAATTGGTGCAATAAAAAATATTCTCACCTATCTTATATCTCTTAAAAATGTCGGTACTTTACCACCCTGACAAACTGTTAGTGGGAATTCGATCAGTTAATTGTCATTCAGGGATTGGGTTTCCATACCCCTGAGCAATGTAGTGATACCAGCATAAGTTTGTAGAGTAGACCAGGGCTTAGAAATCCTGGGAAAATTTGTATGCAAAGGAATTCTGATCTCATTAGCTATTTATGCCCCATTATTGCTTCTCCTTAAGTGCCCCTGATAATGCCCAAGAAGACTTAAAACATTTTGTCTGCAAAGAAATTATTTTGCAAGCCTCCCCCATTCAGATGACCCACACAGTATTTGAAAACTTTCTTCAGGGATATTGAAGAACCCTTCCATTGACTTTCTACAGTTTAACATTCAAGCTGTGGTCAAGTAACATACAGAAGAGCAGAGAGAATTTGCTTAAACCATTGTACTTAAACTCACCAGTGACTGATAAATCAGAGAGGCTAAACACTGGCTTTTTGAAAAGGCACAGTGGTAATAAACAGGGACAGGAAGGTCCCTGGGGCAGCTGTCCTTACAGAGTAAAATTCTAGAACTGGCTTTCTGATGGCTGAATCTTTTCATGTGTGGTTATCCATCATCTGGAGCTTTAACTGCAGCGGCTAACAGCAGCATTGTTTCAGCCCTTGATCAGAGAGAAGGAAGTGAAGTCTGTGGCGGGGAGTGTCTCAGTAGTTGTCACTAGGAGCAGGCATGGACTGGAGAAGAGTGGGGATGGAGCAGCATATGCTGCCGCAGCACTCAGAGTGCTGCAGATGGCTTTGCTGGAAGGCTGACAGGAATCAGTAGGAGAAAAATAGACCCAGGGATTGAAATGGGTGAAGCTTTGGCCCACTGGTTCCCAAACTGTTCAGCATCACGGCCCCCTTTCTGATTTTTGAAAACCCCCTACCCCCCCACCCAAAAAAACCCAACAACTTGTAGAGCAAAAAAAAAAAAAAGAATTGAGCGGGGCAGCACAAGTTGTTAAGGCGGGGGGGGGAGGAACTGAGCAGGGCAGCAAAACTTGATGGCAGGGGCTGGGTCGCCTCGCACCCCCTTGGAATTTCTTCATGCCCCCCAGTTTGGGAACCCATGGCCTAAGTAGACACAAACGTGGAAGTGTCTTTCTAGATCAGGGAAATGACTTGGAGGTAGGGCTGAGTCAAGCCCCTCGGGCCCATTCAGTGACATAGCCTGATTGTGCCTCGTCATATCTGCAGGCGGAGATGTCAACTTTCCTAAGGTGCCAGGAGAATCTATTTTGGACTGTTGGCTGTAGTGCTCCCAAGGGGTCGTTAAGCCGACTTCAAGCAGCAGACAGTAATCCTGTGGCCTAAAGTGTTAACAGAGAAAGCAGCACAATAAGTTCAGCTCCTAGCTAGTAACAGTAGAAGAGCTGAAAGACTGTGGGAGTAGGATCTGAGCTAGTCATTAATTGCAGTAGTGTTTCAGAGTTCATTCTGATCGTATGCCTTTGCTTCAAACTGCCTGTCGCCTTTCAACCGGAGCCCTGTTTCAGCTGCAAATGGTATATACCGTTAGTGTCTGTCCTTGCCAACGCATGCCTCTGGAGGGCCTCTCCCTGCTATAAATAAATGTTGCCAAATTCAACAAGCTGGACTGTGCTACCTTTAGAAGCGCCTCCTGGAAGTGGACTCTGGTAAACTGCACATTACTGAATGCCGTGGATTCAGACTCTAGCAGTTGAGGGATAGATTGAGTGTGCCAGTTTATGGAATTTAATCCTTTTGACTAAAAGTTGGCTGAGCCCCTGTGGCAAAGGTTTTTTTCTCTCTCTCAGTTTTCACGTGTTCCCTTTCCTTTGCAAGTACATAGTGCAGAAACACGTGTGAGGGGAGTTTCAGCCATGTGAGGCAAAGAAAAGCCATTTCTGTAATAGGGATGTCACAGCGCGAACAAATAAACAGTTAACTGATGAGTCTGGGCTCATCAATATAACCTTCACGGTTACGTGCACATGCACACACCCTGCTGCTGCCTCTGTATCAGCGGCAACAGCTCAGGTAGGGGCAGGTAGCTCCCTGCGAGCACTGTCTCCCACCTCCCCACCCCTCCCTCGGTGTAAACATGTACCCGCTGATATTTTCAGTAGATATACGTTTACCAAAATAAACACATTTTAACATCCGTATCCTGGAATATATGGAAATGTCTCGTATAAGAAATTAAATAGTTCAAACAGACTAATATTTCAAGGGGGTCTCGGTGACTTTTGTCGTGAATTTGGTGGTGGTTGAGTTCCATGCAGACGTGAAGATAATCCACGAGGTACTTCGTTGCATAGAAAATGTTGGATTCTCTAGATCCTCTTTCAAATGCAGCTAGAGATCAGTAAGTGGGATGTGTAGACAGCAGACAGTCAAAATCACATTTCTCTTGAATTTGCTGATGCTAGAGTCTAGCCAATAATTTTCACTTCTTTGAGGCCCTGAATCTAAATAAGGAAAATCATCCACCAGGAAAACATGAAACCTCAAGTCCAGTTCAGAGTTTTTTACTCTAATTAGTAGGTAAAGGTGGGTTGAGAGGAAACCGAACAAACTTGGGAAGGTATGTTTCTTATCTCATGATTATTTGATTTAATGCTGGTCGGTCCGTCTTTTTCTCCCTGCCTCATACTGGAAATTGGTGTCCTCTTTCTTTTCCCCTGCATGCTGTGGGAGTATTTTCTGGCATAGAAGTGTGTGTCCTGAGCATCTTTTTTATGAACAAGATGCTGATGGGTATATGTAATGGTCCTTTTAATATACCAGTGGGTAGCAGAAATAAAATCTCATAGTGTGGGTTTAAAAGCTAATCTACATTGCTGAGGTTTTAGAGTTTAGATGGAAACTCGTCTCTGTTTACAATAAAGCAGATTTCTTTCTGATTTTCTCTGGTCATACTGTGGTGCTAATTTTAGAGTGGTTTGCTAAATCACCATTTTTGCCTGTTGGGCTACATGGGGGGGTCTCAAATTTATTTCCCAGCACATTACATGTTTATGCACCTCTCCCCCTGTCCCTGCACCATCAGGGAGAATAATCCCTCCTTTCTTAGGCCTCATTTACCCTTAACAGGATAGATATACTGGTAGAGCTCTATCAGCAAACTCACTTGTGAAAATACAACTTTGACTAGCAAAGGAATTCTCTTGTTGGTAAAGCTTAAACCAGTTCTCCAAAGCAGCAGTAAGCGATACTAGCAAAAGGACTTTTGTCAGTACAGCTGTAGCTACACTGGCATAGCAATGTTGGTTAGGAGCATGATTTTTTTTAACCTTTTTATTTTGGCAGAAGTCCTAGCATAGGCCATTACATTGGCAAAGTGCATCTATAACATATTTCTCCGGGTGGCGCTGGTGTAAGCCATAGTGGCAGAAGCACTCTCCTGTTGGTGTAAACTGAGCCTTCACCAGAAAGGGTTACTGGTGTAAATGTACTGGCAAATCATTTCTAGGGTAAGCTAGGCCTTCCAAAGCATCCTGAGGGCTATGTGCAGTGTACTGAATATGTATAAATATTAAAGATGGATCATCCCGTCTGTTCTCTTGGTCCCTACCACCACGACTCCCTTCTCCCTCAGAAAAAGAACTTTTCCCACCTATCTCCACATAGAAGAAAAGGGCCGTCCTGGTTCTCTTCATCCTCAGCCCTCCTTGTGTTAGCTATCACTTCATGAAAATGGGTAAATACTTGTCTTTTTGCAATAGACTCAGTCATTCAGTGAACTGGTTGTAGAACTGGGTGGCAGAACTGTTTAGGCCTGTCTCTAGCCTAGGGAAATCTCTTTATTTTCAACCAAGTTAGCTCGAACTTGATTGAAAAAGAACCTTTTCCCTACGCGAGACACAGCCTGCGTGACTCGTTTCCCAGGCCTGTCTTCCAGTCACCAAGCCATGCTCTCACTCTTGTGAAAAGTAATCTGTACTAAACCTGTTGTAGTGTAGTCGTCGTGAAAACACATCTAGTGGCGTTGCTGTAAAGATGTCAATTTAAAATTATCTAAGCTCACAATGAAGATCAGTTAGCCAACGGAATTATTGGCCAAAGGGTATTACCTAGGTATTGTCCCTTATGTGTCTAGGAGACTACATAAACTGCAAGCGATTCTAAGACAGCTGTATAGGGATGTTAAGGACTAGTCGACTAGTTGCTTCCCCCTCCCCTTGCTGCCTCTGTCAGGTAGAGGCAGCAAGTGGGGGAGGAAGGGGGTACTTCAAAGCGGCAGCTCGATGCGGCACTGCTACTTTGAATGCCACGGGGAGCCCAGCATCAGAGTCCTCGTGGCATTTCAAAGCGGCAGCACTGTTTGGAGCCCGAGATCAGTCCCCAGCTGATCCCTAGCTCCAAGCAACGCTGCCACTTTGAAATGCTGCGAGGAGCCCAAGGCTGGGCTCCCTGCAGCATTTCAAAGCAGCAGCGCTGCATGGAGCCCAGGATCAGCTGGGGACTTCCCTGCTGACCCCAAGCTCTGTGTGGCGCTGCCGCCTTGAGACTGCTGCAGCGCCACATGGAGCCTGGGGTCAGCAGGGAAGTCCCCAGATGACCCTGGGCTTTCGGCCTTTGAAGTGTAGCAACAGCCCTAGGGCTGTTGCTACACTTCAAAGGCGAAGGTGCCCTATCGACTAATCAAATAGTCGATGCAAAAATGCTTTGACTATTCGATTAGTCAATTACCTGATACCTAACAGCCTTACAGCTGTAGTGTTAATGCAGCAGTGACCTTTCACCTCATGCTGCAGAATCTTGTTCTTCCTGACATTCTTCTCTTCACAGCTGAGCGTGCTCTAGACACCATGAACTTTGATGTGATCAAAGGCAAACCCATCCGCATTATGTGGTCTCAGCGGGACCCGTCCCTGAGGAAGTCAGGGGTTGGGAACGTCTTCATCAAGAATCTGGATAAATCCATAGACAACAAGGCACTTTATGACACATTCTCAGCATTTGGGAATATTTTGTCCTGCAAGGTGAGATTGGTACCTTCCCTAAACCCAACTTTGTGTAAGAATCCACCTTCCACAGCACTGACAAAAATGGGCAACAAAAATGAGTAGTGGGCTGGAGCACATGATGTGTGAGGAGAGGCTGAGGGATTTGGGCGTACTTAGTCTACAGCAGAGAAGAGTGAGGGGGGATCTGATAGCAGCTTTCAGCTACCTGAAGGAGGGTTCCACAGAGGAAGGAGAGAGGCTGTTCTCAGTGGTGGCAGATGACAGAAGAAGGAGCGATGGTCTCAAGTTGCAGTGGGGGAGGTCTAGGTTGGAGATTAGGAAAAAATGATTTCCCTAGGCGGGTGGGGAAGCCCTGGGATGGGATCCCTAGGGAGGGGGTGGAATCTCCATCCCTAGAGGTTTTTAAGTCCCAGCTTGACAAAGCCCTGGCTGGGATGATTTAGTTGGGATTGATCCTGTTTTTAGAAGGGGGTTGGACTTGATGACCTCTGAGGTCTCTTCCAGCCCTAGGATTCTATGATGTGACCCAGCTAAACACCCAACCAGGGAGTGAAAGCAAGGGTCTCCACCATGCTTGGGCAAGCGAGTCTCCAAAAGCCAAACAGACAAGGACACAGCAGAAGAGGAAGGATCATTGAAGTTAGACTGGATCTTGGTCATCCAGGCGCAGAGCCGTGCACGGTATTGAAAGCCTCTCCTTAAAATCCCTTGCTGGGTCTGTCCCTTGGCGAGACTTGTTTTTCCTCGTTGACACACCACTGGTTGCGAGTACAACAAATGGAAAAAGCAGCTGATGACATTAGCGAGAGCACAAGTTTCAGGCTGTGACGGAGTGGGTTCAGGTTCGGGTTGTAGCTGCCATGTGCTTTAAATCTGGGACTGTTTATAGTGCATCAGCAATACCAGGCCAGGCTTATACTCCTGTAGAGCGCGTCAGTCATAGATCTGAGTGCTTCCCAAGGGAGGGTAAGGATCATCCGCCCTTCCCAGAACGGAAAGCTGAGGAGGGCAGGTGAAGTACCTTGCTCAAGGTCCTATAACAGGTAGGTGGCATGTTGTGGACCAGAACCCAGGACTTCCTGTCAACAGGACCATGCTGTTCTCCAGCGTTTTGTTTCTGTTCTTATTTATTTGAATGGCGCCAAGAAGCCCTAGTCAAGAGCCAAAGCCCCCTTGTCACCTTATTCGCACCTTCTGTGTAAATCAAGGGAAGCTGTGGATGTCTCTGCTGTTATTCTGTGCCCAGGGTTGTCTGTCTTAATGCAGTGCTGATCTGCTTTGTTCCATTGCTTGCAGGTGGTGTGTGATGAGAATGGCTCTAAGGGCTATGCATTTGTGCACTTTGAGACCCAGGATGCTGCAGACAGAGCCATCGAGAAGATGAACGGCATGCTGCTAAACGACCGCAAAGTGTGAGTGTCACAGCCAGCAGCAGCAACGATCGCATGAACCATGATGCATCTCGGTATTAACAGGGGACACACAAGGCTACTGGTTCTCCTGGCCCGAGCCTTGGCCTGCTACCTCTCCACTACAGGGCTGGTGAGTTTCCCTGCCCAAGCCATAGCCTGCTCCTTCTCCATACAGGGCTGGTGGATCTCCCTGGCCAAGCCTTGATCGGCTACCTCTCCACTAATGGGCTGGGGGGTATCCGTGCCCTACGCTCTCCACTGCAATGCTGGGTGGGCATCTTTGGCCTGCCGTCTCTCCACAATAGGACAGTTGATTCTTCTGCTGGGTTGCTGGCCTGCTGCGTCTTCCCCCGGCTCCTCCCAGACACTCATCTTTATCCCGCTGCAGATCACACATCCACCCTTGGAAAGCCGTTATTTTCTCACAGACACCCTCGCTCTTTTTCCAGATTTGTTGGGAGATTCAAGTCCCGGAAGGAGCGGGAGGCTGAGCTGGGAGCCAAGGCAAAGGAGTTCACCAATGTTTACATTAAAAACTTTGGGGATGACATGGATGATGAGAGACTAAAAGAGCTCTTCAGCAAATACGGTAAATACAGTCTTGTGGCAGCTGCAAACCCTGTACCCAGACAGTAACGGAAAGGAGATGCTGGTGAGCAGCAGGGGCCTGCCAGCTGTAGGGCTGGTCCTGAGTAGGGATGTTCGAGTTTCACCGTTTAACCAATGAGATGATGCTTATCGGTTACTGAAGTGGTTAAACTCACCTGCCGAGACCCCACTGGCTGCCGAACTCGGGAGGGGGCGGAGCCTGTGTTGAGGGGCAGTGACCCTTGCCTCCCTACCACTACATCCCCTAAAACATTTAACCGTGTAACCCAGGGGTGGGGAACCTCACGGTCAGATGCGGCCCCCGGCTTGCCTGGATCTGGCCCCCAAGGCTCAGCGTCCCCCCCAGCATTGTGGAGCCCGCACTGGCCCTCCAGCCCCCCTGCTGCCCCATCGCAGGGCTGGAGCACACAAAATCTACTAGTTTGGGGCCCCTTGGTCCCCCTTGGGGGAAAGTGGGGGGTGTCTTTCTGCTTCTCAGTCAGGGGCCATGTCAGTGAGGGCTTTGGGGTTTTGTTTTTTTTTTTGCTTCTCACTTGTGTGTGGCCCTCAATTGATTTTTCTGTGGGTCAGCAGCCCCCTACCCCAAGAAAGGTCTCTTCTCTTCCCCTTCCCCCCCCCCCGGTAGAACTTCGATCAGTTATGCGGTTAATGTTTTTTTTGTATTTTCTACACCCCTACTCTTGAGTCCCTTTGAGGCCAGAGGAGCAGGATAATCCGGAAAGAATGGGCAGTTGTGTCAGATGGGAGGCAGAGGCTGGCAAACGCAGTGAATGAAAGAAGGGCAGGGGTTATGTGAGGCTTTAGTTTTGCTTTTGAGAGGCCTTCCTGGAAATGTTGCGTAGCTGAGGCCCTGCTAACGCTGACCCCTTGGCAATAGGCAAGACGCTGAGTGTGAAGGTGATGACCGATCCCACTGGAAAGTCCAAAGGCTTTGGCTTCGTGAGCTTCGAAAAACATGAAGATGCCAACAAGGTACGAAATCGCCTTCGTGCCAGTCAGGTGTTTATATGGAAAAAAGCGTGGGAAGCGGTCACCTAGCATGGGGATGGGAACGCGGGTCCTCAGGAAAGCTGAGGGTGTTCAGAGTTGGCTCGAATAGTTTCTGCACTTCACCAAGTTGGTTATTCATGGTTAAAGCCCATAGTCCACCAAACTACTAGATCTGTGGGGTATTGTGTGGGGTAAATCGCAGGAATTGTCTGGTCAGGGAGGCAAGATTGGGGAGACGTTGGGAGGGGTATCTGGAACTGGCTTGATGCTCAAGAATGCTCTTCCCTCAGAGTAGGTCTGACAGGATTTGGCCCTGTGGTCAAGAGCTGAATAATCATGCACGTATTTCCACTAAGTCTGTGAAGAACTTCAAAAAGATCTCACAAGACTGAGTGATTGGCCAACAAAATGGCAAATGAAGTTTAATGTGGATAAGTGTAAAGTAATGCACGTCGGAAAAAATAACCCCAACTATACATATAATATGATGGGGGCTAATTTGGCTATGACAAATCAGGAAAGAGATCTTGGAGTTATCGTGGATAGTTCTCTGAAAACTTCCACGCAGTGTGCTGCGGTGGTTAAAAAGGCAAATAGAACGTTAGGAATTATTAAGAAAGGGATAGAAAATAAGACACAGAATATCTTACTGCCCCTGTATAAAACTATGGTACGTCCACATCTTTGAGTACTGTGTACAGATGTGATCGTCTCACCTCAAAAAAGATATTTTGGCCTTGGAAAGGGTTCAGAAAAGGGCAACTAAAATGATCAGGGGTTTGGAACAGGTCCCATATGAGGAGAGGCTAAAGCGACTGGGACTTTTCAGTTTGGAAAAGAGGAGACTGAGGGGGGATATGATAGAGGTCTATAAAATCATGAGTGGCGTGGAGAGGGTGAATAAAGAAAAGTTATTCATTAGTTCCCATAATATAAGGACTCGAGGACACCAAATGAAATTAATGGGTAGCAGGTTTAAAACTAATAAGCGAAAGTTCTTCTTCACACAGCGCATAGTCAACCTGTGGAACTCCTTGCCAGAGGAAGCTGTGAAGGCTAGAACTATAACAGTTTTAAAGAAAAGCTAGATAAATTCATGGAGGTTAGGTCCATAAAAGGCTTTTAGCCAGGGGGTAGAAATGGTGTCCCTGGCCTCTGTTTGTCAGAGGCTGGAGAAGGATGGCACGAGACAAATCGCTTGATCATTGTCTTCAGTCCACCCCCTCCAGGGCATCTGGTGCTGGCCACTGTCGGCAGACAGGCTACTGGGCTAGATGGACCTTTGGTCTGATCCAGTACGGCCATTCTTATGTTCTTATGTTCTAAGTCCACTGGAGTGGGCTGTGAGGATGAAGCCTGCTGAGAACTTCAGTTGGCCTTGCACCAGGCCTTTATTGAAATGCAACACACATGTAACAGGAGAGGAAGCGGATGCTGGGCAACAGGCGCAGCGGCCGCTGCTTTGTTTCGCCATTTGACAAGAATTTTCTCTTTGAACCCCTGTCCAGGCAGTGGAAGAAATGAATGGCAAAGATATCAATGGAAAAATGGTATTTGTAGGGCGGGCACAGAAGAAGGTAGAGCGTCAGGCAGAGCTGAAACGGAAGTTTGAGCAGCTGAAACAAGAGAGAATCAGCCGGTACCAGGTAAGACCACGTGTGTCCCTGTTCTGGAGCCAGGCACTCATCTTGTGGCACAAACGTACTGGTGAGTTTACAGGGAACATGCCCCGTCCCCTTTAATTCTCATCTTGCTCTCCTGACCTCTAGCTTAAAGGCAATTGGCTAGTATTGGCTGAGGGACCTCCAGGGGTCATAGCTAAGGTCATAGAATGAAATTTTTAGTGGTGTGTGAGAATGAAGTCTGGGTTTTTTTAAGGACTCATGGCATAGTCTCCTGCATTTATGAACACTGACCCCTTCCACGAATGACTAAAGGCCACAGAGACCAGGCCAGCTTCGGTGGTTGTGGCTTATGGTTAAGCTAGGTCAGGAGACAGTTTGCATCTGAATCTTTCCTGCTCCTTGCAGGGCCGTGCAGGACTGGGGACACACGATGCTACAGCAAAGCAGAGGAAATCCAGACGGGCTCCTTTCCATTTGCACTGGGACTTGTCTCTACAACTCTGCAACATTTCCTGCCCTTAGCCACTAGGGGAGAGAGCACTGGGGTTGGAGCATTTCCACAGCGTCCTGGCTTTGGCAGATAGATCGATGTAGTTGCTCGATATTCCCTAGCTCAGCAGTTTCTTCGTTGGTATGGCTGGCTGTCTTTCCTATTATCCGCCTCACGCATTAGCATTCTCTCCTGTAGGGTGTCAACCTGTACATTAAGAACCTCGACGACACTATTGACGATGAGAAACTGAGGAAGGAGTTTTCACCTTTTGGGTCTATCACAAGTGCCAAGGTATTGTCAAGGGTTAGAGTCTTGGATTTCCAGACCTGAATGGGAGGGGCCGAACCTAATCTGGGCCCGGGGTGGGGGTGATTCTTACATCTGTGCTTCTCTTAAGCACTGAAAATGCCTTGACCGGCCAAAATGTGGATGTCAGTGGGACTAGAAGGAATTTTTAATCGAGGCTTGTATTGAAAACCGTGCTTCGTCGCTAGGGAGGTGGGGGGCTGAGAAGTGGCAAACTTGCTTGTGTTTGAAGTGACCCCTAACACCTAAGAGACGCCCAGGAATGCAGCAGGGAGTCATGCGGTTTAAAAAGTTGCACCTGAATCTTTCCCATTCCTTGCAGTGCAGTGCAGGCCTGGGGACACGTGGTGCTAACAGCAAAGCAGAGGAAATCCAGACAGGTGGTTTTCCTCCCTCCTTGAGGGCTTGTCTCTACAACTGTGCAACATTCCTCCTGGCAGGAGGCTGTGACGATTCCCTGGGGTAACACATACAGCTTCCGTTCACTGGCAGGGAGCAGGAAGGGAAGGAGAGCTTTCACTGGAAGTAGCAGCAATTGATGCTTGCTGCCTGATCTGCTCCCTAAAGGCAGCAGCTCCCTCCTGTGTGATACACCTGAAAGATCACTGAGTGGGAGAGTCCCCTGAATTGTGACTCAATTGCTATGCCTCTAGCCAATCCCTCGGGACACTCACCTGCCTTCACAATGCTGCCCCTCTGCCCACCCTGGTTTTAGGTGATGCTGGAGGATGGACGAAGCAAAGGATTTGGCTTCGTCTGCTTTTCCTCTCCGGAAGAAGCCACCAAAGCCGTGACTGAGATGAACGGGCGGATCGTGGGCTCCAAGCCATTGTACGTGGCGCTGGCACAGAGGAAAGAGGAGCGAAAGGCCCACCTCACTAATCAGTACATGCAGCGCATCGCTGGAATGAGAGCCCTGCCTGCCAACACAATCATTAACCAGTTCCAGCCAGCGGCTGGGGGGTACTTCATGCCCGCTGTGCCCCAGGTAAGCCCAGCTGTGTAAGTCAGTATGGCTTCGCTACCAGCATCGCCCGGCTTGAATCTCTGGCGCAGCAGTTGCCAGGACTCCACGGAGTCTCTGCTGTGCCTTTCACCAGGCTGCAGCTCCGAATGTGAGCTGTAGGTCCGTGGGATCCGTTTGGTGGCTTCCCGGCTGCATGCCGTTGTCATGTGACTCTGGGGCTCAGCGCATTGGACTCAGGAAGGGTGTCAAATCCTGTTGTAAAGAACGTTTTGTGTCACTGGCTTAGATACATTGTTCATTGTTTTTTCTGTCCTTTCAGGCTCAGAGCAGACCCACTTACTATGCACCCAATCAGATGACGCAGATGAGACCTAACCCACGCTGGCAGCAAGGGGGGAGACCTCAAGGTGAGCATGCTGGAAATGGATTTGTAGCTTTAAGGCATCTGTCTTCGGGCATGTCTACGTAACCTGTCAGATCCAGGAGTAGCGATCGGTCCCCCGGGCGTCAATTTATTATGTCTGCTATAGACATGCTAAGTTGACTGCCAAGCATTCTCCCATCAACTCATGTACTCCTCCAGAACTAGAAGCGTAGGCGGAATAAATAGGAGAGCATCCCTCATTGATACACCACAGTAAGTAGATCTAAGGAAGTCAACCTCTAAGGAAGTCAACCTCAGCTATGTCATTCACATAGCTCAAGTTGTGTAACTTAGATCTATGGCCCGCCATATGTGGACCAGGGCTTGCTCCCTGATTATCTGCCACTCTCCCTGCTGAGCCTGTGTCTGCTCTCTTGTGCCCCGGGACGCAGGAAGAAACATGCAGTTGTTCTTGTGCAAAGAACAGACTGAATGTTGTTCGTGGTCATGGCTGGGAGGCATGTGGCGAGGTGCAGCCCCTCGCGCTGGGGCTGAAACCTAGGTAGGCAATATCCACACACCTGACCACATCTGTTGTTGATCTGGGCTCTGCCATGCCAATCCCTGAGAACGGCTGTGACCGGGGCATTCTCTATACTCTCCTATGTGTTCATAGTAGAGCGGTTTGTAGGGGTTTCCAGATCCAGAATCCCCTCCCTCTTTCCAAAGTGGGCAAGCTTGACCGCAACGATGGAGACATCCCCACTGAATCTCCTTCCTTGGCTCCCTCCTTCCAGGCACGAGCGCACAAGCGCGGCTCCCTGCTGGGGGTCCAGGATTGGCTGATCATTTTGTATTCGGAGAAATTTTTTTTCCCTGTCATTGCCCTTCTCTCTCATCAGGCTTCCAAGGCATGCCGAATGCCATGCGCCAGTCCGGCCCCCGCCCAGCACTGCGCCATCTGGCTCCCGCTGGCAATGCCCAGGCCTCTCGTGGCCTCCCTGCTGCTGCCCAGAGAGTTGGTAAGCAGACTGGCTCTCACTTTCTTCTCCGCGTCGGAGTGGGGAAGCAGGCGCTACAGAGTCTCTTGCGTTTCTGAAGACCGGATGTGCGTGGCAAGAGGCGGTGTGGAGTACAGAGTAGCACTACAGCCCCCCCTTAGAGTGGCGGAAGTTAGGGTAAAGAGAGCACCAAAATCTTTCCCATTCCTTGCGGTGCGGTGCAGGCCTGGGGACAGCTGGTGCCACAATACAGCAGAGGAAATCCAGACAAGTTGCTTTGCACTTCACTTGGGACTTGTCTCTACAACTCTGCAACACTCACTGCCTATGTGCCCTCTGTGTTTTCATCCATGTGCAGAATACATTTTATGGGAGCCGAGGCATGTGCAGATGTGCACCACGGGTAGAAACACAGGCTGCCGGCTGTGGGCACTCTGCTAATCAGCTGGGCAGCATTTGAATTTCCTCTGCATGGCTGTAAATCTAGAGCAGAGATGATGGCCCTCTTCTACTGTAGTACAAAAGGAGCTAATTTCTGTGCCTGGGGCCTGGGTTAGCCACTCCAGAGAGGGAAACACATGCAGCAGGATAATTTTTTCCCGTGTCTGACACAACAAACTGAGTATTATACGGCTCGGAATTCTTCGGCGGGTAAGAAAGGGCTTCCCTGGATTAGGGCAGTGTCTTATACAATTTTAGCTCCCAGCATGTGTATTAAGAGGATGCATTGTGCAAAACGGGGCTTGTTCCCGCTTCATCCAGGACTGCCCTCTAACTTGGAACCGCTGCCTTCCAGTCACTGGAAAATACGGATTCTTGGCTCTGAATTGAATAAACTCTGCGGCTGGGAGTCGGTGGTGCTTAGTTGTTCGCAAATTCTACACCGTTCATTTCCAACTAGAAGCACAGGGGGCTTTAGACTTGTGTGCCACACGCTTCTATGCAGGTGTGTAATCTGGTTTCCTCTTCTTCCTTTGCAGGCGTGGCCACTGCAGCCCAGAATTTAGCTCCTCGTCCGCCTGTCCCTGTCCCGGCTCCCAGAGCTGTTCCTCCTTATAAATATGCCTCAGCTGTCCGCAGCCCTCACCCAGCAGTACAGCCTTTGCAGGTAACATGAGGGGCCGTGGTGCAGCTGGTAATGGTGACATTAGATCGTAGTACCTACATGAGCAGCTTGTGCAGGTCCTAAACTTGACTGTGACGTGGATTTTTCCAGAAAGGCCAGATTGCTTTTATGGTCCGTAGACGGACACATGGCAGAATCTGGGAAGACAGTTGTATTCCTCCCCTTACTCAGCTCCGCCTGTGCAGCTCAGTCCAGTCATCTTATTCAGTCTTACAGGGACAATCTTCTTGGGTCCTTGCCCCCATCCTAATCTCTGGCCTCATCTGCATCTCCTCTTGCCTTAGCCAGCCTTTGTCCTGGGATCCTTGCAGATACAGCTGGGCCAATGATTCTCAACCTGTTTATCATTGTGGCCTTGCATGTGTGACCCACAGTGTGTTACCTGGGCTGCAGGCTAAGAGCCACCGCGCTCCCCCTCAACTTCCTCCACAGTCCCACATGCCCAGCGCCCCTGCCCAGACCGGCACCAGGAGCAGATCCCTGGGCAGGCAGCTGGGCTGTGGACTGTGCACGTGGGACCAGGCAGCTAGGCCCTAAACCCTGCAGCAGGGCCAGGTGGCCTACAGCCAGACCCTGCCGCCCGAGGCTGGAGCTCAGGATCCCACTGTCAGACCCATCCTCAGAAGTGCAGCGCCACCTAAAACCTGGGGATGCTACAGCTCACTCCATCCCCTCACTGCCCAGAGGGGTCCCCCCAAACCTGCCCACAGCCCCTCTCTGGCCACAGCTGTGTGCTAATTATGCCACAGATTAAGAGCTGCTGAGCTAGGCCCCCAGGCACATATCTGCATGGCTGAACAGGAGATCCGGATGCTGCTGTTGTCCCAGTGTCGCATTTCCCCATTGAGCGGTCCCACCCCGCTCAGCTCTGAAGCTGCCCCGACGTACGGTGTTCGCACAAGCAGCATGTCTCCAAGTCCCAGGATTCCTTTTAGAGGCCAGGTTTACACTGTGGGAGAAAGTCGACTTAAGATGCGCACCTTTGGCTACGAGAATAGTGTAGCTAGGGTCGAAGTACCTTACGTCGACTTTCTGCAGAGTCCCCACTGCGGGAGGGCGATGTGAGAGACTCTCCTTACTCCTCATGACCCCGTGGAGTACCCAGGTCAAGGGGGTCGCCTTCAGTGGTCTATTTATTGGGTCCTTACTAGACCCACTAAATCATACCCTGGGAGATCGATCTCCAGCATGTTGATCTCCGGGTTTGTGTAGCCCTGGCCTGAATGAAGTGCACCCTGTGGATCCTGTACCGAGCCAGTTTTGTCATGGGCCTTCCCAGCTGCGCAGGCTCTGCCACGGACTTCCACGTGGCCCAGGGGAGGAGCGCTATATTCTCTTCCTGTCTCTGAATAGCAAACCCCAACCCTTCTTTGCCACGCTCCCCTCCTGAATTCTCCTATTGCTTCTTGTAGGCCCCTCAGCCTGCAGTGCACGTACAAGGACAGGAACCTTTAACGGCTTCCATGCTAGCTGCAGCCCTTCCCCAGGAGCAGAAACAGATGCTGGGTAAGTGAGGGACATGCACCTCCGGGCTAGAAGGATCCGTCTTTGGCAAATTGGGACACTCCAGTCCCTTTTGTAAAGCAAGGGCACATTTCTGCAGCTAACCCCCTTCTGTGAATGATTAAAGTGTGTGTGTGGGGGGGTGGGAGAGGGGTAGGTAACTAGAAGGCTTTGCAATGCTCATTTCATTGGAACTGCAGCTTCTGCTTCCAGGAGCGTTGGCTCAGCCTTGCTGCACTGCGTCCCGTTTATTTACATGGAGAGCTTTCCAGCGTCTTGTCCACGCTGCATGGACGGTAAAGTCCCTATGGTACTTCTGGGCCAGTTTTTCCCGCTGCCTGCACTGCTGTCTACCTGGTGGCTGCCCTTCACCCTGCATCTAGCAGCATCTCCCAGTGGTGCTGTGTACATACGTTCTGAAGCGTTGGGGACAAAGTGGCACAGAAATGGAAAGGTCAAAGCTAGACAGATGCTGGTGATTTACCTTCCCTCTTAGTCACACCTGCTGCCAAGCCCCTCAGAGCAGTCTGCAAAGACCATCCGTTTGAACTTTTCTTCCCTAGGAGAACGCTTGTTCCCCCTGATCCAAGCTATGCACCCCAGCCTCGCGGGGAAGATTACAGGAATGCTGCTAGAGATTGACAATTCAGAGCTACTGCACATGCTGGAGTCTCCAGAATCCCTCCGATCAAAGGTGCGTTTTCCTGCCCTGCATGGCAGGCTGCATTCATAGGGTTGGCTGGAGGGTGCTTACGGGTTGTCTTGGATCGTGTGTCTACCCCAGGTGGAAGAGGCTGTTGCAGTGCTGCAGGCTCATCAAGCGAAGAAAGAAGCTGCCCAGAAGGTGGGCGTGGTTGCTGCTACCTCTTAAGCCAGGAAGACTGGTGAGTGTATCTCTGCTCTCCTCTGCAATCTGAAGCTCTCGGTAGCAGAGTAACTAGACTAGTGTGTGTAGCCGGTACAGCCTGCCTCGACGTGGGTTCAGGACTCCAGAATTCCAGCCCACTGCTGGCAGGTCAGTGCAGTTTTGCATCCAGCATTTCCTGAGGATAGAAGCTTCAGAACTTTCCTTTTAGAGATCCTTCCACATGTCCTCTTCAGACGAGTTCCATGAGTTCCTGACGTTCTCTCCAGCAGCTAGCATGTCAGGGGAAGGATAAAAATACAGGAGGCCCCCCGACTTGCGACGTGATTGGTTCCAGGGGAAGCGTTGCAAGTCGGGAGCATCGTAACTCGAACCCTCATTTATGATAGGTACCATGTGCCGTCGTAAATGCGGGCTAAGGAAGTAAGTCGGGGGGTTTCCAGCCCCTTCCTCACTTACAAAAATGGTTGCAAGTGTGGGGGGGGTCGGAACTCGGGCGGTCGCAAGTTGGGGGCCTCCTGTATACAGAAATGAAATTTGTGAAGACCATCAAATTATCAGTCTGTCAGAGAATAGAATCCGTCAAAAACGTGCTGAATTCGCTCTTACCAGTGATTCTTGCCAGTTAGCTGCTAAATAAAGTTTTCCACTTCTCTCAAAAGCCTTGTATAGATGGGTGTCTTAAATTAGATCTTTCACATGCCTTTCTATAGAGGTTTGCCCTCATAAATTTCCTAGTGTGGATTAGCCTGGAATTGCTATGGTCCAGTAAAAGATACAGGTTGAACCTTTCTAATCCAGCACTCCCTGGTCCAACATGATTTTTAGCCGGATGTCCACTTATCCTGGACCAAGTTTCCTGCTGTCCCATAAAGTTTGTTTACAGCCACCCGTCCTGCCTCTGTGTTCCATGCTGTTATTAGCTCTAATTTACCCCTCAATGTCCTCTAAGAGCCCAGTGAGCAGTGGAGGGGTTGGTAATGCTGCTAGACAGTATAGGCCTTCCATGGTCTGGCAAATTCTCCAGTTTGGCACCAGTCAAGGCCTGAGGGAGCCGGACTAGAGAGGTTCTGTATTACCTCACCTCCCTTGTGTGTGTCGTATCTTGGGACCAACTCCGCTATAGAACGGAACATGGCACTTCCTGTGAGGCTGCTCTGATGGGATATCCCCACTTCTGGCCCTAAAGATTCTGTACAGTCTTCTGGGAGGCACTGTCACTTGGAAATGACAACAGCCCATCTGGCCATTCGTTTTATTAAAGGACAGATGTTGTAATAAGCAGATTGGATTGTACATTTGGCCCTTACCATGGTGTGTTTTAATGGGTGGGTAATGTTGGGTATTGGCACACTGGTCTGGATTGAGCTATGTTGCCTGTAGAGAATTTAGTATTTTTTTTCATCTTTTTTCCCCATCCTGTAGGATGCAAAGAAGCCAAATAGCCGTTCACAGACATCAGCTCAAGATGTTTGTACATACTCCGCTGTCCTGCAGATCTCAATGCCATGCAACGTATCACAGAACTATACTGCAGTTTGTAAATTAATCTTTAAAAATCTTATTTAAAAAGTCAATTCCATGAAACTTTAGGTTTCCAAGACCAGTATTAAGTTTGCAAGCTTTATCTTTGGGCCAGGACAGAGCTAACCTTTCTCTTATCTAAGCAGGACTTTGAGGATTTCTGATGGAAAGTTTTTTTGTGGGTTTGGTTTTTAACTGAACAGTCCAGTTTGCAAAGTCTAGAAAGTGTTTATCAATAAAGACATAAAACCTTTCATTAAATGGGTCTTTCCCCAGCCTGTTGTGCAAAACCGCACTGAATTTTACTTGTCAGAAGAGCAGTTGTCACTTGATTTAAAAACCAAAGTGTGATTTAATGTTGCTATTCTCTCTCCTCATGACAATCCCAACTATCAAGCAGTCATGCTAAAATACTATGCAGTGTTGGGTCTGATTGGTATTTGAATGGCAGACCTTAAAGAAAGCCCAAGTTGTATTGGAAATGGTGTTGCTTTCCTAGGTGGGACACAGCGCTCCAAAATCTGTCAGGGATGGTACTTGGTCCTGCTGTGAGGGTAGGGGACTGGACTCGATGACCTCTCAAGGTCCCTTCCAGTTCTATGAGATTGGAGGTATACCGATCAGTAGCAATGCCAGTCTCGGGGGTGCATCCACTGATAAAATGTCCACTATGGGACTGGTGTCCTTGTTAACAACCTCTGCCTGGACCCCCAAAATGGCTGCCAATCTGCGCAGCAGATCCTGGTGGGCCCTAGCATCCATGGAGGGCAAGAGCGGAGCAGGGTCAGCCAAAGCCTCATCTGGGGAGGATGACAAAGATATCTGGGGAGATATTTTTCAGAGAAGGGGTTCTGATTCCTTCCCATTTAAAAATCCCCAGGCACTCTGCAAGAATGGGAAATGACAGTTCCTCACGCTGAACATACTGTGGACCTCAGTTCCTCCTGGGCGTTCAGTTGGATATTTGATTTCATTTCTTTCACCAGTTGCCTACGGTGGTGTAGGGATATTACATTTTGATTACTCCGCTAATCCGAGTAGTCGATAGAATTTCCATCGACTACTTGATTAGTCTATATGGGAGGAGGGGGCTGCTCGCTATCCCTGCTGCGCCTCTGCCTTTGAAATGTAACAAGAGCCGCTCGCCCGGTCCCAGAAGCTGTGCCTCTGCCTTTGAAATGTAACGAGCTGCCCCTGGCTCTTGCTACATTCCAAAGGCAGAAGCGCAGCGAGGAACCTGGCAGCTCTTACTATATTTAAAAAAGCAGAGGCGCAGCATCTGGGACCTGGTGTGAGCCAGGACAACTGCATCCCAGCTCGGGCCCGGTCCCTGCTGCGCCTCTGCCTGTCCTGCCCTGTCCCCCTGCGAAGATGGTGCTGGGGGGAACTGGCTTTTAAGCCAGCTCCCCTCAGCACCAGCTCCTGCCCCACCCCCTTGTTGCCTCTGATAGAGGTAGCAAGGTGGGGGGGGGGGGGAAAGGAGTGACTAGTCGCTTACATCCCTAGGGTGGTGCTGTGCTAGTAAAACTATTCTGCACCTTCGAAGGTGCAGATCTCAGCAGCAGATGGTTTTGGGTTGGAGGGGGGATTCTTTGGCATGGACGTTATTATATAAATGACTTGCAGAGACAGCACCACAAGGTGTAGGGCTAGTACTGTCAAAGGATTTAAGAGAATCTTGACTAAGAAAAACCCTGCCAAGCTGGAAAGCACATTTCAGTTTCTCTGCAGAGTGCTGCTTACATCATGGGGAAGCAAAGGCTTAAAACAGCATTGCAAAGTATTCGAGATTCTTGGAAGAAAGGTGCTGGAGGTGTATAAAATGCTCTCGGGTTTCTAGATTTCAATGACCTCTTAGTTTCCCACTTTATCACCCTGCTGTGTTTTGTGTGAGCAGGGCAAGGTATTGAAATATACAAGAATCCCCCCTCAGAAATCTGGATTCTGATCTTTAACACTCTGCACCAAAACCCAAGAATAGAAGCCAGCAGAGCAAAAGTGCAGAAATGCAGCCCCCCCCCCCCCCACATTGCCTGAGGCAGGTCCCAAAGCAAAGAATTTGGAATTCTAATGATACTGAATCCTTTGAACAGGGGAATTGAACAATATATCGTAACAGAAATTGTGAAAAATCGGTTACCTCTTAGAGAGGTTACATGTTAGATCTGTTGCCTGAGCTGACCACGCTAATAATTCCATTTGTGTTTCTACACGACAGCACCACTGTTCATAAATGTAAAGCGGAAGAATGGTTATGTTGCAGTCTTGGGGTAATCAGGAGTAACTTCCTCATTAGTTGGGAAAGCAGCTGTGTCTGAGCACTCCAGGGAGTTAGGCAGGGCCCTGACACACACTCATTAGGAATAGGCAGTTGGTACTCGATTCAGACCCAAACACAGCTTTTGCAAGCACCTTTAATGCCTGTGATCATTGACTTTGCCATTCAGGATCCGGCTGTCTGTTTGCATTAACTCTTACATCTAAGCCGCGGGTACGTGAACTGCTGGTTGTAATGCTAAGCTGAAGCCACCTTATCACCAGCCTGGCTTGCAAGAGCAACTAGCTGATCTGAGGGTTTTGAAAATCTGCCCAGAGCCAACACTTGCTTCAATCATCTAGTCACGTTCTAATGCAGGGTTTCCCAAAGCCTGCTCTGTGGAGCCCTGGGGCTTCTCTCGAGTCCTGGGGCGCCATGAGAAAATAATGACAGTTGAATGACCTTGTTACTAATTCTCTGATACTTGTCTTGAAAAGAAAAAATTTAAGAAATAAATACAGAATTCTAAAACATTGTCTATTTATTTGAGTACTTTTAAGGTCTCGGTCAAATTTTCAGGCCCCCGTAGGGGTTCCGCAGCTAAAAAAGTCTGGGAAACCCTGTTCTAATGGATGAGGTTTAAGAGCTTTGTTGTGTGAACGGGAGTTGGTCCACCTGAGTTACTAAGTTGTGGGTTAAAATTCCACTCTTGGGTTATGTCTACACTCGCGGCTTCTTGCGCAAGTATGGCTGTTCTTGCGCAAGAATCCGCAGAGCGTCCACACTGCCCACCTGCTCTTGCGCAAGGAAATTTACAGTATGGTGTGGTAAGAGAGGGCTGCTTGCACAAGAGCTACACTCTTTAACAGGTGTAAGCCCTCTTGCGCAGGGGCTCTTGCACAAGAGGGCAGTGTGGCTGCTGGGCAGGGATTTCTTGTGCAAGAAAGCCCTATGGCTAAAATGGCCATCAGAGCTTTCTCGCGCAAGAGAGCGTCCACACGGCCATGGGCGCTCTTGCACAAAAGCAGAGCTCTCACATGGCAGCGTGGACGTTTTCTTGCGCAAGAAGCTGCCAGTGTAGACATAGCCCACAGGTTACTAATTCATTGACTCTAAAGCTAGGATGGACCCCTGAGATCTAGTCTGCCCCCAGTACAGCACAGGTTCAAGGACTCCCCCAAAATAATTCCTGGAGCAGATCTTTTAGAAAAAAAAAATCTAATCTTGCATTTAAAATGGTCCATGGTGGAGCTCACTCACCGCCCTGGCTATGTTGTTTCAACAGTTAATTACGCTGATGAATATACACCTTATTTCTGCTTTGATTTTGTTTACCTGCAACTTCCGGCTATTGGCTCTTGTTGCACCTTTCTCTACTAGACTGAAGAGCTGTTGCTATTTGTCCCCCATGTAGGTACTGACCAACTGGTCCAGTTACCTCTGAGCCTGTGTGTGATGCTAAACAGCTTTCACAGGTGTGTTAGTTTCAGCCACAACAAGGAGTCCTATGGCACCTTAACCCAGTGCTTTTCAAACGACAGGCCAGGACTGGGTGGGGGAATGTGGGGGACTGGCTCTTGTTGCTGCAGGGGGATCAGGTGATGGGGGCGGGCGCTAAGGCAGCTCCCTGCCTGTCCTGGTACCACAGACTGGGTTGGGGCCTGCTTGGCTCCTGGGAGTGTGGGGCAGAGCACACGGCTCCTAGCACGGCCCCTGCCCTGAGCACTAGCTCTACTCCCACGGGCCAGAAACCTGCTGCTGCTTCTGGGCGCAGCATGGTCTGCGGGGCCAGGAGAGGCAGGAAGCTGCCTTAGACACCTCCCCCCCCCCTCCCCAACCTGCTGGCCGGGACCCGCTCGAGGTCAGCCCTGACCCCTCCCAAAGCCCGATCCCCCTCCCGCACCCAGCCCCGCACTCCAGTCACATCATGCCGACGACTTTCTCCAGCGTGGGGCATGAGACAAAAAAGTTTGCAGCCCGCTGGCTCAGAGCCTCACAACGCGGTTGTGTCCCAGGCCGTGCGCCAGGGGGCCTGCGCCGGCTTCACTGTCGGGCACCTGCATCGCCCAGCAGCTCCAGGCCGGCGCCGGAGCGAAAGTCTCTTAGCGGCCGGTGGTCTGGGTCTTGCGGGAGCCCCCGGACTCGCTCCGGTTCACGAAGCTGGTGCCGCTCGCTCCTAAACGTTCCGGCTGCTGTTTACATGGCCGGGGGCTGGGGCTAGTGAGTGACCCCAGCCCGCGCCACCAGGCGCGCTCGCTGCCTCCCCAGCCAGAGCCTGCACTGCGCGCGCGGGGCCCGTCCAGGGGCGCGGGCTGGGGACCAGCTGGCGCGCCGGGGGCCGCGGGTTCGCGCCCTGCTCCCGCAGCCCAGCCGGGCGGAGCGCAGGGTGAGGTTCCGGGGCAAGGGGCGGAGGCAGGCGCTGGGGCGGGAAGATGGCTTCCACCAAGCGGGTGCTGTACGTGGGTGAGTGGCGGTGGGGGGGGGGTCTCACCGCTCCCTGGGGCTGGGACCGGGGCCAAGCCCCCCACGTGGGCCCCGTGCAATCAGCTGGAGTCCCGGCGTGGGAGCGAACACCAGCTGGAGCCCCCATGCCCCCCGGGGCCGGCTGACTCCTTGCGGGGTTTGCCGGGGGCTACTTTGCTGTTCCCTGCCCCGGCTCGCAGCCCTCCCTGCCGACCGGGGATGGAGGGGTGTTGCAAACCCCGCCCGAAGCCGTGGGATTGGGTTAAATGTGGGGGCGGGGGGGCGGGCGATCGTCGAAGGCTGCGAGCCCCTTGATCTTTGCATGTCACGCTGGTCCCTGCAGGGCTAGACCCCTGGCCCCATCACGGGCATCCCGGAGCTGGGGATTGGCGCCGCCACCTGGCAAGAGCTGGCCAAGGGAAGCTTAGCACGCAGCAGCACTTTGCCCCTCAAAGCCGGGTAAAGGGGGGGGGGTCCGTGCGTCTCTCGTGCTTGGGGTGAATGGGGTGAGCGCCCACTCAGGTCATAGCGAGCACACCCTGATGCCGGGGGCCGGGGGGGCTTCCTAGGTGCCGGTTCCGGCCCCGTGTGTTTCCTGCCCCCGAGGAGGGGCTGGGCACAGCTTGGCACCGCAGATGTTACTTGGAAGGAGAGGGATAAGTCTGCAACCATTGCCCAGCTTAGTTGCTGTCCCCCTCAGCCAAGCGGCGGGGTGGGGGGGGGCTCAGGTATTCCTGCCTGCCCCGGGCCTCCAAATGGCTTGTCGCTTGTGCTTAGCCGCACCGGCACTGATCCGAGGAACCTATGGGGCAGCGGGTGTGGAGGAATGCCTGTGTGTGTGTCTGTCTTTGTGTCTGATCTGCTAGTCTGTGCCAGGGGTGTGTGTGTGCCTGCCAGCCAGCCAACTTGGGCAAGGCAGGTACAGCTTGCTCCAGTCGCAAGGGTGACCTGACCGCTTGTGCGGAGACTCCCGCGTTTCCGTGGAAATGTGCCTGCGTTCCCGGTTCCAGCCAAGTCGCCATGCTAATGGAGCTGGATCTGTTCGGGAGCTAACCGTCGAGCCGTGCTGAGCTGTCCGTTCGCTCCTGCCACGCCAAGAGGCGGATGCTGTGGATACGGTGGGGTGTGGGAGGCCGCGTGGCTGATGGAAGTTTTGGTATCAGACGGTGCCATGCGGCACCCCAAACCTTCCCATTGCTCGCTGGCTCAGTACACCCGGCAGCCCCGAGAGAGCCTGTTCTTACCCAGGGGTCTGTCGGTTGCCATGCAGGGATCGGAAGCCTCTGATCCTGGGGAGGGATTAGCAGTTTGGGTGAGGGCGGAAGGGGAGTATTTGGTGCAAGCCAGATTTAGTTTAGCCGGCGGGAAAGGAGCCGGAATTGGTTGTGAACTCAAGTGGTGCCTGCATTTTTCATTTCTTCAAATGGGTTTTTAAAAAGTGAGGGGGTTTGGAATGGGGCCCCCACCCCTTTGGGGTCCTTATTTGCTGAGGGGGAGGGTGCCCCCTTTTTTTTTTACAGAAGGGATTGTCTTTCTCTGAAGCCCTTAGCAGGTTTTGCAAACAGTGTAAAGGCCGCTGGAGAGACCTTCCGTTTTTTCCCCAAACTGCTGGCCCCAAAGACATAGCCACAGGCTTAATTTTCCTGGGGCTACGATAGGATTCAAGCCATAAGCAACTTTTCACAGTGTTGGGCTCCTTGATCTATGAAGCACCCGCACATGGCCTGGAAACCAGGTCGGTCTCTAGAGCTCTTGTTTGCGAGGCGACTGGTGGGAAGGCCAGCTGGATACAAATTCTCCTGCGTTCTGCATTAGCTGCAGTTGACAAGCTGCCTTTAATCACCAGGCCACTTGGCATCGGTGTAAATTCTGCCCTGGGAAGTCTTGTGGGCAAAACAGGCTGTGCAGGTAGGGACCGTGCTATGTGTCTTGCAGGTGGACTCGCGGAAGAGGTGGATGAAAAGGTTCTTCACGCTGCTTTTATTCCATTTGGAGATATCACTGATATTCAGATACCTCTGGACTATGAAACTGGTGAGTCGATTCCTGCTTTGGTCGGCCGGTCTTTCTTGCTGTGTGTGGGTCTCTGGGTCAGGAATCGTGCTCGAGAATTCGAGGCAAGTGTCAACTTGCTTTCTTCTGCTGCCCTGTCTGGGGGATTGGCTGCTTCCCAAGAAACCACAGCTGGTGAGACCGTCCTGATAGAGAGAACCATGCACAATAGTAACTGGACAGGATTGTGCTTCTGTAACATCCAAATCTGGAGAGAGTATTTCCCCAGTGCCCCCAGGACAACTGTGGTTCATGGCCTCTCAATTTGCTGGCCGTGTTAGGTAACAGGCTGTCTTTGGAACGGGCAAAACTTTGGAGACTTGAGTTTTCCAATGTACTTAATCAGTTTCAGAAATTTCTTAGCATCCTCTGAATCACACGGGCATGGAAATACAATTTAAAAACCCGACCCTGAAAAATCACCTACAAACCAGTGCCCTCTCCCCGCTTCTTAGCATAGATTCAGTAGCAATTGCAGTTGTCTGTTTTTACGAAAAATTTATTATCTGACCATATATTCTCCAGTGCATTTGCTAGGACTCCCTGAAATATTTGCACGAACAATTAAAACTAAACTAAACTAGATTAGCATGGTGTATTTTGCAGTGTCTTTCTTTTAAATCCTGTTTGTTCATTTATTTCATAACGAGCAATTTTAGGGTTTCCCCATCATTACATGTGGCTCCAATCCTGCAGTGATTTCTGTGTGCACAGACCTGGCTTCAGTTGGGCTCTGCATGGATCCAGGTTCCCTGGAGTTTATTTCAGGATGAAGGCGCAAACTTAGCTCTTCTTTCTGTACACCAAATGGTTTCCATTCATTACTTGAGAATGACCTTGATGGAGATTTAGTATCATTAACACCAGAACAATAAAGAACAGTTTAATGCTGCTATAGAATTTGAAGTGATTGAAAAATGGACCATTTTTTTTAACCCCTGATGTTACCAATTCTTTGCTCCAGCCACTAAAACCGCAAGAGGGTCTGAATTCTCAGCTGGGGAGGTGGCAGTAGAGAAGTTAATTTCCTTTAGCAGCACGAGTGACTCGTTGTCGAATCTCTTGGGTTTTCCCGGCGCCTGTAACTGTTCGTTGTCTCTCTCTCCAGAAAAGCACCGGGGATTTGCTTTCATTGAATTTGAGTTGGCAGAGGTGAGAATTTGAGTTGGCCCATTTGAGTACAGAGTTTGAAATCCGCCACCATTTTTTATCCAGTCCTGTTGGCTGGTAGTTTGCAGTTCATTGAAGTGGGAATAGAATTTCACCTATCACTGACTCTTTCACGGGGCTACACAAGCTATCATCTCTGTGTTTTCTGCTTTCTTTGGATGAGCATGCGGGACCTCCATCCTGGGGACTCTTCCTGGTCCCAAATCTTGGCCAGGCCTCACTCAGTCCCAGATGCCAGTGGTTCCTTTAATCCACGGATACCACATGCTGTCACCTGTTTGTGGCCTGCTGACCCTACCCCAGGCTCCAAAAAATAAAAAGCAGCATGCCCAGGCACCCGAATGGTGCGCAGTTTGGAGGCATTTGCTGATTGGGCCAGCGAGGAGAAACCTACCCATACAGCTGACCCTATGTCTGAAAAAAATTCGTAAAGGTCCCTGGGAGGTGTGGCAAGAAGACCGGAGGAGTAATGGCTGAATGAGCAATAACCTGTTTTCTTTTGCCGTTTCTGTAGGATGCTGCGGCGGCGATTGACAATATGGTAGGGGTTCCATTCCTCTTCGATCGCTGGTTTCTGGGGAGGCGTGGCTTTTCCTCTGTCCCTCGCCTCGCCTGGCTCTGCGCTGCTCCCGTGTGATAATGCGGAGGCATTCTGCCGTGTCCTGTCTGGAGACCTCTTCTAGCTAATGAACCCCCTCCCCTTCACAACTCTTAGGCCAAGGGAGGGACAGATGGATTTGGTCCCCTCTGTCCCTTTTCTAGTAGGGGTGGGTGGGTTTTTTAGTCCCTTGGTTCTGAACTCTCCCCCTGTGGGCATGGACTCAAGTCAGAAAGGGATCCCAGCAGTTCGTAGTACTGGCTGGGGGCTCCTAGAGAGCCCAGTTCTATGTACAAATCGATGGGGACTGAATTAGCTGCTACCACTCAAGAGAGACCTTGGAGTCACTGGATTGTCCTCTGAAAACATCCACTCAATGGGCAGCGGCAGTCAAACCAGCACACAGAATGTTAGGAATCATTTAAAAAGGGATAGGGAATAAGACAGAGACTTATTGCCTCTGTATAAATCCATGGTATGCTCACATCATGAATACTGCGTACAGATGTGGTCGCCTCATCTCAAAAAAGATCTCTTGGCATTGGAAACAGTTCAGAAAAGGGCAACAAAAATGATGAGGGGTTTGGAATGGCTGCCCTATGAAGAGAGATTAAAACCGGGGACTTTTCAGCTTAGAAAAGAGGAGACTAAAGGGGGATATGACAGAGGTCTATAAAACCATGACTGGTGTGGAAAAAGTGAACAAGGAAAAGATATTTACTTGCTCCCATAACACAAGATCTAGGGGGGATCACCAAGTGGAATGAATAGGCAGCAGGTTTAAAACAAACAAAAATAAGTTTTTCTTCGCGCAGCGTAGAGTCAACCTGTGGAACTCCTCGCTAGTGGATGTTGTGGAGACCAGGACTTTAACAGAGTTCAAAAAAGAGCTAGATACGTTCATGGAGGATAGGTCTATCAATGCTTATTAGCCAGGATGGGCAGGGCTGGTGTCCCTAGCCTCTGTTATGGGCGATAGGGGAGGGATCACTTGATGATTCCCTGTTCTGTTCACTCCTTCTGGGGCACCTGGCATTGGCCGCTGTGGGCAGACAGGACCCTGGGCTGGATGGACCTTTGGTCTGACCTGGTCTGGCCGCTCTTCTGTTCTTAGCTAAAATGGGGCCTGGTGAGAACATGGGGGATTTCTCACTGTCACGGAGTGTGGGGGAGTCCCCGGGCCCTGCACCCCATCCTCAGCCAGGTGTGACTCTGAGCCAGCAGGCAGAACAGAAGGTTTATTGGTTGACGAGCACAGCGTAGCACAGACTCGTTAACACAGGAACCAGGAGCAGTCAGTACAATCCAACCTGGCGAGAGGGGGGCCCGTGCCAGCGCCCTGGGCCCCCTCCCTGCATCCTAAGCCAGCCGAGACTCACCCACACACTCAGCAACCCCGCCGCCTCCTTCATCCAGCTTCCCGGGCAAAAGGCGTCACCCGATTGAATCTCCCACCTACGCTCAGGTTACAAGACCGCCTGAGCGTGCTGGGCTGGGCAGCCTCCCTCCGTGAGAGCCTCACCCAAAACTCCCATCCCCAGCTGGGCCCCAGTGCAGTGCCCAGGGAAACTGAGGCACACGCCCGGCGTTGCTGCAGGACAGCAGGGATCACGTAGCGCATAGCAAAGCCGACAGCGTGAGTAGAATCTGCGCTTCGTCCCCCTCACCTTCTTCATTCTCCTTAGAACGAGTCGGAGCTTTTTGGCAGGACCATCCGGGTCAACTTGGCCAAGCCCATGCGGATTAAGGAAGGCTCGTCTAGGCCGGGTGAGTCGGTGGGTGGAAGGGAAAGTCCCGTAATGTCCCGCGGCCAGTTCTGCCTGGCTGCCTCGTGCGGGGGGTGGGGTCTGTTTGCTTGTTGTGCCCCTGCCCGGTGCCCCTAGCTCCCCCTGTGCTGCCTCTCCTAGGATCCGAGGGGCAGGGGCTGTCGGCTAGTCCCCCCATGAAGGAAACCCAGGCGGCCCTGCCTTCCCCAGGGTGCAGGGTGCGTGTTCCCAAACCATCTGCTCTTGGGGAGAGCGACCATGCAGGGTGTGAAGGGGAGTGGGAATTGAGTTGTTCCACGACAGCGACTGGGCAGACACGTTCCAGCCACGCAAGCGCAGGAGTGAAGCAGTTCCCGCCCCCGTGTCCGATGGGAGATGCTTCCGCTGGTCTTAAACCCACGCGCTAGGCAAGGCCCCACCGCTTGCATTTTGAAAATATTCCCCCCCGACTGCCCGTCCCCTGAACACACTCTGAAACCGGGTGGGAAATGGTTCCCCCCCCCCCGCATGCAAATTTTCGTGATTTCAAACCTTTTCTTGTTCCGCATCTGGACAAAACCCGAGAGCTCACGAGAGAGGAGAGAAATCCGCCCGGAGCTGCCAGTAGCCCTGCAATGTCAGGTCCCGGGTCTCCCCACATCCCTGGCGAGAACTCACAGCTGTGTGCCTGGGGCCATGGCTGGCTGAGTCTCTCTCAGTGCCTCCTCTTGGAGCGGTCGCACTTTGTCTACGTGACTGACTATTCCCTGGGCCAGAAAGAGACCGATTCTATCACCCAGTGACTGATTCAAATCAGGCAGACCAAGGACTTGAACCCGGCTCTCCCAGAGCTCGGGCAAATCCCCCAGCCATGGCCAGACGCTTTTCCACTAGAAATTCCATCCTGCCCTGGAGAGACCTTCCTGACCAAAGGAGTCGAAAGCCGCCCTTCCCCACAAGAAGTTTGCATTTCCTGCGTGGGGGCGTTGTCCGAGTGGTCCCACGGAAGCGTGGAGGGCTTGTGAGATTCCGTCTGTTCTCGCAGGCGGGGCCCGTTGTGCCATGCTGTGAAATGCAAGGTTAGCTCTGGGAGGGGGGAGTTTTCCAAAGTGCCGAGGTGACCGAGGAGCCTGTGGGTGCGTCTAGGCTGCAACGAAAAGAGAAAACACCCCGCAGCCGCGAGGCTCAGAGCGAGGTCTCCAGGCTCATGCCGCCATCGCTTCTAAAAATAGAATTCAGGCTGCTGCATCGCTTAGGCCATTTGGGAAATGTTCCCCGGGCAGCGTAGCCGCTAGGGCAGACGGGCTGGGCTGATCCTGCCGGTAATTTTAGCGAGGCGCCTCTCCACAGGAGGTTTTACTAGGCTGCAGCTGCTGACCTGCGTAATGGGTCCATGATGCGGGGTCTGTGTCCTTAAGAGTTCTCTTGCTGGGGATCAAGGGCCCCTCCTTCTTAAATACCCTAACACTGCCCAGGGCATGTTCAGGTCTGGCTGCTAGTGGACCCAGGGGCTTGCTGGCTTTAGGCGCTGTTCCGAGCCCTTCTTCTCTCTGCCCCAGTCTGGTCGGACGACGACTGGCTGAAGAAGTTTCCGGGGAAGACCCTGGAGGAGAACGCGACGGCAGAGGGAGCGGAGCCTTCCCAGTCGGAGGCGCAGGAGGTAAACAGCAGGACGGGGCGTGGAGAAGGAAGGAGTCGGGGTGGCCGGGAATTGTTGCTCTTCCGTCCATCGAAAGGATGAGCTGGAAATGGTCAGGCCTTGGGTGGGACGTGGGTTTAAGCGGCCCTGTGACCGGCAGCACGTCCGACCCGCGGGCAGGCCCGGCAGCGCCAGACATGCCTTTGAGAAGCCACAAAAATAGAAAGCGGCTCGTTCAGAACCAGCTGGGGTCCCGAGCGCAGCGTGCGGTGGCATGGGCTCGACACCCGGTTCCCCCCCGCCCAGGGCCCTGGGAACATTCTCAGCGGCTAATCCAGGCGCCTTGCTGCTTTGGTTCCTCGAACCAGCATCCCTCTCGCTCGGGGTGGGCGTAACACAGCCGTGGTTTGCCAGGCTGAGCCTCTGGGAGGCTGCCACTATATCTCCCAGCCCTGGCCGCAGGCACTGGCGAGTGCCGCTCCCATTGGCTGCAGATCACCGCTCCCGGCCAATGGGAGCAGCGGGAAGCAGCGTCCCGGTCTGTGCTGCTTCCCGCCGCTCCCATTGGCCAGGAATGGCGAGCCGCGGCCAATGGGGGCTGCCATCGCCAGTACCTGCGGCCGCGCTGGTAGATATAGCGGTGGGGGCCTGCCAGGAGCTAACCCAGATGGACCGGGTCTGGCGTGTGGGCTGGTATTTGCCCACCCCTGCCCTGCCTAGATTAAGGCTAACTCAGGTGCATCTACCCCAGCTGCAGTTGCCTCTCCTGGTGGCAGCGCAGACGTTCCCTGTGCGTGGGGGAGCGGCCCCGTCCTGCCGGTGGAATTGTCCCAGCTGAGTTGTCGGCTCCCCTGGAGCCACGAGCCGCCGGAGGCTGAGAGCTCCCGGCTGGAGGGCTTTGTAAAGGGACACGGCTTTGGTTTTCTTCCCTAGGGTGAGCCGCCTGCTAAGAAATCCAGGGCCAACCCTCAGGTGTACATGGACATTAAGATTGGAAACAAGCCGGCTGGCCGACTCCAGATTCTCCTGCGCTCGGACATTGTGCCCATGACCGCGGGTGAGAGCCAGCGCCTCTTCGGGCGGCCGAGCGGTCGCCTCTAGCGTCCTTGCTGGCATCCTGAGCTTGGGTTTTGCTTTCTTTCCTTCCCTGCCCCTCCCCCTACACACAGAGAATTTCCGCTGCTTGTGCACCCATGAAAAGGGCTTTGGCTTCAAGGGGAGCAGTTTCAACCGCGTCATCCCCCAGTTCATGTGTCAGGCGGGAGACTTCACCAACCACAACGGCACGGGAGGCAAATCGATCTACGGGAAGAAATTTGACGATGAAAACTTCATTCTGAAGCACACGGGGCCAGGTAAGGCCGGATCCTCTGGGCGCGGGAGTGGGCTGGCAGCTTGGGCAAAGCTCGCCTGGGGCAGATGACTGGAGCGTAGAAGGTTTGGGGGGCGACTGAGTTCGCTACTGGTAAACGGTGCTGGATTCTCCGCCTTCAGAGGTGTGTCTACCTTGGGGTAGGGCAGCACATAAAGTACGTACGCTACTCCTCCTTCACACAGGCATAAATAGCAGTGCAGGTGATGAGGCTCAATTTTTTTTTCATCTGTATGTGGAATTGTGATGTAGTGTTGGTACCTTGCTGGTTGCTAGGCTTGGGCTGGGGGTGACCCCCACTGGCTGCTTTCTGTACCACGGCCCAGCAGAGTAGCTGATGGGTCAGGGAGGTAACCTGTTCTACTGGTTACCTCCCAGGGAGAGGAACAAAGGGAGGAAGGCGGAGTGCAGCCCCTGGCTGGGGGGCAGGGCTGGAAGTTGGGCAGTTTCTGTCTGGTATCATGGAGGAAGCAGCCTAAGCAACGGGCTGGGATTTAGGGGCCCAGTCTCCTGCATCTCAAGGGGGGCTAAGGCATCCTAGGCCTGCTCTGTAACCAGATGACATCTATGCTGTGCTGTATCCTGGAGAAGCAATAAACTCCCTCTATTCTACTGGCTGGTGGAGTCTGTTCGTGCCATTACGGGGGTGCAGGAGTCGGGGGAACCCCAACGCACCGTCACAGGAATAAATTTTGTTCGGTGCGCTGAGGCATATGTGCATGTGCACCACCAATACAAACACATGCTGCCGAAGCGGGGTCTTGCTCCGTGGCTGGACCTCCGCACAATAATAGCGTTTTGCCCCCAGGGTTGTTATCCATGGCAAACTCTGGCCCCAACACCAACGGCTCGCAGTTCTTCATCACTTGTGACAAAACGGACTGGCTGGACGGGAAGCATGTGGTCTTTGGAGAGGTGACGGAAGGGATAGAGGTGGTGCGGCAGATCGAGGTAGGAACGCGGGAAACAGGCAAGGGGCATTTCCCACGGCGTGTCTCTGGTCTGACTTGGCGATTTGTCTTTACTTCCGGTTTCATTTTTCTTAAGGCTCAAGGCAGCAAGGATGGGAAACCCAAGGAGAAAGTGATTATCTCAGACTGCGGGGAGTACGTGTGAGTCCCTGTCTGGCAGGAATCCGGACGGAGTAACCAGACGAGGCCGCGGAGGCTGGAAGTTGTTCTGGATGGGGAAAAAACTGGAGACTACGAGGGAGAAAAGTCTCCGTGGGACTCTCCAAGTCCCCGTTGCTGCAGAGTTTCTTTAGGAACTCCCATGCTGGCTTGGGTTGGTCCGCACTAGGCTCGTCAGTGGATCCTTTTCCACCCATGGGATCCGAGGAAGATTCCTTTAAGAAGCTGGAGCGGATCGCGTGTCCTTCCTCTGCGGGGCCTCGCCAGTCTGCCAGAGACTTCTGCAGAGAATTTTTACTTGTTTAAAATAAACTGGAGCTTTGATAAAATACCGGAAACGTGTCTCTTACCTCGGCAGTCTCACAGTAGTGTTGCTTTTAGCGTGCAGACCACGGTACGGTCTAGCTCGGTGAAGTCCAAACAACAGTCACCATTTCGGAGAGCTAACCCTCTAAGGAAGTTGCTGTCCTGGGAAAGGCTTGAAGCAGCAGCAGTCCAGTCAGCCTTGGGTTTTATGGAGTTAATTGCAGACCCGGCTCGGCCAGCTGCTTGGGGTTCGTGTACTTTGTTGCATGCAAGGGGGTGAGTGTGTTGAACAGCCTTTCTAGCCGACCGCCGACGTCCCCGCCTTGGTTTCCCCTCCTGGAAAATGGGGATCCCTGATACTGATAAGCATCGTAAAATGCTTTCAAATCTTGGGATGCAAAGAGCTAGGCAGTATCATCAGTTAGTTAATCTAATTCCCGGCCATGGCGTAGGACGGCCCTTTGCACTAAAATCCCTCCCAGCGTTTTGTCTAATGCAGCGGTTCTCAAACGTTTTGGCCCACAGCCCACCCCTGTGCAATGCAAATCTTTCCACAGACCACCAGCCAACCACCTGATGACAAAATGGGTGCAGGAGTAGGCTGGGGTGAGGGGTCTGGGTGGGAGGGTCCGAGAACACAGGTGGGGGAGTCTGGGCATGAGGGGGATGGCGAGCGCTTACCTGGATGTGTACCCCCGCTACTCACAAGCACCGCCCCCCGCTGCTCCCATTGGCAGGGATTCCAGCCAATGGGAGCAGCGGGGAAGCCGCCAACCAAGTAGTTTCCTGTGCTGCCGCTCCACGAGCCATGGGCCGAGGGAGAGAGAGTGCATGGAGCCGCTTCCTGCCCCTATGAGCCAGATCCTGCCTGCAAGGCTCAGGGCTTCCCCCCCCACACACACAGCAGGAAGCCGGCACTGGCGCTCCACCCACGGGGCTGGGGGGGCAAAGGGGGCTGGAGCTCCAGCACAGGGCCCCCCAATGCAGCGGGGCGGTGGAGCTCCGAGCCTGCAGCCCACCTGGAAGACGGTCGTGGACCACTGGTGGTCCACAGACCCCAGTGTGAGACCCACCGGTCCTGCCCCCGTCGGGAGGTGGAGCGGGCGGGTTGCAGCGCCGCGCAGCGGGACACTTGGCGTTTGAGCTGCCTGTGAATGGCTGTTAGGGACTGAAAGGGCCTGTGAAGCGCTGGCCCCGCCCTGGCGTCGCTGGTCGTTGGTTCCCGCCTGTCGGCCTCAGAGCCGCCCTCGGGAACGGGGCAGTGCGCGTGCCCTGGGCTGTGTGGAAACGCGCCTCCTCCAAGACCGGGGCGCTGCGCGTGGTGCCAGGCGAGGGCACGTAACGGGGGGACGTTCTGGGGCCCGTGCAAAAGGTCACAGCTCTTGTTCCGTGGGTCTGTGTCTGCCCAGGGCGCCTGCGCTAGGCACCATCACGGCATTGGCTCGAGTGGCGCTTAGCTGCTCATTTACCTCACAGGTCGTTAGTCAGGGCTGTCATTTGCATGGCAGGAAAGGAACCTCAGTCTCGCCTGCGGTGCGGAACCACTAGCCGCGGGCCGCCTCGGAGCAGAGAGCAGCGTGGCATAACGCTGAGGCCTGCGCAGAAACAACGTTTTCTGTAACCACCCCGGGCCGCGCGGCTTCCCCTCTCTGAATCCAGTCAGTCGCCGGACACGGGAAGGGGGTTAAAATATTTGTTCTTTAATCTCTTCATTCCAGACTCAAGCATGACCACAACTCGTTTCGTGTCATAGTAACACAGTGCTCTCCTTCCCCCACCCTGCAACTACGCCAATGCTAAGCCACACAGGGGCCTAAATCGGCAACCGGGTTCCTCAAATGAAAAGAGGCAAGTACTAAAAGCACGTTCCTAGGCCGACGATTTCTTCCATCACGGCTCTTCACGTACACCAATGGCCGGCCGTTTTTTTTTTTTAAGCAGTTGTACATCATCAGGGGTTGCTCGGTATTAACTGCCCCGCCCTCTAGGTGATCCCTGGAGCTTAGGGAAGTGGGGTATTCTGAGATCAGAGGCACTGACAGCGCTTTCTGACTCCAACGTTTGTGAGACAGGAGAGAGTTTTAGGCCCCTGGGAGTAGCCCGAGTGAATCAGACCGGAGGCCCCACAGCCACTGGGTGCTGCAGAGAAAAACCTTTGATGATTTTAGGGTTACAGGAGCGTCACTTGTCCCCGACGTGAGGGCTTGAATAGGAGTGGTGGGTACAGTTTGTTTACGGCAAGGCCCTGTTTCCCCAAACAGGGGAGGTCCTTCCTGGTCTTTGGGCCAAACCGTGCAGCCCTGGTGCTGCCCAAGCAGGCGCATTAGCGAGACCCAGAGCAGTCAGCAACTTTCAGAGGTCAGGGTGGGAGGTGGCGTAGGGCCGCTGGGAAGCTGCAGGGCCAGGGAGCGAGGCTGCCTCCTGCTGGCTCACCCGTGCCTCCGGCATCGTGGTTGCACCGAGGCCTCCATGGGAGGGGGGGAGACAATCCCAGCAGCCAGTAACACGGCTAGGCTTAGCGGTGCTGAGGGGCAGCAGGCGGGAGAAAGCACCTGCCTGTCGCACCATCGCCGGCTACTGCCAACCATCGTCCGACCTGCCTTTGCTCCAGTTAGCCTGAGTCGTAGACTCAGCAGGGGGTCAGGCTGAGCAGGGGTGCAGCAAGGGCAAGCTCCGCTCCCCTTCCCCAAGAGAGCCGGAGAGACACTGCGAGCTGATTTGGTTGCAAAATAACCCCCCACCCCCCCGCCCAGCCTGTCATGTTGTGTGTCATTTGGCCCTTAGAACGCTGCAGTGTCCAGGTGCAACCACCAGAGGGCGCTAAACGCCTGTCCACCGCACACCTGTCCAGCCAACACCTCTCCAGGGCACCTCCTGCGAAAACATAAACCCAGCACCAAACAGCCCCGGGGCAACATCACCCCAGCCGCGATCCCCCCTGGGCACCCTCCCTATGCTGAATCCAGGCCGCTCAGGGGCTATGTCTACACTCGCAGCTTCTTGTGTCAGAAGTATGCAAATGAGGCTAAGCGTGGAATATCGCCAAGCCTCATTTGCATACCTAATGAACCACCGTTTTTGCAGAAGAGGCTCTTGCACCAGAAGGAGCTGTCTACACTGCCCCCCTTCTTGCACAAGAAAAACCCTCTTGCGCAATGGCGCTACGCCGATTATTTTCAGGAAGATCGGCATCGCGAAGGCTGGCACATTCACTTAGCACAGAAAGGCGCGCTGGCAGCAAGGAAGGTTTGTGCGGCGCCGTGCACTGCCGTCCCAGCTACGGGGGGAGCAGGGTGGGTTTTTTTAGAGGGGAAGTTTTAGCTCCATGCGCAAGCCCTGGGGGGAAGGGGGGAGACTTGGTGTTGCCCCCCCCCCCCCCTCAGAGGCCGGCTCTGGGGCCAAACCCGTGGGGGGCGTTAATCCACCTAGCCCAGCTGCTGATGGCCCTGCCGGCCCAGCCTAGCCACCAGGGACCCGGTGGCTGGAGGGTGCTGGTAGCACAAGCTAACGCCCACAACCCCCACGGCCCTGTGAGATGGAAGTAGCGGGGGCAGGGCTGGCTCCCCAGGATGCAAGCACAGCCGGCCCGGAGACAGCCCCCGCCGAGCGGCAACACAACACGTCACCCGGGAGAGCGGGCTGGCCCCAGCGGGCTGCTGGAGCTTCCACCCGGCTGGCGCCCGGCTAAGGCTCCGTCTCTGCACAGAGCTGGGGTTAGTCCCAGCTCAGCCGCCAAGACTCCGCAAGCTCCGCCGTGTAGCCACATCTAGCCCGCCCTCCCGCCCCGACCCAGTTGCTAAAGGCCGGTTTGGGCGCAGGCCGGCGAGTGCCAGCTTGTCGCGGGCTGGCTTAAGCAGCACGTGTGGGCGCCCAGCAGGGCAGGCTGAGCATCGCGCCCCCATGCTCCGTAGCGTTCCTTCCAGAAGCCGGAGGGCCTGCCCTGTGGATGGCAGCACCGTGCTGGAGCTGCCCGCCCCAGGGCGTGTGCCAGCGAGGGGCACTGGGCCGATTGGGGCCTATGCCAGCGCCAGTCTGCCATCGCTGGCGGCAGGGCTTGTCGGGAGCCAGGCTGCCCCAACCTTCCCTCCCCCTGGCCCCAGTGCAGAGGCTGGAGCAGGGGTGAGGGCCTCCTGCCTGGCCTCTAATTGCACAGGGGAGCATGTTTAAGCTGCCTGGGCACTCGCTCATGGCTTTGCAAGTAGCCTCGCGCCTACAACGGCATTTCGCCTGCCAACTACAGCGCGCGAGAGCGGACTTGCCCTTCATCTGCAACTCTGACACTGTCTCCCTGGCCTTGAACAATGGCATGAACTGGCTGGCGCATTACAAAGCCAGCCTCCCCTGCCGCTAACAACTGCATTTTTACGTCCAAAGCTAGGTATGGGACGCGACCAGTCCACTTCCTTAGCCTCCTTAGCACCAGTCCTACCCTTGGCCGGTATCTTCTCCCCGCCGCTTCTTTTTCCGGTCTAAATTCCGGGTGCCTGCGAGTTCCACTCCAGCTCCTCTGAGGAAGTGGGTTTTGCCCATGACGCGAGATCCATATTTGCGTCTCTAAGGTGCCGCAGGCCTCCTCGCTGTTACACCCGCACGGGGCCATGACCCAATTCACCTTGAAACGTGCCTACAAACCACGCCTCACAGGAGCCTTGTTTCACCCTGCCCAGGTGGCAGAGTTGCTCGTCCCAGCTGCATGAGGCCTTTTCACAAGACCGGGGCTGCCGGTGAGGCCTGCGGCCTTCTGCTGATTCATATGGCTCCTTTTTCAAAAGCCAGCGCCCTTGTTGGTGCGACGCAGCCGTAGGCGGCTGGCGTTAGGGAAAAATAGTCAACTGGAGGGGTCTTTTAAAAATGAAACCGGTGGCTGGGCCAGCAGCGGCATGCAGCGGGCCAGCAGCGGCATGCAGCGGGCCAGCAGCGGCATGCTGCTGGCCGCCACTGCTCCTGCATGCCACCCAGCCTCCCTATTTTAACTGGCACTGTGCCTCCTCCCTTGCGGAGCAGTGAACCCAAAGAACAATGGCGCCTCCTCCCGGTCGCGTGGGTCCGTACAGGGCTGGTCGGCTTGGCTTTGCCAGGTTCCTCAGCCTTGCTCCAGAGCAGCTGAGAACGCGACAACTTCGGCTGCCCCAAACGGCCCCCTGGCTCCATCCTGCGTGTTCACCACAACGGCGTTTGCATTACGCTGCGGCCTTGTCATGCACACGTTGTACCGTGGTAGCGAGGCCGGCACAACGTGAGCCAATGGGGCACAAGCTTTTCCAGCCATGCCCCCTCCCCCGCGGCCTGGCCAGTCCTAGTATTTGTCCCATTGCCCAGCTCGACTCGGGCGCTGCCTGCGGAGCTCAGCGCCCGGAGAGCAGCGGCTGCTGGCCAGGGCCTTTGGGTGGATGGCAGCGCGGGAGGACTTTGTGTTTTAGCCCTGCTCCTGCCCCGCCATACCCAGTCTTTAGTCTGCTCTGGCTATTGCGGCAGTGGGCCCTGCAGGAGCCCAGTTTCTTCATGTCCCCCGCCCACCCCTGAGATCATCATATGCCCCCTCCCCCATCGTGCACACCACTGGGTTAAGCAGTTCAAGGCCCCCCCCCCCGTGAGGACACGGCTAGAGCAGTTCCCACCCAGGAAGGGGAATAGTCCCCAATTCCTACGTGGCACATTTCACCTGTAGACCCCAAAGCACGTTACAAACAAAGGGGACGATCAGGCTCCCCATTTTGACAGACGGGGAAACTGAGGCCCAGCAGCAGCGCTAAGAACTAGACCGCGGTTTCCTGACCTGCACACAGGAGAAAGCACCGTGAAAAGGATCCTTTCCTTACATCTTTCTTTTTTTGCCGCTCCCCCCCGGTCTTCAGGCGTCACCCCCAAATGAACTAGCCCCAGAGAACAATTGGACAGGAAGATGACACACAAGACGGGCTCCCCTGCCCAAAGCAAACAGTCAGTAGATGCAGCCTTAGCAGACCTCTGGGCCGCTAGCTGAGACATATTGTAAATCCTGCTGGGTCATGACATGAAACAGTCTTTAAAGTGCTACCAGCCTCCTTTCTGTTTTTGCTGAAACAGACTCGCATGGCTCCTCCGTGAACCCTAAGCAGGAAGTCTTTATTTCCCAGAGGAGGGGTTTATTCTCATAGAAGCACAGGGCTGGAAGAGACCTCGGGAGCTCGTCAAGTCCAGCCCGCTGCCCAGGGCAGGACCAACCCCAACTCAATCAACCCAGCCGGGGCTTTGTCTGGCCTTGCTCAGAATTTTTTTTCCAGTTGGCCAAGTTTAAAACTTTAAATGTTGTGGTGGGGGAAGGGAGGTTAGTTAGCCAGCTATTTAACGGACTGGCCACGTTTTCATTTACCGAATCGTAAGTGCTTGTTCACACCAGGGTGCTTGGACGTAAGTGGGTAGCGACGGAGCGCTGCCGAAGCCACTCAGATCCTGCCTTCCTCGGCCTAGTCGTGAGTGCAGACTAAACCTCACCCGCCAGCCAACCCTTCTCTCACAAAACCCTGTACTTAAGCAGTCTCCGGGCTGCTCTCGCTAGTCTCGTGCACTAGAGGAGGAGAATACAGGTTGCCCTTCCCTAAACTGAGCCTCTCTGCTCTGGCAACATCTGAGGTCCAGCAGGACCACGGATGTTTCTGGACCACAGAGCCCACAGGTAGGAGAAGCTGGCGGGCGGCAGGGGGACCAGTATCCTGCCAGGGCTGGCAGCACAGTCGGCTGGAGGCAGGGGGCTGCCAGATTCAGAAGAGGAGCCAGCAGCACGAAGGGGCCGGCAGGGGACCTCCCCTGATCTGGCAAATTCCCTCATTCAGGACCAGACAGGTCCTGAAGGCGCCGGACCAGGGAGATCCCACCTGGAAAAGGTTTGTATTATCTACCGCTAGGCGTTTGATTCTTCTGGACTTTGGCAACAGCTAGCTGGGCTCCAGACCCGTGAAATGAGTTCTTTCTCCGTGCCAGAAAACCAGCAGGCGCATTTCCTCCGGAGGGGGCGTCAGTGGCAGCCGCAGGATTTCACGACCATGTTGCGGTGCTTTTTGAGGATCACGTTGTTGTTGCTGTCGTAATAGAGGACCGAGGTCGCGCTGAGCTTGGTGGGCGCACAACAGGCCTTGGGAACAGCCTCGGGCTTCATCAGATGAACCTGGGCAGGAGGCAAGCAAGCGCGTGTGAGAATTTTCCTGTTTTGACCAAAGGCTGCAGGCTCCGGGCAGGAGAAGGAACTCGCAGCAGGGAGAAACGAGCCCTCTCCAGGCAAACATGTGGTTTGTCGATTTCGTGAAACGAAAGCGCTTCAAAGCGAGCAGCCCGTACCTGGGGAAAGGCACAGGTTGAATGGGCAGATTATTTCCCAGCTTTCCTCAAAATATTGACTCTCAACATTTGGCAGCGCCGCGCGCTGCCGTTTACACTGGCCTCTTTCTCCTGGCTCCGCTCCGGCAGGGCAACGCATCAGTTAAACTGAGATTTCTGTGCTGCGCCCTTGTCACGAAACATACTCACCTCAGTCAGAGCCCGCGCAGGGCCGAGGCGGCGGCCGCAAACCGGGTTGTTTTTGTTACCCGGGAATGAAATATTTTGTTTCGCTCAGCGCCTAGGAGCAAGTAGCACAGCGAGTCCACCCCCCCCACCGGGTGTTCGGTGTCCAAACTGAAAATTAATGTGGTGCAAAAAAGGACTAAGTACACAACCGTGTCTCCTCTCTGAAAGTGACGCTGCCTTGGCTCATTCGCTGGGTAACATTCACACTCACTCACTCTTTCTACTTCAGCACAGAAGCCAAAGGGATTGAGATGCCTAACACTCACTGGGAGCGCAGGGTCGTGGGTTCAAGTCCCGGGTCGGGATGGCCAAAAGCCAGGCAGCCCTGGGGCAGGAGGGATAAGTGCTGCCCTTCCAAGCAGGTTGCAGGGTATGTTTTGGTGTGGCCTAGGGGATAGGGTGCTCACCTGGGGAGGGGAGGGTCATGGGTTCCTGTCCCACCCCCTCCCTTTGGGAGTCTAGGCTTTGATTTTTTTTACTGAATGTCCTTGTGCCCCTCCCAACACCGGATGCTTGAGCACATGGCTTCCCGGCAGAGCCGTGGAACGGGTGCGTGGCACACACTGGAAGGGTTTGCTCGGCGCAGATTGTCGCGGGAACGGTGGCGATTTGGGACGACTCGCCTGGCAAGGCAACGTGGAAGGCCTTTCCAAACAGGCGGGTCCCTCAGAAACCCTGTGGGACTGGAGCCCACAGGTGGAAAACTGGCCCCACTGAACACACCCGCAAAACTACCACCCACTTCCCCGAGGCAAAGCGGCCTCGAGTCTTTATAGTGTGGCCTGATGGTGCATGGGGCTTCGGGATGTTACTAGAGATGAACATTAACAACAAACAACAACGTGTATCTCTGTATAGCGTACAGTAGCCCAGCGGCTTTCAAACAACGGGTCGTGACCCAGCACTTGGGGGTGGAATGTCGGGCCCTGGGGCTCCTTGTTGCAGGGGGATCGTGTGACCAGTAGGGGGCGCTGAGGCAGCTCCCTGGCACCACAGACTGCGCTGCACTCCAGAAACAGCCGTCAGCAGACCCGTCTCCTAGGTTTGGAGGGAGAAGCGCAGGGCTCCCTGCACTGCCTCTGCCCCGCGCACTAGCTTCACCCTCTCTTTGGCTGGGAACCTGCTGCTGGCTGCTTCTGCGGGCAGCATGGTCTGTGGGGCCAGGAGAGGCAGGAAGCTGCCTTAGCCCCCTGCTGCACTGCTGCCCGGGAACCACTCAAGGGAAGCCCCTCCTGCCCCAGCCCTGACCTCCAAAGCTGGAGCCCCCTCCTGCACCCCCAAAGCTCCATCCTCAGCCCCACCCCGGAGCCCGCATTCCAGCCACATCCTGTTGGATTGTGGCATCAACAATTTTCTTCAACTGGGTCATGAGAAAAAAAGTTTGAACCCCCCTGGGCTAGAAGACTTACCTGGCATTGCCTGGGTCCTTCAGGGCAGGGGGCTGGTGGTGTGGAGGGTGCAGAAGTCAGAACAGGGCCTGGGGATGAGGGGGGCTCAGGGCAGGAGGACAGGAGCATGGGAAGGGGGCAGGAATCAGGGCAGAGGATGAGGAGAGACTCAGGAAGGGGGCGCGCTGGCTTCTCCCTGGAGGTGGCCCAGGGCAGCAGGGACTGCGCATCCCATCTACCAGCTTGTACCGGGGGGGGCAGCAGGGGCTTCCTCCCTCCCCTCTTGACCCAGCCTGGGGTGGGGGGGCACTTACCTGGTTTGCAGGCAGGCAAAATGCAGAGCCCCAACCCTGCTGGCCATGCCCTTGGTGGTACGGCTGCCCCCAGAGGCCACTCTCCTATCACATTCCCTCCAAACAGCAGCCCCTCCCTTTGCATATCATGGAAAACAGTCCCATTCCCGGGGCTTCCGGTTGTCCTGGCACAACCAAACCCCGACCCTGCTTTACGTTAGGAGAAGAGGAAGCTGCTGACCGAATGTGGTGGCCCCAGCGCTCCCCATTTAGGAGGAGCTCCTGACCAAACAGACAGACGCACAGACAGACGCACAGACTCTAAATTACATATTCAGTAGAATTGTATCACAAAACTGCACTTCCTCAGACGACTGCAGTGGCGCAATCTGGCTCCGACGCCAGGGGATGAAGGGCTGAAATGAGAGTCTATGCGCCTCTAAGGCTAAGAAATCACGCGCTCCCAAGTCACGAAATCCCAGCCCTTGAAGCATGTCCTGCCACGTGTAGTGTGCTTAGGGAAAAGGGTCACATTACTCTACAGATGTGACGCTATGTCCCTGCGGTGCCTCTTAACCGTGGAGAAGAGGTGTACGCTCAGATGTGCCCAGGGCAACCGGGTTATCTCCTCCAGGTGGGACCTCCCTACACTGGGGCTCTCTGGTTTGGCAATAGACCACGGCTGTTCCTGGACCACAGAGCCCAGAGACAGGGAGGTCTGGCGGCAGGGCAGGAGTGCAGCGGGGCTGGGAGGCAGAGCTGGCGACTTGGCTGGGATTCCTGTGGCAGGGGGGTGAGCAGCGCAGTGGGGAACTCCAGACCTGGCAGCCAGGGAGCTCCAGCCCCAGGGATCCCCATCTGGGCCAACAGCAAAGGGCCGAGGACGGAGCCCAATCCTGAGTCAGTGGGGACAGGCATGGGCAAAAGGAGCCAGCAGCAGGGAGGGGCAGTTGGACCTCCCCTGGTCCAGCAATTCCCTTCATTCAGGACCGGTGAGGTCCCGAGGGTGCCGGACCAGGGAGGTCCAACCTGTACCAGGCACATGCATCGACCAGCAGTCAAGGCAGGGGCTCCAAGCCCAACTGCTTACAATCTAGCAAAAGCAACATGCCTCCCCAGAGACTAGTCCGTGCTTTCAAACGTTACCCGGCTAGTAACCCGCACGGCGGGGAGGCAGGCGCAGCACAGGCCCTCGTCCACTCCACCCCCGCTGGAGACGTTCCCCCCCGAGAGAGGATATGTCTGAAAAAGCAAGCGACCGGCAGCTGCCCGCCGTGGCCAGGAACCGGCGCCGAGCGGCCGCAAGCTACGGAAGCCCAGACGCCTCCATCCGCTACTGACCAGGGACTGCAGGATGGCGTGGTTGGTTGCATTCATGCAGGAATCCAGAGGAAAGGCGCAGTCTCCTTCGCAGTAAAAGGCGGAATATCCCTGGGGGGCAATCACCCAGTCCTGCCAAGAGAAAGACGGTTTCACCGATGGCTACTCCGCACATTGCGATCGCTCCCGCCGCCGCCCCACCCCGGCCGCTCAGCACGGGGCCAAGGGGCATGCTAGCCGTGACGGTTTATTCTGATTTGTCTATGGGCCAAGGGTGCCGGATCCGGGAGGTCCAACCTGTATTGGGCACATGCATCGACCAGCATCCCTCTGGCATGGTCACTGATGGGTTTCGGGCGGTATCAGTTCACATCTGGCTTAGTCACAACCAACGATGTGGTTAAAGCCAGTCCCGGTGAAATCTCCCAGGTCAGATCAAAGGGAGGCAGAGGTCCCCGGCTCTAAATTTCCTTCTGTCCCCGGAGGAGTAGAGGCAGGGGGAGTCAGACGGACAGGGCAACTTCCACAGTTTTCCCTACTGAATTTGCCTGGGTAGGAATTTATACGGCCGAAGACAGAAGGGTGGGGGAGGGGTGCGGATTTACCAGCCATCCGAGGTCCTGAAAGCTGACATAGAGTTCGTGCCTCCTGCAAACCTGTCTGCCTTCAGAGACATGAATGTCATCTGGTGGGAGGGAAAAAACGAAGAGGGGGAGGGAATGAAAAGATACCCGTCACTCAGATCCCAAATATAAACAACCCACAATTATTATAGAATCCCAGAACACTAGATCTGGAAGGGACCACGAGAGGGCATCCAGTCCAGTCCCCTGCCCCCACGGCAGGACCAAGCACCGTCTAGACCATGGGTTCCCAAACTGGGGGGCATGCCCCCTTGGGGGGGGGGCGTGAAGAAATACCGGGGGGGGCGTGAGGCAACCCAGCCTCCCCTCCCATCAAGTTTTGCTGCCCCGGTCAGTTCCTTTTTTTTTTGCTCAACAAGTTTTGCTGCTTTTTTGGGGGGGAGCGTGAGGGTTTTTCAAAAATCAAAAAGGGGGGCATGATGCCAAAAAGTTTGGGAACCACTGGTCTAGACCATCCCTGACAGGTGTCTGTCCAACCTGCTCTTCAATATCTCCAGTGATGGAGATTCCACAACCTCCCTGGGCAATTTATTCCAGTGTTTCACCCCCCTGACAGGCAGGAACTTTTTCCTAATGTCCAACCTAAACCTCCCTTGCTGCAGTTTAAGCCCCTTGCTTCTTGTCCTGTCCTCAGAGGCCAAGGAGAACCATTTTTCTCCCTCCTCCTTGTAACACCCTTTTAGGTATTTAATTTTTTGTAAGGCATTCATCCTCACCATCATCTCCACTTGTGCCTGGCCATGAGTCAGATCCGTGGGATGCCTTTCACCCTCTCCTCCACTGGTGCTAATATTGATAGCACACTTAAAGGGGCCACTATTCGGATATACCACACCCGAAAAAGTCTAATGAAGCCTTCCCTGGGGACACGGGGGACAATACAATTTCTCTGCCGCTTGGCTTTATAATCCACGTAACGGTCCCTATTCTAAAAAAGAAAAGCTCTCTCCAAGCCTAGTTCATCTGGAACGCGCTCGAGGACACATCAGAGCCGTGTGTTTCAACCAGAAGAGAAATTCCTGAAGGAGGGAGGGGCTGACAAAATATACCACAGTTAGCATAGCAAAGGAAAATTGTGTTTCAGATAAAGATCATTTTCTTTACTGTAAATACAGCCCTTGTGCTCCCTCGAGCTCGCGAGGTCTCTAACCCAAAGCTCTTACCAAAAATCCCGGGAAGCTTGTTTGGATGCGGTAAGTCGTTCGTTTTCTTGGGCTGCCTCTTCCTTAGCTGCTTGACGGCTCGAGTAACCCGGACCGGATTTTGGCTTGCCCGGAAAAAAGTGACCATGAAAGGCTGCTTGGAGCGTGGCCCGCGCCGACCCAGCAGTCCCGCTAAGCCTGGATCGATGCTGTGTCCTGCAGTGGGCCGAAAACACATGTTTGTTCCACCAAATATGCAAGCGAGGGTGTAAAACTAAATGCTTTAGGCAAAGGGGGGGAAAAGTAAGGCCGATGAACAGTTTTAAAAAATCAGTAAAATCCAATAAAGTCCCGGAGTCATCTCCTTGCACCTTCACCAGTTGCTGCCTTCTATTATTTCCACCTCAGCTAGCCACCTTTCCTCCCGCTGGGAGGGACTGGGACTTTTCATCTTAAAAAAGAGGAGACTAAGGGGGGATATGAAAGAGGTCTGTAAATTCATGACAGGTGTGGAAAAAGTGAATAAGGAAAGTTATTGACTTGTTCCCATAACATAAGAACTAGGGGTCACCAAATGAAATGAATAGGCAGCAGGTTTAAAACAAACCAAAGGAAGTTTTTCTTCATGCAGCGCACAGTCAACCTGTGGAACTCCTTGCCAGTGGATGTTGTGAAGACCAGGACTTTAACAGGGTTCAAAAAAGAGCTAGATACATTCATGGAGGTTGGGTTCACAATTAGCCAGGATGGGTAGGAATGGTGTCCCTAGCTTCTGTTTGGCAGAGGAAGGACATGGATGATAGGGGAGGGATCACTTGATGATTCCCTGTTCTGGGGCACCTGGCATTGGCCACTGTCGGCAGACAGGACACTGGGCGAGATGAACCTTTGGTCTGACCCCGTCTGGCTGTTCTTATGTTCCCGCCTGAGTTGTTCATAATCCACATTTCAGCATCAAGACAGAGACAAAAGTGCCCAGAGCAAATGAATGGGCCTTTTCACTGGGCTGGAAGTTCTACTTGCACATTAAAGAGACACTGTCCAATGCTCTGTGAGACCAACCCTTCTGCTAGGAAGACCAGAGCGTAATAATCCGGGATTGAAAGAGAGCAGCGACAACGGTGGGCCGGGTGCAACGGGGTAGGGAAGACAAGGAACAGAGAAATCCAAACAGCTGGGAGCGCCTTGATTTATTTCATGCTTTCCCAGCTTTTCCGAGGGAGATGAACACCCTCCTCAGGTCTCCTCGGAGTTGCTCCAGGCCAGAATGCTGCCAGCACAGGCGTGGATGTTCTCCAACGGGCTTCACACGGCAGCACGACCTTCTGAGCTAGGTTTCCCTTCCGCCTTGCCAACGTAGAGCCAGTGCCGGCTTCCAGCCTCCCCCAGCGGGCCCGATGCCAAGTCACAAGGAATGCCTGTGGCCTCCAAGTCACTTTGAAAATGGGAATTAGGCTCCTAACTCACTTAGGCACTTCTGAAACTCTCAGCCCAGGACACGGGTCGGCAGAGGACGTGGGTCTCGTGTGTAGGAATCAGAAGCTGGGAATGGGCGACGGGAAGGATCGCATGGTGATTCCCTGTTCTGTTCACTCCCTCTGGGGCACCTGGCCTTGGCCGCTGTTAGCCGACAGGACGTTGGGCGAGATGGACCGTTGGTCTGGCCTAGTCTGGCCGCTCTGATGTTCTTATGATGGGCTGGCACGTCAGCGGGTTGTTGAGTTCATTGCATCTGGTGGGTCTGAGCACGTACTGCTGGGCTTTGTGGAAGACACTAGGGTTAGGGCTAGGGCTGGGCCTGCCGGGGCCTGCAGAGGTAGCATTTCCCTCCCTAAATGTCGGACCATTCGGGAAGAGGATTTTCAAGGTGTTTCCATGGCCCGTGAAATCCAGACAGGCCCAGCCACTGGGCACCGGCTCAAAGGATGGGGAACCGAGGGGAGTCCTCATTCCGTAAAGTCAGGTGTGGAGAGCAGGTCCCCTCCGATCTCCAAGCTTAATGGACCTGCTCTGGAGTGACCGGCCCCGGCCGTACAAAGGGAATCTCCTCTGTTTGAAGCTGGCAGCAGAGACCAGCCGGACGCAGAGAGATGCACAGACAACGCCCCCGGGCGGTGCGGGCTCAGTGGGGTGGCAGAGGCAAAGGAGCAGGGCGATTTGCACAGCGGGGATCAGTCTTTGCACTCACAGCCGGTCTGGCTCGCAGCAACCCAGCGCAGGAACAGGGCGAGCAGCCAGCACAGTGACTCGGAGCCGGTCGAGTCCCTCGACCCAGATCCTCGACGGCACCTCGCGCTTATTGATCGGGATGGGAAGTCGGTGCTGAACACCTCCGAGGCTGTGGGCCTTACCTGCCTAACATCCGTTCCGCTGCCGGCGTGGGCGGGTAGAGCATGGGCGGCAGGTATTAGAGGTAGAGGAAGGCAATGCCTGGCCATGCCCACACGCCACCCCCAGTCCTCCTGCCCCATTTTGTGTGCCCTTCCCCCCCCTTCTGGGGCTGTCTGGGCCATGCTGCCAGCTCTCCAGGGACCAAGGAGGATGGGGCCAGGCACCATCCACACGCCGGGGCCAGGGGGCCCTCCTGCCCTCCCTGTGTTCCAGGGGCCACACGCTGCATGCAGAGGGATGACCTGCCCCTACAGGTGGAGGAGGGGGTGGCTGGCTCCCACAGGGGCCCTGGGCTGCAGGGGCAGGGCCTCAGGTGGAAGGGGCGGAGCTGGGGGCTTGCCTCCAGCTCTAGGTTCACCTACTGCCCATGGTTAGGAGAGAGAGAAAATGATGCAAATTGTTTCACGTTGATTCGGGGGGGGGGAGGAATCACGTAGCATAAGCTAGCACTGTTCCCCCTCAAGTCACCAATTTACACCAGCTGTGGCTTTGGCCCTTGCTGCTTAGCCCTGGTGTCGGTCCCTCGCCCCGCCCGCCACCAGCCAGAGAGGAGGCGGTTGTGCACCATCGCAATCCAAACCAGCCCGATCTTAGCCGCCTGCTTCCTGAGAGGCTGTGCGGGGGAACACAAGAGCAATCACATTCTCCGACCTCAAGGACAATCCCTGAAGCCCTCGCACGTGGGGTCGCACGTGGAATGGATTTAATCCCGGGTGAACTTCGGAAAGATTGATCCAGCGAAACATACGCGAGAATCCCTCGAGGCAGGGGTTACGTGACACCGATCCCACTGGGCACTAGGAACAGCGTTCGCACCACAGCCTTCAAAAGGGGCGGGGGTGAGCGCTCTCCTGGATATTCCCCATGAACCCGGGTGCAGCCACCTCCGCCCACCACGCTCCAGCCAGATCTTTAAAAGCAGCAGGAATCTGAAACCCTTCAAGCCTTACCCTCGTCCGTCTCCACGTACAGTCGCAGCCCCAGGTTCGATTTGCGGCTGACTAGCCAGTGGCTACTGGCAGCCGAGACATCGAAAACCAACCAGTCTTCGACCCCGGCCTGCAGCTCCTGAAGGTCTAAGAGGAATAAGTCAGATTCCCTGCAGAAATGGAGGGGAAATAAGCAAAGATGAACTGAGGTTAGAGACTGCCTGGCGCTGAAATGGTCCGCTCTTCGGGGGAGGGTCTGTCTTTTTGTTCTCTGTCCGTTCTTGTTCTAGCTCATGGGTTCCCAAACTGGGGGGGGCGTGCTGAAATTCCAGGAGGGGTGCGAGGTGACCCCTCCCCCCGGGTCAATCCCACCCCAAGTTTTGCTGCTATTTTTTGGGAAGGGGGGGCGTGAGGGTTTCTCAAAAATCAAAAAGCGGGGCGTGATGCCAAAAAGTTTGGGAACCACTGTTCTAGCTGCTACTGAACATGAGTAATAATGGGCGGCATAATTTAAGAACATCAGAACGGCCAGACTGGGTCAGACCAAAGGTCCATCCAGCCCAGTGTCCTGTCTGCCCCCAGTGCTCAATGCTAGGTGCCCCAGAGGGAGGGAACACACCAGGAAATCATCACTTGATCCCTCCCCAGTCACCTATTTCCAGAGAAACAGAGGCTAGGGACACCATCCCTGCCCAGCATGGCTAATAGCCATTGATGGACTTAACCATCATGAATTTATCTAGCTCTTTTTTGAACCCTGTTAAAATTCTAATCTTCACCACATCCTCTGGCAAGGAGTTCCACAGGTTGACTGTGCACTGAGTGAAGAAAAACTTCCTTTTGTTTGTTTTAAACCTGCTGCCTGTTCATTTCATTTGGTGACCCCTAGTTCTTATATTGTGGGAGCAGGTAAATAACTTTTCCTTATTCTCTTTTTCCACACCAGTCATGATTTTATAGACCTCAATCTTACCCCCTCTTAGTCTCCTCTTTTCTAAGTACATTTCTGACATTTACTCTGGAAAAAAGCATGCTGCCCAATGTCCAAGAGTGAAAAGATTTGAGAGTGCCTTTGGTCCATATGGGACAGGTATATCACTACCTAGTTAATTACTGATAAAGTGGGTTTTGCCCATGAAAGCGCATGACTCTATATATTTTGGTTAGTCTCTGGTGCCACAGGACCACTCGTTGTTTTTAAAGTTACAGCCTAACACAACAACCCCTCTGAGATTTTTAAATTAAATACCGTCACTTATTGAAATACAGGGGAATGATCAGAGGTGCTGGAACAAGAGGGGTGTGGGGAAGGGCGGGGGGGGAGAGTGTGGCTGCCACACCCCCTGTCTTGAAGTGGTTTCCATTTGGGTCTAGATCTCTATCAGAAAACCCATTTTTCAGTTTCCAGCTGAAAGGCACCGGTCGGTCCCCCGCACCTGTTGGAATGCTCCTTCATGATCTCATAGATGCCGATGTGCAGGGTTTTGTTGACGTCACGAATGAAACTTCGCAGCTTATAAATTCGGAATTCAGCAGCTGTTACTGATTCTCCTGTGGGAATCTGGGTCAGGTCAAACCGAAATTCCTTCCAGTACGGCTTCTGGGAGAAGATGTCTCTGTCGTGTTCAACTGGAAAATAAAGGATGGGGAGGGGGGAGTTTGATGATACCGGACATTTACCACTTTTACTCACGGGCCATTGTTAAATCCCAGTGTGTCCTGAAGCGACTGGGTTTTAACAGGCTCCTCTCGAATGAAATTTGCATTCATTGATCAAGATCTCCCTCCGGGCCAGCCCACAATATTTTGGCACCTGAGGCGGGGAGCTCAAATGACACCCCCATGCCCCCTCGCTTGGGCCAAAACTTTGAAAGGTCTCAATTCTGCCTTCTGCCTGTTCTTTGTGCCCTCCTTCTCCAGCACAGCACTCCGCCATCTCTGTGCATCTAGAGCAGAGAGAATGCATCTGCACCCGCAACAGACACAATGTTCTACACTCTGGGTCCTAGTGGCGCCCCCCCACAATCTGGCACCTGAGGCGGCCGCCTCAATTCGCCTCAGGGTAAGGCCCGCCCTGGTCTCCCTAGTATCTTGCTCTTAGCGGTCTGTAGGACATTGCTCATGAAGAGCGCCTGTTCGTAACGTACGGTCACAGACGGTTATCATGTGCCAGGGCTTGCCCCGCAGAGCAGGGCCCCGCCTTTTTTGTTCTGTGTCTGTACAGCGCTTAGCCCAGCGCGACCTGGTGCGTGACTAGCGCTCCTAGAGGCTATGGCCGTACCAATTAAGATAATAATAATCGGCGCTAAGTTCAGGGTGGATAAATATCAACAGCAGGGGTGGCTGGTGAGAAAGGATGCGGCGGGGGGGGAGGGCACCGGCCATGTGACTGCCCCCCCCCATGTGTCTCCTCCCTGTGCCCCTCTGGGGAAGGCCAGGACAATGCCCCCTTTGCCCCAGGCCCTGCCCCTGCCCCACCTCTTCCCTCCCCACCCTGCCTCACCCCTTCCTCCAAGCCCTCTCCCCCAGCGATGCAGCCCCAGGGGACAAACGGGTGCCCATAGCAGGGTTTGCCCCCCCCCCAGCAACAGCTGCAGGACACGGAGCGACATGGCCCTATCTTGCTCTGTTCCTCTGGCCCTTCCCGCCAGTAAGTGCATGCTGGGGGCCTGAAGCTTGCTGTGGGCGTCGGGCCGCCCCACTAGTCTCCCAGGCCGCACAGGCTCTGGCCCCTTGTCCCTCCCACCCATGGCATTGGGGGGCACAAGGCCCCTTGGATCCCCCTCATGCATTGCCAGTGAATTCCAGCCCTCGTGCCTGCAGAGAAAAGCTTGCAAACACAACCCCGACTCAGTAATCAGAAGGCAAGTAAGAAGCACCTGCCAATAAAAGAAACTCATGCTTGTGGGGGGCTGGACTCATGGGGTTTGACCATTTAAGGCTGTCAGCACTGTACATTTAATACCAGGATTAGCATTGGGAAGGCAGTGCAGCCTAGTGAGTAGAGCGCTGGACAGCCTCAAAGGAGACCTGACTTCCATTCCCAGCTCTGCTGCTGGGTGAGCTTTGGCAAGTCACGCCGTTTATCCATGCCTCAGTTTCCCCCTCTGTAGAACGGGGGAGAACGATGCCGGCCTCGTTGGGAAAGTGCCGTGAGATCTAAAGCCCTCGAGCTCCGATCCTGAGCTAGGAGGAGTCATTTTCACTGGCGTGGATCTTCGTGGGCTCCCCATCTCTAAAGCGACTCGTCTCTCTCTCCCCTCCCCCTCCCGTTCCCCCGACCTTCCCCATTTCTTGTTAAAACAGCGCCCCTGCCTGCCAGGAGCGGCCTGGAAACCCGCTGCATTTTACAGACAGCCTGGAATGGGGGGTTGACTTTGGGTGCCCAGTTAGGACCACGCCAGCCAAGGCCCCCTGCAGAGTTGGTGTTCTCGGGAAGCAGTTCCTGCCCCTTTCTTCTGTGCAAGGAAGGTTCCCAGACCCCTTCCAGTGGGTGTTCCCCTCTTTGCAACCTGCCGGAGGCAGAGCCAGACCCATCAGTCATGGCCATGTTCCTAAGGAGCCTCCTCCTTAGCTGTCGGCCAACTTTCCCCAGGCTCTCCTGTCCGCGGAGCAGAAAGCTAACAAGCCCCAGATGGAGCGGGACGTTTGTTATTCCTGGTGGTCAGTACCCTGGATCCCGGGCGTTCACCGAGCTGTTATTTAGCCTCTGGGCACCCTCTGTGCAGCCCCCCTCTGCTGATCCTGGCTCCCACCACAAAGGCACGGAGAACCTGGCAGAAAACCTACTGCTCTCAGCCGGCAGGCAAGGGCACTCAGATGGGGCCATTGTCATATCGGAGGAAAGCAAGCACCCTGCCTCTCCAGCTCCTTTGCATGCTGCAATTCGGTTGGCTGCCACGAGTGGCACGGGTGAGCGAGACTGGACTTGTGGCAGGAATTCTCCATGATAGGCAGCTTGGCCTTGCTGTGGGGCCACACGCTAACTCAGGCAGCAGCGACACCATCAGGGAAACTGAGGCTGGAGAGCAGGGCATTGGGGTTTGGTTCCTTTCTCCACACTCCCATCAAGTCACACCAATCTCCGTACCACACAGCCCTTCCCGAAACACACCCCTTTCCCCCCACGCCAGTCCCATGCACATGCTGTTCTCTTTGCCCTCCCAAATCTCCATTTTCCTCCCATAACCCTAACATTGCTACTCATCTAATGGACCTCTTCAAACACAGCTTGCCCCACCTTTACTGAGGCCATGAGCAAAAGACACTTAAAAAAAGAGTTTCATTAGAAAGACATGTACTCTACTCCAGGCCCACACACTCAAAATGTCAAATTGTCTACTTAGTGGATGGCTTCACTATGGGGCAGAGTTAAGGTTATATGGGAACCTTAACACCGACAGATTTATTTTAGTTTTAACTTAACTTCTGACTTGCTGGGTTTGTAATGCATATTTGTGGCATAACCGCCACATCCCTGTAATGTTACTTACCGTTATGCTACCGATATATCTTCCAACCGCTAACTCCATAGCCATTTTGCCTGGTTACGTCTGAAAGATGGGCCTATTTTAAAAGGCCACGCATTCTCATGGCAGAAACTGTTGAGAGTCTAAGCTGTATCTCCAAGGTCAAATATTGCAAAGGCAGAAATACACCCACAGTTGGTTAAAGAAGTTCTCTTACGATTAAGGGATTTCAAAGAAATTCTCCTTCATTAAAAAGTATTTGATGTGAGGACCACTAGGAGGGGGAGTCTTAAAGCGCTTTCAGCCATTCTCCCGCCGGCAGAATTTGAGTCGACAAACTATTTGCTACCCATGTGCACCATCTACTGGATAGCGTAGGAATGCAATTCTGAAACCAAGACGAAGGCAAGTACATCAGATGTTCGGCTTGTAGCCAGTGAAATACGGATCACCTAAGCCTCTGGGATTTAGGCATAAAAGCCACATGGCCACATGCTTCTGTCTCTCTTCACTCTCCTACGTAAATAGAACAGGCCCGCCGATGGTGGGGGAGGGGCAAAGGCAGCAGCGGCCCTGGGGACCAGCAATTTCAAAGGCAGCAGTTGGAGCCCTGGGCACTTTAAATTGCCACTGGAGCCTCGGACGGCGTGCGCCAGATGGCCTTGGGTGGGGGAGGGTAGCCCCAACCCCACAGCCCCGCCCCTTCCTCCCAAGGCCCCACCCCTTCCTGGGACAGAGACCCTGGTCCTCCCTCCCTCCTTTGCCCAGGGCCTAGCAAGTCTGTTGGCCGCCGAAGGCACACCGTGGACCCCACTGTGTCCCTGCTGCAAAGCAACCAGTGTCCTCTCTGGACATCAAGCAACCAAATGCAGAGCAGAGTGGCCAGTCCTGACCTTGCTCCAGCGCCTGGATCCAGAGATGCCAAAAAGACCCCAGGAAGCTCACTGCCAATTACTCACAGATTAATGCATTCCACAGCCTGGCAGGACTGTTGTCACGGTCCAATAGTGAGTTAGTCTGATTGTTAAAAAAATGCACCCTACGCACCCTATTTCCCATCAGAATACACCGTACGCACCCTATATCCCATCGGAATACACCCTACGCATCCTATTTCCCATCGGAATACACCCTATATCCCATCGGAATACACCCTACGCATCCTATTTCTCATCGGAATACACCCTACACACCCTATATCCCATCGGAATTCACCCTACACACCCTATTTCCCATCAGAATACACCGTACGCACCCTATATCCCATCGGAATACACCCTACGCATCCTATTTCCCATCGGAATTCACCCTACACACCCTATTTCCCATCGGAATACACCATACACACCCTATATCCCATCAGAATTCACCCTACACACCCTATATCCCATCGGAATACACCTTGCACCCTATTTCCCACTGGAATATACCTTACACCTGCTTTCCCATTGGAATGTATCTAGCTACAACTTCCAGCCATTGGATTTTGTTCATGGGCGGTGGGTATAAGAGGCAAGGGGAGACATTGCCTCCCCTGGGTCTTAGTACTCAACTTCTTCCCTCTTCCTATCCCTCTTCTGACCATTCCTGGAGGCTCCCACAGCCGGCTGTTGCTGGGAGGGCCTGATGACTCTTCTCTGAGTAGGTCTGTTAACTCAAGTGAAAATCCTTCCAGCTAGCCCGACCGATTAGCGGAACATCGACCCCGCGAAAGAGCCATTACGTGCTAATGAAGCCATTTAACAGGCACGTGCCACCCAGGAAGCCAACAGGCTTCTGCACTTGCTGACAAACCTAGCTGTGCATCGCTATGTCTACAGGACCTTAGTTTAAAATTTTCTCTCACTAGTTCATTAGCATGTTGCTGAAGATTATAAAATCACAGCTCTAAAAAGGTCCTTTTAGATTCACAAGCTTTAGCCTTAAATGTGTGGGGCCTCACACATACAGGTTTTTAAATATATTCTTCAAAAGACCATCCTTAGCGCAAATACACATTTTAATTTTATAGTACAAAAAATTGCTTCCAAAGTCTTTCTGTCCATCCCCGAACATCGGAACAGCCAGACGGGGTCAGACCAAAGGTCCATCTAGCCCAGTGCCCTGTCTGCCGACAGTGGCCAATGCCACCTGCCCCAGAGGGAATGAACAGAACAGGGAATCATTGAGTGATCCTTCCCCTGTCACCCATTCCCATTCTAACAAACAGAGGCTAGGGCCACCCTCCCTGACCAGCCTAGTTACTAGCCATTATCCTACATGAATTTATGTAGCTCTTTTTTGAACCCTGTTAAAGTCCTGGCCTTCACAACATCCTCTGGCAAGGAGTTCCACAGGTTGACTGTGCACTGCAGGAAGAAAAACGTCCTTTGGTTTGTTTTAAACCTGCAGCCTTTGAATTTCATTTGGTGACCCTTAGTTCTTGTGCCATGGGAACAAGTAAATAAACTTTCCTTAGTCACGTTCTCCATACCGGTCATGCTCCCAGTTCACACCCTGCTCTCATTTCACTAGAGAAGAGAGCCCTTAAAGGGACAGCATTTCTTTTCTTCCAGATAGCTAGACAAACGAGTTTCCCTTTCTTTACTTCTGACTGTTTGATGAACTAGTTTTAAGAGCAGCCTCCATCAAATTCAGTACTCTTCTACGCTGTAAAAGCCTGTGTTATGCCTAAAATCTTTGGAATCCTATTTGTAACAAACATATGATGAAATGTTATAAACACGTTTAGTGTTATGAAGATCACACAAAATATTAGGGTTCCCATTTTTCTAAAAGCAATACACTTTATTATGAATACACTAGACAGCTCTGACTGATCCAGTTCAAATAATGTTTTGGTTTCAGGGGGTTAAAGCTGCAATAATTGGTAATGCGTATATTAGGAAGGCATAAGAGTACATTTTAAAATATAAAGCCAGTTTAGAAAGACGGTTTAAGAAAATGTAAAGCAGGGCTGCATCATGTATTCGATAATATCTACTGTTTTATACAGCTGCCTTGCCCTTACTCCAAAGTTTTTGCAAAGAAATCTCTGACAAACTTCAGGGTATATAAAAAAAACAAACCCCTGTGACTCACATTTTTTTATTCCCAAATTTAGCACTTTTAATTAGGTACTTTCTGCATGTCCTGTCGTCACAATTTAGCTGGCAGTGGAAAACACGCTTCATTTTCTTTAGAAAGATATTTTAGAAGAGGGTTTTTTTTTTTTTCAAATGTCGTTTGCTCCATTTGGGTTCAGCGATTGGGCTGGAAGGGGTGAGCAGGGAGGGGGAGGGAAGAAATGAGGACACAGTGGGAAGGGGCGGGGCCTGGGCAGAAGAGGGGAGGAGCAAGGGCGGGGCCTCAGGCTGGGGAGATTGCCTTCCCAAGCAGCCGCTTCACCCACTGCCCATGATCTTGTTATGCCTTTGTTGGCCACACTGAAGAGCCCAGCCTCAAAACATTTGTTCCCCGTGCAGGTGCTGATAGGCTGATGAAGTCACCCCTTAACCGCCTCTTTGTGAAGCAAACTCGAGGGAGCTCCTTGAATCTATTATGGTCGGGCAGGTTTTCCAACCCTTGACTCGTTCTTGTAGCTCTTCTTTGGCCCCTCTCCAATTTATCAACGTCCTTCCTGAATTGGGGACGCCGGTCAAAATCCAAGAAGCTCTAAAACAGCAGCAGGAGACCTGCGGGCTTTGTGGGCAGCATGCGGCCCAGTGAGGTTCTGTGCATGGCCCGCGAGACATTTTGTTTCCCATTGCCCATGCAAAGGGCTGCCAGATTCCGCTGGTGTCTGTCTGCATTGATCCCCTTCCCCCCACTGGTATGACTAAAGCGACACATGTGTAAAGCCCAGGCACATAAAGTGAGATGCACACAGCATGGACTGTGGGAGCCGGGCGCTTCCCATCCAATCAAAATGCTGCTACGGGTCAATCGACACCCCCCTCAAATTCTAGCGCTGTGAGCAAACCTGCCCTATCCCGGGAGACCGTCTTGGTGGTGACCGTCTTGTGGCCCCCTGAGATGAAGGCGGGCCCCTCCTGCGGCCCACTCTCTAGCCTCGGTTGCCCATCGCCGCTCTAAAACAAGAAGGGAGCAGTAACCTCCCTTCAGACCTGCCCCAGGCCAACCTGGAATCCAGGGCCGTCGTTAGGATTTAGGGGGCCCTGGGCAGTCCTATTAAACTGGTGTCCCTCTGCCCGATGGCAGCCAGGGGGCGATGATTTTTTAGAGGTGTGATTGTATAATCTTCAGCAACACACGAATGAAACATTTTTCAAGCAAATGCTAAACTCCGGTCCTGTCGCTTCACCCAGTAAACTGAGAAATGGACGGAATGTACCTGGGATTGGCAAATACCTATTCAATGGCTTCACCACCACCTGAGCGGCTCTTTCACAGGCGCCACGTGCTGCTGATCGCTCTGGCAGGCTCTTTCACTTTTACGTTCACTGGATCCTCCCCGGAGGAAGCAGAGCCACAGACCAGGGCTAGGAAGAGGCAGCTGGGTGGACATTAAAACCCTGCAGTGCCCCAAATTTTCAGGTGCCCCATGCAATGGTGTATTCTGCATGGGTATGTCTAGACTACATGCCTCTGCCAGCAGAGGCATGTAAATTAGACTATCCGACATAGTCGATGAAGCGGGGATTTAAATATCCCCCGCTTCATTAAAATAAAAATGGCCTCCGCGCTGTGCCGGCTCAGCTGATCGTCGGCACAACGTGGCAGTCAAGACGCGGATCGGTCCGCAAGGAAAGCCTTTGCCGACCAATCCTGTAAACCTCGTTTCACGAGGCATAAGGGATAGGTCGGCAAAGGCGTTCCTCGTCGACCGATCCGTCTTCACTGCTGCGTTGTGCCGATGTTCAGCTGAGCCGGCACAGCACGGCAGCCATTTTTATTTTAATGAAGGGGGGGATATTTAAATCCCCGCTTCATCGACTATGTCGGGTAGTCTAATTTACATGCCTCTGCCGGCAGAGGCATGTAGTCTAGACATACCCCATGTGGGTAAGGACGGCCCTGCTGGAATCAGTAAGGTTATTGACAAAAGTGTTAACTTTGTGTTACTTTATGTTAAAATATGCCGTAAAGTTACTTGGATCATTAAATTGATAAATTAATACAGTCAACCAGAGCCTGGTCGTTAACAGATGCTTACTGCTACTGTAATCAAAGAATAATTATAACCCGTCTCCTTCTGCACGCCCAGCTAAACCTGGCAAAGAACTGGAAAGAAGGACTCCTGTGTAAAGCAATGGTTTTATTTTTCAACAGAAGGCTTTTGCATAGGACTGAGGCCCAAAGTCGCTTCCTTCATGAAGCATGCGTGGGAGCAGCCACGAATGTTTGAACTCAGATTCCGTGGGGAGCCCACTTACGGGCGAGTGGCCTTTCCCCCACTAGTGAGCAACGCTTTCAGTGTAAGACGCGCGTGGAAAATTCTCGTAGCGCTCAGCTGCCTGCGCAGTGGGGAAGGGGGGTGGGGTAATCTCTTTGATTGGGCCAACTTCTGTTCTACAGGCTACCTGCAGAACAGCACTGGCCGGACTCAAACGCTCGTCTCCCTCACCAAGAGAAGTTGGCCCAATAAAAGATATCGCCTCAGCCACCTTGTCCCTCTAACACCAGGGACCAATAGGGCTGCATCATGCAACTCAACTACCAGAAGGTGGGACTGGGAGACAGGCGAAGGATCATTAATTAATTGGCCTGTTCTGTTCGCTCCCTCTGGAGCACCTGGCGCTGGCCACTGTCGTCAGGCAGGATACTGGGCTGGATGGACCTTTGGTCTGACCCAGCCTGGCCCTTCCTATGTTCTTAATATAAAGCAGTAGGGGAACTGTGCTAAGAGACGATCCAAAGAATGTTTACAGAAGGGGCGTGAACAGCAAAATGCACTCCTCCAAAACGAACCGCTCCGATTTTAATTATCCATCCCTGTGTCTTTAAAAAAATGTTCCCTCCAGCTCCTGGGCTCACCACAAGCGACATTTTATAAAAAGCGTCAGGCCCGGCCAGCCTGGGGCGGATGCGGAGAGCACTTCCCGTCCCAGTGGTGTGGGCCTGGCACCGGGGACGGACAGCTGTGCTGCGGAAGGATGTTACAGAGTGCATCTGGGGAGGAGAAACCTGCATTCTGAGCTCGCCAGGCAAAAAGACAAAACCAAACATTCACCACCCTGCGACCGGCTGCACACTTGCTCCAAAGCCACCCGACTCATTTTTTTTTAAAACCCATCCATATGCACTGCAAGCAGGGAGTTCTGCATTCAATGCTCAAAGCCCATGGGGGTCTCCTAAAGTTGTTCTTATACTCAATCTATTCCCCCCACTCCAGCTCACACATACTGCTCTATACAGGTTGAACGTCTCTAGTCTGGCACCCTCCGGACCTGACCGGTGCGGAACCAGAGAATTTGCTGGATCACGGGAGGTCCATATTGTCTAGTAGCATTACCAACACTGCCACTGCTCACTGGGCTCTTAGAAGATGTTTAGGGGTAAATTAGAGCTAAGTAACAGCATAGAACACAGAGCCAGGACTGGGGGCTGTAAACAAACTTTATGAGACCGTGGGAAACTTGGCCACATCCATGATAAGTGGACACCCGGCTAACTCAAATCATGCCGGACCACGGATGTTGCCGGACTAGAGAGGTTCTGCCTGTAGGGTTGAATTCTCCATGGACGACAGCACAGAAGGCATCAGGATGACACAAATGAAGGTCTTTGATTTTGGTCCAGATGGCTTGGAGAGATCCATTTCTTTCCACTGTCCAAGTATCCATGCTGAAAACATGGCCCTGAACGCGCTCTCACTGGTCCTGCCAAAGTGCGTTAAGGTCTGGTAGGTCTTCATTATGTTGTCCTGTTACATACAGCATCAGTGTCCAGTTCTCGAGTAGACAGCTGCTCAAATCATGTTGGGATTAAAGTAAGGGAAGGAAGAAGCAAAATGACACTCAGAATTATATGACTATAATGTCCACTATATAATGGCCAGCCCAGTCTTACAGATAAATGGTGTAGTTCTAAGTTTTCCATTGGAATCAAGTAGTTCCATCTGTACCTGAAAATTCACAAGATCCTGGACTTTAAATACGTCACTGACTCCAGCACTTAGCAATGCTATTTTGGCAGAGAACACGAACAGAGCATTGATCACAAATCAATGTCGTTTTCATGCCCTGAGTTTATACCAAAATTTCTCCCGAAGAGGATTTGCTATGCCGTGACTCTTTTAAGAAATCTATACACAGCAAATCTGACAGGAGCTCGGTGGAGACAAGAGCGAAACCACATATAATGAGACAGAAACACATGTATATACAGATAGAGTCCACAGAAATCAACAAGAGATCTGGTCATCTGATTGAATTTCTATCAAGAAAATTATGTCGGACAGCAGCAAGATTTCTACGTTTCCTATTTTCAGCAGTGGTTATTTATGGATACAGTGCTATCGAATACTGTTACTTTCTTAGATCGCCAGTAGAGAAATAACAGACAAGAGACACATGAACGGCACCAGCAACTTGCTAATAAAATCCATACTAACGACATAGAGAACTATAAGCAACTGCAATTAGAGGTTTTCTCAGAATGCTTGAAATTTGCCATCTATGTGATGTATAAACATGTATTCAGGGAAGGGCAATTGGAATTCTTGTGGCAAAAAATCAAGGAGGTCTGTGCGGCGACATCACAAGGACTTGGAATAAATGTGAAAGTTCTCCTGGGTGTTTTTCAATGCAGTAATTACTCCAAAGTTGGTTTCGTTTAGCGTCCTGCCGCAGATCAGACAAGTTCTAAAGCAGAAGCCTTTGGGTGGCCTAAAAATATCAGAACACTCAGCTTCGTTGGAGACGTCCTCTCGGCTCCTGTCGACGTCTTTTCACGTGGATAGCGCGGGGCACCATGCTGTGGAAATCAGGCTTCACAAGTCTGGTCCCACTGAAGACATCGTCCCTACCTGAGGCCACGTCTATACTTACCCCGAAGTTCCAATACAGATACACAACTCCAGGTACATTCATTGAGTAGCTGGAGTCGACGTACCTTGATTCAAATTTTGGCACCATCCTCACAGAAGAAGGTTAACGGGAGAAACGCTCCTGTCACCTTCCCTAACTCTTTGCAAGGAGAGTGTACCATTGCTGACGGGGGGAGGGGGAGTGCCTCAGCGTTCGATTTAGCGGGTCTTTACTAGACCCGCTAAATCGAACTCCAGAAGCTCAATCTCCAGAGTGCTGATCTGTGGGTACGTTTAGATGTAGCCTGAGTTCCTCCAAGGGCATAAGCCATCGACGGACATTATAAAGTGTGCTCTAGGGAGCCCTGAGGCATGTCCTGACCTGGAAATGTCTTCTAGGTACAACCATTGTAGGTGGCTCCTACTTCTGTAGGAATTGATTGCATCTGGGGCTTTTCGTGTCAGAATAAGTGTCCACACAAGTAGCTGTCTTCCTCATTTCTCTCTGGATGTGAATGCTCGAAGACAGCTGTGGCTCGTGAGCTGCATGCAGCTGTTCCCCCCATAGGGTGTGGTTCATGAAGCCCTCCCCACTCCGCTGCTCGTAAAGCCGCCCCCACGCCCCTGAAAACGGCCCTCTACTCCCAGCTCCCTGGGCTGAGTATTAAAGATAGAGTACTAAAGATGGTGCTGGCTGGCGGGAGTCTGATGTGGCCAAAAAGCCTCTAAACATGTTTTCTTAAAGGGACAATCCTTTTATTTTATTTTTTTGCTCAACAACTTTGCCCGGCTCGTCGCGCTGGATCCACTGCTATCTTGGCTCTTTGCCCAGAATGGGTTGGCCACCCCTGCTCTAAGATTTGCAATGCTGCCCAGAGATTTTCAAATCTCCTGGGAACTGGAGAGCCAAAACTTGTAGACTGCGTTAAAAAAAACCCTCAGTTCTAATCTACGTGTCAGTGTGCACGTAAGTCACTGTGTAGGAACGACGGGTTTATTCATTTTCAAGCAGGCTGGTCAGATGAGGACTGATGTAGTGATGTGGTTAATCGGGCATACAGGTTTTTTTAAATGGATGTCAAGCTACATTTTCCAGAATATTTAAAGTTCTGCGGTTCAAAATTCTGCTTGGCTCCTGCTACTAGGCCTGCTGGCAGGGGCAGGGCAAGGGGGCAGTTGCCATGACGATTCAAAGGGGCTAGGGGCTCCTGGCTGGTGCGTTGCTACGGCAGCAGCATCCATGACCGGCGCCCCAGGCACTTTAAATCGCCGCCAGAGCACCACGCCGTGCGCTCCATACGGCTCTGAGGGCTGGGGGGGAGCTGCGCCACACTCTGGGGGGAGGGGAAGGTTGACTGCCGAGCCCCACCCCTTCCGCTTGAGGCCCTGCCCCTTCCAGGAGTGCAGAGCTGCTCCCCCCACCTTGCTCAGAGGCCCGTGGAGGCTGTCAGCTCCCTTGTCTGTCACAGACTTAATTGTTCCACACTCACCAACATTTAATCCAGCTGCCAAACTGCCCCTCTTCACCGCGTCCTATGAGGGCCACAGGGCAGAACGGCTGAGTCTTGAAGCACCTTGCACAAAGGACCCCCCCCCCCGCACCAGGTGCTCCAGTGACGCAAATAAATAATAACCAAGCATTCCAGCCCTCCCTCGTTAGGAGATTTTTCGAACAAGGCGGGGGAAAAAGAGGTTTGTGTCGGATCCCGCCAGCTGAAAGCTAATGAAGGGTTATGCCACCAAGCGCCAGCAATGCCGCCTCTGCCATGTATATAACAGCAAAGGTTAAATGGACACAGGTCAGACATCAGACACGGCACCACACAGAAACCTGTCGGGGAACATTTTACCCTGCCTGGGCACCCAGTCATGGATTTAAAAGGAGCCATTCCTCTGCGAAGGAATTTCACCCGCCAATTACAACACGCGAGTGCAGAAGTGACATTCATCTGCAAATCTGACCCTGTTTCCCTGGGCTTGAACAAAGACATCAACTGGATGTCGCATTATAAAGCCAGCTGCCCGTGCCTTTAACACCTCATTTGCATCAAGAGCTAAGTATGCGGCACTTCTAGCCCTTTCAATTAGCCTCATTAGCACGGGTCCTACACCTGACAAGTACTTCCCCTCCTCCTTTTTCTGTTATAAATTCTGGGTTTCTGTTATTTCCACTCCAGCTCATCCGAGGAAGTGGGTTTTGCCCTGGGAAGCTCATGACCCTATATATTTGTTAGGGCTGCCCTCCACCCCCGTCCCATGTTGCTTCCATCGGGCGTCCTTGTGTCCAAGAACAGGCCCTCGATGAGCATGTGTTTACGTGTAGATGGGCGCAATTAACGTAGCTCGTCTCTAGGCACCTTTTACGTTTATTTGCTGCAAAAATGTAAAATAATGCCATGCCTGGTTCCTCCTGGGGGAACACTGTAAGAAGTTGACTTTGCAGGCTGCTTTCATGCCGTGCATGGAAAACTAAACAACTTGTTAATTACCCACATGTGTCGGGTGCATGTTTGCTGCATATCAGAGCCTGGAATCCCTAGGAGGAGATGCGTCTGATTATAGCAGCTGGGAGAGGCGGTGATTCACTTGAGGGGGCTCCTTATGGCTTGTGCTACAAATCTCAGGCTTCACCGTTTATTTGTCTGGCAGAAGCAAAGCACTCCAGCCAAGCCACCGCATTCTTATCAACAACGGTCCAGGCACGAAGACCTCCGGGAAGCTGAGTCATTTTGCAGCCCTCACCCATATGCGCCAGGGTTTGTGGCTGTCCCCACGGACCCAGCGGGCTGGCCCTAAAATGCCACCGAAATTCCACTGCCGCGCCAATTCTACGTCTGTTACGAAACCGGCTCCCGAGGCTCCGTTGCCTTCGTGGTCGATCAAACGTGGGTAGATGCTGAGCAGGGTCTGAGACAAGATTTGTCACTTTCTCCGAGGATCATGGAGCTCACCCCATATCCCCCCGCCATAAATCCCTCACCCAGCAAACTTAGCCACAACCAGGGATATGAGGTGTAACCCACGCACCTGCTGAGGGTGGCTCATTGTCCAATGGAGCTTCTACCCTGGCATGTTTTGTCACCAAAATCTGGCAAACTCTTTGAATAGGTCACCCAAGAGAGGTGAAAAAAAAAAAAAAAGTTCAGTGATCAACCCCTGGCTGGGAAGTGAAACCCTGAACATGGGTTTACATGGACATCCATTCCGGGAATGGTCTGGGCAGTAGAGTGAGAGGCGGAATTTAGAGTCTGCTACAGCATCTCTCTCTGAGCCCTTGCCAAGTCACTTAACCTCTTTCCTCATTGACTCATCCAGCAACTGTGTATAATAATAGCTCCCCCTTCTGGGCGTGTTCCCAGCCTTTAAATAACGTTTGTAAAAATACACCAAGATCCTTGAAGGAGGGAGCTTTGAATGATAAGGCCAGATCATTACCATTACTGATAGGGTCGGAATGGGCCGCATCGCTAAGTACCAGATTGGAAAGTCACAGGCTGCCAGGAACTATGGTTTTGATTTGACCAGACTAACACGGCAACATTTCTTTTGGGAGATAAACTGCAAAAATAGCTGGGTTGTTTTGAGGGGTTTTTTATTACATGGCAGGATAAACATTTAAGGTCACAAGAACATACAAATGTCCAGACTGGGTCAGACCAAAGGTCCATCTAGACCAGTGTCCTGTTCTCTGACAGCGGCCAATGCTAGGTGCCCCAGAGAGGATGAACAGACCATGGAATCATCAAGCAATCCAGTCCCTGTTGTTCATTTCCAGCTTCTGACAAACAGAGGCTAGGGACGCCATTCCTGCCCATCCTGGCTAATCACCATTGATGGACCTATCCTCCATTAATTTATTGAGCTCTTTTTGAACCCTGTTATAGTCTCGGACTTCATAACATCCTCTGGCAGGGAGTTCCACAGGTCAGCAGTCCTGTTTGTTCAGTTGTGGACATTAACGATCCTGTGGCCATCTTCATAACACAATGGGGTTTACTTCAAGTCCTTGGTCAAAAATTTCCTCCCCTTTTACTGTGCTGAATTATGGTTCACATGGGTTGATGTTTCCCTGTGACACAGAGACAGCTGCAAAGATTGGCCGCAGGATCGGGCCCTTTTACTGCTGGGTATGGTGTTTGCTATCCGGTGTGGTGCCCTTGAGGTCAATGGCCAGTGCTTATGTTTGTATCACTACAGCTGGTGGGGTTTGGGCTTGACAGGCACCCTACACATGGACAAGAGAATATTGTTAAGTATACGGAGAGCACGGGTGGCCAGTACGCTAGGCAGGGGAAGGCACAGCCTTCCCAAACCACCAGCCTGGCCCTGCCCACACTCCACCCCCTCCTCCCTCCCCGTGCTCCAGGGCCAGGCAGGCTCCGGTTGCTCACCCTCCCTGTGGTGGGTGGGGCAGAGCCTTAGCAGAAGGGGGCAGAGCTGGGGGGTGGGGCTGGGAGCTTGCCTCCAGCATGATGGAGAGGCCTCTGTTGTAAAATCAGAGAGCAGCTTCCTTCATACACCCCCTAGTAAAACCACATCTCGGGTTCCTCCGTGGGGAAGGTGCTGGACTAAATCAGGGTCCAAGCCCCACAGAGACACTTTTGTATCTCTGGATCCTAAGTAGTTTTGCCACTCGCTTTACACCCCCTCGAAGAAAACACTTGGGAAACAGGACAGACCCGGCCGGGAGAGCTCCAGGGGCTGTCCTGGCCCACACCTTGCTGGGATAAGAAAGGGGGAAATACAAAAAGAGACGCTGCCCTCACGGCTGTTGACCCTCCTCAGAGCCCCTGGCAGACTCAGGGTCTGTCTGCTCTGAAACCAAGGGGGAGGGTTCAGCTCTTGGGGACATGCCTGAGCACACAGAGCTCAGCACAGAGCTGGGAAGCCAAGGCGGGGGTGTGTGTGTGTGTGTGAGACCTGCCTGGGTGCGTCTACCCTGCAGCGTGTTTCCGGAAAAACAGAGGGGCTGTGTCTAGACTGGCCAGTTTTTCCGGAAAATCAGCCGCTTTTCCGGAAAAACTTGCCAGCTGTCTACACTGGCCGCGAATTTCCGCAAAAGCACTGACTGCCTGCTGTAAGAAATCAGTGCTTTTGCGGAAATACTATGCTGCTCCGTTCGGGCAAAAGTCCCTTTGCGCAAAACTTTGCAAAAGGGCCAGCGTAGACAGCTCAGATTTGTTTTCCACAAAAAGGCCCCGATGGTGAAAATGGCGATCAGGGCTTTTTTGCGGAAAAGCGCGTCTAGATTGGCACGGATGCTTTTCCGCAAAAAGTGCTTTTGCGGAAAAGCGTCCGTGCCAATCTAGACGCTCTGTTCCGAAAATGCTTTTAACGGAAAACTTTTCCGTTAAAAGCATTTGCGGAAAATCATGCCAGTCTAGACGTAGCCAGGGAGTTTTTTCGAGAGAAGAGGCCTCCAGGAAATACCACAGCTGCCCTGGTGGCCACGCCGTCCAGACTCATCACAACTGAAATGCGAGAGCACACAATCAATGTGGACGCTCTCTTTCGAAAAAGCAGATGGCTTTTCTCTTGCGCTTTGGCCGTGTGGACACTTGCTTTCGAAATAAGCTTTTCGGAAAGATCTCTTCCGGAGAAGCTTCTTCCGAAAGAAGCCCGCAGTCTAGACGTAGCCTGAGGCGGAGATTCTGGGCAGGCGTGGAGCGAGGTTGAGACACCAAACCACACGCAACAGGCATTAGTCACACTGCTTAATGCATCATCCGCCAGGGCTCAGGTAACACCCTGGCCAACATGGCAGAAGAGCCCATACACCATAGACCAGATGCTTATTAGGACTCTCTTCTTGTTTCAGAGGGGCAGCCAGGCGAGCCCGCAGCCGCCAAACGAGGAGGCATCCTGGGCTCCTGAAAACCGAATAGATTTGGGCATAAACCAGCAATGGGTGAGCTAGGCTAGCGAGGGGGGTTTCACCCAGACAGTCCATTATTTCTGGCCCCTGTCCGGTAAAAAACCCCAGAAAATACCAGACGTAAAATTCTTAAAGGTGCAGCGACCTTTTTTTGTTCTCCCCCCGCCCTCTTTTTTTTTTTTGCTCAACAAGAAGTTTGGTCTCCTTTTTTTTTTTTCCTCCTTTCTCAACCAAGTTTTTTTCTTGCCATGTTCGGGATTTTTGGTGAAAGCATCTGGCAAGCCTAGCCGCATGAGTGGCCGTCCAGCTCAGTGGCTGCAAGATTGTTGTCACCAAGACAGGATCCCGGGCTGGGGCAGTTTTGCTCGTGGCGCGGGCGTGCCTAGGGGAGCCGATTGCCCCGTCGCAGCCCTGGGATGGGCTGCCGGGGGAGCGCCCGGCTCTCGCTGTCACGGTCGGGTGCAATCCGCCCGCACCTCCCTTCACCGCTCTGGCTCCATGTGCGGGTCACTTTAGTAACACTGGCTGGAAAAAAACGACGCGGGCGGAAACCAGAGGAACGCGGCGCCCTCCACGTGAGCAACGATCACCCAATGCCTCCTGGGCCCCACACAAAACCCCAAGGGGCCGCACGGGGGCCTCAGGCTGCTCGCCATGGGCACAAGCTTCGTGGGCAAAACCCCACTTTGCTGCTTCTTGTTCTGGACCTTCGCCGAGTGATCCCAGCCCCACCAGAGCAGCCCCCCTTGCGTACCAGTTCTGCCCCTCTGAGCAAGGGCCCAGCATGTGCCCGTTTAGTCTCTGGCAGCCCTGCTTACAGCACCCACCTCCTTTGGGGTCCAAATCTTCCCGCTGCTTTGCATCCTCTGCACCCCACTTCTGTAGGCCAGGCTCACTTTGGCTTTTAAAAGTCAGCAGGTAAAAGCGGGTGGTGTGGGGGGGGAGACGTCAGACGGGCTTAACTGAGCTTTCAAAGATGCTGTTCCTTGGCCATGCGCTCAGTGATTTTAATTCGGGGAAGGGCAGACCCAGACCGACCCGAGGGGAACAAAGTGCAGTGCAGTGTGAGAAAGTTGGGCTGCCGTGTTTCTCAAGCAGCTGCCGGCCAGAGGAACGGTTGAAATTGCCTCTCTGGTTTTGTAGCTAATAAAAAAACAACTTCGGAAAGAGCCTCTCCCCAGAGGGACGCAAAGCACCAGATGTGCAATCGGGTTTTCCTTCTCTGCCCTCTGCACCTTCTTAGCACCGAGGGGGGCGCTGGGACCCTGCTGGTTCTCCCAGGCCACCTCCTTCGCACGCTCACAGAACGCCCGTCTCTTTCTTTTCCGCCCTTGAAGCCCTCTTCCCCTCCCGAGATCCCTGCCGTGCCGAAGAGCCAGGCCTTCAAGCCTCTACAGTTTGCAAAGTATTTTTAGGCACTTTTTTTAAGTTGTAAAACTTTGGGTGCGCGCCGGTTCTATAAACTACACAGCCGTTGTAATTACTGGTCCCAGCTGCCTCCAAATGGTCCAGATGACCATGTCAGACCCTAAATGAGAAGGAAAGGCCGGCATCCTCAACCACATCAAGCGTGCTGAGTCTTAAAATATATTTCAGTGAGATGCGAGAAGGATGCTCCCCTTCAGCTGAAACCAGGGAAAAAATAAACGCCGGAAGCTGTCCTCCACAGGGGAGGGGAGGGAAAGATTTAGAAGGATGCCCGAGCCCCTGCAAAATGGGGCAGATACGCAGTTGTGCCTGGCTACCCTTTCCCAAAACGTCTTGGCTCATTCTGTGGCAAACTTTACGAGCAAAAAGGCAAGGGAAGGGGCGCGCACCAATGAGGCCACCTCTGGACTGCTGCTGTCTTTTTTCATGCTGCATTTTTCATTCTGTTGCATTTGGGCGTAATGTGATTTTGCTTGGGTCCCTGCATTTCCAAGACACGTACACTGCTGCTGTGCCCACGACAGCTCACGATCCAATCTACAGGTTTTGTTAGTCTTCCAGGTGCTACTAGACTATTTGTTGTTTACGTTTTTCCAGTTACAGACTAACTCAGCTCCCCCTCTGAAGCTTTCAAACAAAAACTGTGTGTTTTAGTAGAGTTGGGCTCATATTTCCACTCTCCCTTCCCCCCGCAAAAAAATTGTATTTTCTTGAGAAAAATGCTACACATTTAAAGGCAGTGTGTGTGTGTGTGTGTGTGTCTACTCCCACACACACCCCTTCATCCAGTTTTGTGAGAAAGCTTTGCCACAAACCAATTACCCCGCTTTTGGCCGCTGTAGATGAAATTCATCTAGGAGGGAGAATGAGCCCTTAGAGAATAAAGGGAACAGCAGGAGTAGGAAAACAGCGGCCTTTATTATTGAAGGTAATTTGTCCTCGCTGATAACTGGCCTCCAAGCAGTGTTCCCTGAGAGCAGGGTGCTTCAGCTACCATTTAGGGGAGATTAAAATGCCACCCAGTGGATTAGCAGAGTACCCACAGCGAGGTTTGGTTTTCTGTTTGTGGTGCACATTCACACATGCCTTGGTGCATATAACAAAATTTATTCTGCACACCAGTGGAAAAATATTAGAGGGAACATTGCCTCCTGGTAAAAATCACTGTGCTCACAAAATACCCCACAGGTGGCAATACTGTGAGCCCACACCTTGCTCTTGGCTTTTGCTGTCAGCTGCTCAAGAGGGCAACGCTGCTGGGAAGCCGTCAGCAGACCCGGCTGACTGGAAATTCTTTCTGCTCACTTCTCGCAGCTGTCGGCTAAAGATCCCACATCGGTGTGCGTAAGGAGTACAGCAGCATCTCGCCTCCCAGCAAAATCAGTTTGGATAGTCAAGCGCACACGAGAGATGCTCCCATTGTTTTCTAGAATGCAGGCGCGCGCCAGGTTACTGGTCATGCCAAAAAGCACTCCCCTAAAACCCAGGGCAGCGATGGCAGCCTGGAATGCGAGCTGCAATCTCTTTGGTGAACGAGGAGGACTAATTCAGTCTCCCTAAGATCTCCCATCGCTCGGCTATTCGCTTGCCCCACATTAAGTGGCCCCCTATGAAAAGCATTTCCAGCCCCAGCCACACCCTCGCCCCTGCCGTTTCAGCTGCACTACAGCTGACTTGCTAAAAGGGATGGCGGGGAAGCTGCTCCACCCGGATTCATGAGAGCAGGCCAACAGCTAAAGGGGCTGGGAGTCCGCGTGAGCTGGCTGGCCCTGTATCCAACAGCCACCTGTTATAATGGCTGGAAGAAAAAAAAACCCAACAGGAATCCTAAAGATCGTTATTTCATCCAGTGCGTTCAGTGTGGCACTTAGCCTGAGACAGGGCTACTCCACTTTGGAAGCCCCAGGGGCCACAATGATACTCACAGCACATAGGGTGGCCAGGTGGCTGGTTTTGAACCAGACAGTCCAGTATTTGAGCTTTTGCATGGTCAAAAAGTCACGTCCGGCTCATTTCAGGCCGCTCTGTCTCGAGACCATGAATCCCAGTTGGTCCTCAAGTGGCTCGCTCTGTCACCAAGTAACCCCCGTGTCTGGGGAGTGACCACCCCTGGCTGGCTCTTCCTGACCAGGCCTGGGCACGACACAAAGAAAAATCGCCTCCGGAGGGACCGGGCTGCCCAGCTCCCAAATTCCTGGGTCATAAGTAAATCATTAAAATGGGTGGTGTCGGATTTCCCAAAATAACCGGAGTGGAGAGCGACTCCTTGAAGCTTGCCCCAGGTCCCCGCCGCTTTCGCATGGCTTCCTCTCTCGCTAGCTCTGCGGCTGGGAGAGCGGGGCAGCTGTTCCTTGCCATTGGAAATGAAGGCGATTGGAATCTGAAATTAGAAGGGTCTGGGCGTACCCATGGGGCGCCCAACCTCCCCTGCAAACTGGACAGGAGGGGAGCTGGCACAGCAGGTAAAGGGTGGGGAGGGCTTGCAGGGGAAGGACTAAAGGCAGGTGTGTCGGTGTCAGGAAGGCAGGCGTGCCCGTGTCAGGTGTGCCTGTGTCAGGCAGACATTGGTGCTGCTAAGGCTCACTGGAACCCTTTCCATTATACACTTCCTTCTTGAGCTATTCCAGCTTGGGGAAGCACAGAAGCAGGCCTAGCGTTTACCGTTTGTTTCATGCACATGGAGGCAAAGAACGTTCATTTGAAAGCCAAAGAATTCTGCAGCGCGCTAGCGAAGGAAGAGGTTGGGTGACAGCCAGGCCTGCTGTAGAGGGGAACAAAGGGGGCACCTGCCGTGGGGCCCGGCAATTTATAAGGGCCCAGGGCTCCTGCTGCTGCTATTACAGCTGCCGGCGGACCCCGAGCCCTTTAAATCACCGCCGGAGCACCACGCCCCTTCTGCCTGAGGCCCCGCCCCTTCCCGAGACACAGAGCCATCCCCGCTCCCCGCTTGCCCAGGGGTCCGGGGAGTCTGTCGGTGCCCCTGTTGCAGCCATCTCAAGCCACAGACTCCCCTCCCCCCACCTCCAGCAGCTACCCCAGACACATCGCAAAATCAATTCTCAACAGCCAGGCGCCAGATACCCTAGAATTTGCTCTGAAGCAGCCCAGGAGTCGCACCCGAATCCACCTTCCTGAAGCAAGGACATGCCTGCAGAGCAGACTGTGTCATTGAATGGGCCACCCCAATACCCCAGAACAACCTGCTCCCCGACCCACCACACACACCCCTAGTTGTCACCTGCCACCCCCATTAGAACTCCTGTGGGGACCCTCAGACAGTTACAACCTATACTGGGGGGGCCACATCCTGGAAGAAATTTTTCATGTATCCCCTCTTCTCCCTTCAGACATGCCCCCCCCCCCCACACACACACACACACTCACCCAGAGTCTCATCAGCACAAGCTCCCCACAGACCCGGGCAGAGCAATTCAAAGCGGCACCAGCCCCTGCGAGAAACCTGCACACGTATCTCCCCTGAGCCAGGACCCCCAGCCCCAATTTCCAGACTCCCGGGGCTGGCACATGCCGGATGGCTAAGATTCTGCCATCTATATTTCTAGTAAAAGCCATGGACCGGTCACGGCAATAAAGAAAACGTCACAGAAGCTGGTGACTTATGATGGTTACTAGAAAAGTGAGAGACAAAACGAGGCGCTGCGGAGCCCCCACGCCCACCAGAGGGGACCTGCTTGGAGCTGCGGGTTCCCCCCACCTCACCTGACTTAGAGCCAAGGATGGCAGAGGATCCATAGCCCCAACCTCCGCAGTTGGAGGGACCCCACAGCTCCCAGGTGCCGTGGGCTCAAGTCACAGAGGTCTTGGGAAATCCCAGATACCACGACAAAACCCACAGCCTTCATCCTGTGGCGTCCCCCGTCCGACACATCAAATGCCACCCCCAGTGCGGGTCAATCCAGACAATCGCAGGGCTCCAGCACGAACTGCCCCAGACAAAGCCCCCTTCCAGCCCCGGACAAGCATTTTCACAGAGCGATCCTTCCAGAACGGCCCCCTCACAGACAGGACGGGACCTCCGGAGGTCACCTAATCCCACCCCGGACTCAGGGCAGGTCTAAGTGTTCTCTCAGCCCTGGTCCGCCAAGGAAGCCTGCGCAACACCCACATGCCAAGCCTGGGAACCTAGCCTCATAACCTGCTGGGCACTAAAACCCCACGGACTTGGCAGAAACATGAGGCGTATGGCTTATTGGAATGATGAGCAACATTGCCGAGGTCCCCAAACGCCCCTCCAGGGGTGCAAAGGAACGTGGGGGGCAGGCCAATCCCCTGGAGGGTGGGGAGGGAGCATCACCCAGCCCTGCCCCATCCTCAGCCTCTGCTCCCAGCCAGGTTCCCGATCTGCCCCCAGCTACGGCCCCCTTACTCTCTATGTCCCCTCCACCCCCACCGCCCACCAGGGCCGACGGTCCTGCTCCCAGGCTGGGAGGCTGCAACCCTGAGAAGTCTGGGGACTACTGCCCTGCTGCCTGGGAACCCTTAATCACCCTGGGATCCTAAAGCTCATGTGAACCCCTCGTGCACAACAACCTGCCCCGACTTCTCCAGAGCTGGGACACTCCGGCTGCCTTCTCCAGAGCTGCAAGCGCTCAGCCCGTCTACCAACTGCAGCTGGGCCAGTCAGAGAGAGAACCTCACTCGTCTTGTCTGTGTACAGCCAAGGAGCTCTCCGTACCCAGACCCTCTCCGATGAGCCTCCATTGGCTTATCACGGGGGACTTGGGGCATTAGTCTTCAGGGAGAGAGGTGCTGAGCATCATCCCCTTTGAGGTCATTCATAGAGCTGCATTTAACAAGGACAGCGGCAGAAGGCCCAATCGCCAGCCCAACTGGATCCCAGCAAGAATGAGCCAACGTTGGCCTCTTCCTTTGAATCTCGACGGCGTGTCCCCACGTTGTTAGCGTGTCCCCGCCCTGCTGCTGGAAGAGCTGAAACGGGGTGTCCCCGGCATGTTCTGCTCCACGGCCATCCAGCCGTTCCCGCTCCGTGGCTCTCCCTGCCCACGTGTGCCGACGCTATAAGCGAGGTAGCTCCCGCGGACGGCACATCGGAGTTGGGGCCAGAGCAGGGCTAGATTTGGCCCTGTATTTCGGCATCCATTCGGATAAAAGTGAATTACTGATCAACTGCCGCTGGAAATTAGGTGGTTTTATCGCCACTGTCCATTTCCACACGGTACAGCCACTGTCGTGTGTAGGAAGAAATCTGAATCCATCCCGCGTGACCCAACTCTGCTCGGGGCACAAAAGGCTCTGACATCCCTGCCTATCCTGGGCCAATCCTTCCATGTCCTCTATGTTGTTAGGTCCCATCACTTTTTTCTCTCTGGGTCTACACTAAAAATCCACCGCACTATCTCAGTGTCTGGCTCAGCTGACTTGGGGGTGGCTGGAGGGGCTAAAAGTTACAGGGTCACATTCTGGCTTGGAGCGGACCCTCCCCCTTTGCAAGGTCTCAGAGGCCAGACAGTTACAGTGCAGCTTTGAGCCCCACAATCTAAGCCAGTGTTTTGTAAACTTTTTAAGACTGAGGAACACCAAACAATTTTTTTATGAGGAACCAGGGCTGGCCTAAGGGGTGGGCGAGCTGGGCAGCTGCCCGGGGCACCAACCGATGGGGGGCGCCTGATGGCAGCTGTAAGGGGCGCACGACATCCCTTATAGCTGCCATCAGGCGCCGCGCGCCCGGTTCCCACAGCGCTGGCCCTCCCCATCCCCGTGGCGCCGGCCAGCAGCCCCCTTCCCCCCACGGCTGCGGGGCCCTGCACGGCCAGGCGCGGCCCGCCCCAGGCTGCACGCTAGCAGCGGTGGGCGGGCCGGGCTGGGCAGCGCATGTGCCATGTGCCCCGGGGGCGGGCCCGCGCATGCGCCGTGCGCCCCGGGGGGCAAGCCCGTGTACCCTAGGGGGGCGGGCCCACGCCTGCACCGTGCGCCCGGGGGCGGCGCCACGCGCTCAGGGCACCAAAATGGCTCGGGCCGGCCCTGTGAGGAACACCAAGGATTTTTTGTTAAGTAAAAAAAAAAAGGGGGAGGGAGGAAGAAACCAGGGAAAAGTTATTGACCAAAAAAAAAAAAAGGTCACCTGCCCCTTTAAGGGTGGCCATTTTGAATGCTGTTGTTCTCCACAGCACACCTCTGACTGCCTCGCAGCACACCAGTGTGCCACAGAATACAGTTTAAGAAACACTGGTCTAAGCCCAAGTCAGCTAACCTGGGCCAGACACAGCTCCACCCTGGCTCTTTTATTGCAGGGTAGATGGGCCCTCTGAGCACAGGTTGAACCTCTCAAGTCCGGCACCCTCAGGATCGTACTGGTTCCAAACCAGAGAATTTTCTGGACCACGGGAGTTCAATATTGTCTTGTAGCACTGCCAGCACGTCCATGGCGTTGTGGGCTCTTAGAGGACGTTGTGGGGTAAATTTGAGCTAAATCACAGCGCAGAACGCTGGGAGCCAGGACTGGGGGTAGGGTCGCCAGGTGTCTGGTATCCTACCGGACAGTCCGGTATTTGAGCCCTCTGCCCGGTAAAAAAAACCCAGACAATACCGGACACGTGCAGTGTCCAGTATTCTCTGATTTTTCCAGCTGGGCACTGGACGGAAACTTGACGTGGGCAGCCCCGCCCCCGCCAGGCTTCTGTGCAATCACAGGCTCCCAGTGGCGTTCGTGGCCCCGCCTCCCAGCTGGGAGGTGGGGTTGTGATCGCTGCTTATCCCGCGTACCTTTTTTTTTTTGCTCGACCAAAAAATACCGGGTGTCCAGTATTTTTTGGGAGAACATCTGGCAACCCTACCTGGGGGCTATAAACAAACTTTATGGGACCGCGGGAAACTTGGCCACCCCCATGAAAAGTGGACATCCGGCCAACTTCAATCATTCCAGACGATGGATGTTTCTGGACCGGAGAGTTCTGGATGAGGGAGGTTCAACCTGGACCTTTCGAGAGGAGGATTCTTTGAGCAGCCCCGTTTACACTTTTCTCCAGCTGCTTCATGGCACACACTCCGTTTTCATTCTCCACACGTGCCCGCCTCCCCCGTTTCCATCTCCGTTTCTGGACCACTTTGCAGATCAGGGCTTGCTGAACTGGCTGACAGAAGCCAGTCTGTGTCATGAATTCGTGCCATTTAACAATTATCACCCGGCATTTTCCCGAAGCAGTGGCTTTCGAAGGCATTTGCCACCTTCGATGGATTTCCAGCCTTTTGCATCCACGTGTTAAGGTGGAAAAAACTTGTGGGTTGCAGCTTCATAGCCAGGTCTTTAGATTGTAGGAGAAAGGAACCCGTTTAAACAGAGTTTCCCCATCAGGCACAAAGTTACCCCTGAATTTGTGCCAAACAAGCATTTTCTATGCAAGTTTCTCCTTTCCTCTTCTTCCTTCCCCGCACCCCACTTTGTCTTAGCAGGCTTTTCCGTTTCTGGGCCCACGACGGTATCTTTGGACACTGAAACAGGGTCTCCACCGTCGAAAGCCCTCAACCACAAATCACTTGTAAAGTCAGCTTTATAACTAGGGGTTAGCATCCAGAGAGGCACCCACCAACCTCCGAAAGGCCTGGTCTCCAAAGGAGGCTTCGCGAGAGCCACAGCTGTAGATAGGATGCCAGCAAGCTAATGGTAGAATAGCTATAAATAGCCAGCTCGCTTTGCAGCTCCACAATAAAGTGGTGAGGTTTCAATGAGTAGCGAGGTTTGGTCTGTGGGGTTTAGGTTGAAGTTAAATTTAGTAGTGAGGTTTCTGTCCCTGGTGAAGGTCTGGTGCACACACAGAGCAGCACAGGATATGAGGTTAAATGCATAGAGGCGGTGCGTAAGTAGGGCCCTACCAAATTCATGGTCCATGTTGGTCAATTCCACAGTCCGAGGATTTTACAAATGGTAAATGTCATGATTTCAGACATGTCACTGTGATATTTCATGGTGTTGCAATTGCAGGGGTCCTGACCCACAAAAGAGTGGTGGTGGTGGGCGGGTGGGGGGTTGCAAGGTTATTGTAGGGGGTTGTGGCACTGCTATCCTTATTTCTGCGCTGCACATTGAAGTTTATGATGTCAGGAAGCTGGAGCCGTGGAGATGCCGGGGCTCTCTGGTCCGGCAACAGAGAGGTTCAACCTGTATAACATCCCACGCCAGCCGCAGTCACATGGATCCAAATGACTGTCGTATCCTAAACACAAACAGTGGCAGCCCTGCTAGTGTTATGGACAGCGAACAGGTAACCCTGTCGGAACAACGTCACCCTATCACCTCGCAGGTTTAGCCGGGTTATCTGGGGCTGGCTTTGGCGATGCTGCCCAGTCACCGTTCACCTCCTGCACGTCTGGGACAGACCCACAATAGTTCCGGAACTGGCCAGAGTTAACTTCGGGGGTTCTAGTAAGTTTCAATTAGCTTTAGGTCACATACCAGTGTCATGGCAAGTACATCTACTAAGTTATTGTTTTGCTTCCCGGGGGGCACGGAGAATAAAGTTTTAGGGCCACAGGAATTGCCAGATTGGATCAGACCCAACATCCATCTAAGCCAACTGATTCAGAGAAGGGTCCAAGGCAGTGGTCCGATGTGGGGCAATATTCCCTCCACATTATGTCTGATTTGATCTGTGAGAGGATGAGTTCATGTCCTGATACATTAGGGTTAATACCTCTCCCACAAAACGTGTTTCAATTAATTACAATAGCGCTGGATCTTTCTGTTATTCAGAAAAAGGTCCAGTTTGGTTTTGTTAAGTTCACTGATTTACTGTGGCAAGGAGTTCCACCGTCTAATTGGTTGTGTCAAGTATTAGATAGCACTTTTCATTAAAAGGGCTCAAAGCACTTTACAAAAGGAGTACCATGGAATCATAGAACACTAGAACTAGAAGGGACATCGAGAGATCATCAAGTCCAGTCCCCGCCCTCATGGCAGGACCAAACACCCCTGACAGGTGTCTATCCAAACCGCTCTTAAATATCGCCAGTGATGGAGATTCCACAACCTCCCTAGGCAATTTATTCCCGTGTTTAACCGCCCTGACAATTAGGAAGTTTTCTCTAATGTCCAACCTAAACCTCCCTTGCTGCAGTTTAAGCCCATTGCTTCTTGTCCTTACCTCAGAGGCCAAGGAGAACAATTTTTCTCCCTCCTCCTTGTAACGCCCTTTTAGATACTTGAAAGCCGCTATCATGTCCCCCCTCAGCCTTCTCTTTTCTAAACTAAATAAGCCCAATTCTTTCAGTCTTCCCTCATAGCTCATGTTCTCTAGACCTTTCCTCATTTTTGTTGCTCTTCTCTGGACCTTCTCCAATTTCTCCACATCTGTCCTGAAATGTGGTGCCCAGAACTGAACACAACACTCCAGCTGAGGCCTAACCAGCGCAGAGCAGAGCGGAAGAATGACTTCTCGTGTCTTGCTCACAACACTCCTGTTAACGCAGCCCAGAATCATGTTTGCTTTTTTTGCAACAGCGTCACTGTTGGCTCATATTTAGCTTGTGGTCCACTATGACCCCTAGATCCCTTTCTGCCGTACGCCTTCCTAGTCAGTTGCTTCCCATTCTGTGTCTGTGACATGGATTGTACTTTGCATTTGTCCTTATTAAGCTTCATCCTATTTACCTCAGACCATTTCTCCAGTTTGTCCAGATCATTTTGAATTTTGACCCGATCCTCCAAAGCACTTGCAACCCCTCCCAGCTTGGCATCATCTGCAGACTTTATAAGCGTCCTCTCTGTGCCGATATCTAAATCATTGTTGAAGACATTGAACAGAACCGGTCCCAAAACAGACCCCTGCGGAACCCCACTTGTTCTGCCCTTCCAGCAGGATTGTGAACCGTTAATAACTATTCTCTGAGAAGGGCACATAACTGGCTGGATAACCAATCTTACAGTAGCCCCATCTAGATTTACTTCCCTAGTTTATTAGTAAGAAGGTCATACGAGACCGTATCAAATGCTTTACTAAAGTCTAGGTATACGTTGTCCACTGCTTCTCCCTTATCCACAAGGCTTGTTATCCTATCAAAGAAACCTATCAGATTAGTTTGACATGATTTGTTCTTTACAAATCTATGCTGGCTGTTACCTATCACCTTAATTTCTTCCAGATGTTTGGAGATGGATTCCTTAATTACTTCCTCCATTATCTTCCATGGCACAGAAGTTAAACTGACTGGTCTGTAGTTTCCTGGGTTGTTCTTATTTCCCTGTTTATAGATGGGCACTATGTTTGCCCTTTTCCAGTCTTCTGGAATCTCTCCCAACTTCCATGACTTTTCAAAGATGATAGCTAAAGGCGCAGATACCTCCTCTATCTGCCCCTTGAGTAGTCTAGGATGCATTTCATCAGGCCCTGGTGACTTGCAGACATCTAACTTTTCTGAGTAATTTTTAACTAGTTTTCTTTTTGTATTTTAACGTCTAAACCTACCCTCTTCCCACTAGCATTCCCTGTTAGGCGTCCCGTCACCATCCGTCTTTGTAACAAACACTGAAACAAAGAAGTCGTTAAGCACTGCTGTCATTTCCAAGTTTCCTGGAAATCACTGATCCCATTTCACAGATGGGGAAACTGAGGCACAGAATCGGGCAGTGACTTGCCCAAGGTCACCCAGCTGGCCAGTGAAGAGCAGGGAAGACACATCTTTCCAGTCCAGTCCTCCAGCCACTAGGCCCAGGGTGAGCAATAAAATAGCGATGGTTCCCCAGGGTTAGCCCTAGTGCACCGCCATTATATTTACCTGCACCTTCGCAGATACAGGCAGTTGCAGCTCCCGGTGGCCAGGAATGGCGAGCTGTAGCGGGTGAATGAACCCTGGTATTTGCCCACCCTTGCACTAGGCCATATGTACATGCATAGTCATGTAAGACGGGAAGCAGTCAACAGCCCAGGCAACGGTCTGAGGACAGACCTGACATCTCCATATTACATCATCTTTGAGTTCACAAACATCCAGCAGCTTCACAGACGCGGTAGGAGCCAGGGGGGCAGGCTGCTCAGCTCCTACCACCTTATACATTGCAGAGCCGCAGCGGGTTTGGTCCCGCTCCCGGCCCGAGCCGGACCTGAGCTGGGCGGCCTGTCGACTCATCGAGTTGTCGATACAAATTCTATCGACTGCTCGATTTGTTGGACACCCGCAGGGTAACATCCCTGCCCCAGACCCGAAGCGCAGCAAGAAGCCAGTGAGTCTAGCATAGCTCACGGGGACGGAATTCAACAGCAGCCGGGGCCAAGCCCCAAAACCCAGGGCTGAAGCCAGGCCCAACACAGAGACCCCAAGACTTGTTCATGATTCCAGGGAGAGGGGATCCCCGTCAGGCCTAATCTGAACACTGACAATGTGAAACCTAGGGAAGTGAGATGGGTGGGGGAAGAGGGCGGAGAGCCAGGCCCATCGGCCAGGCCAGGTCGCTAATTTCAAGGCAGTGGGAGCAGCCCTGGGGATTTTACAGCCCCCCAGGTGTTTTAAGCACAAAACCGCCCTAACCCCAGAGTCAAAGGGGCAGTGCCTCGGGGAAGAAGGCAGCTGGGCCCAGCTCCAGCCCTGCAGGGGGTATTTGGATACAGCTGGAGACTGGCTACTTGGGAACTCTGGCCTGGCCAGGGGGTCAGACCAGGGGCTCAGAGCGGCCCCTCTGGATCTGTGGAGCAGCGCCTGGCCCGGCGGGAGGCCGACTCCAAGGCCCCTCCCGGCCTCCTGGTGGCCCCAGGAGAGGGGGGACAGTCCCCGGAGCAAACCGGGTCCTCCTCTCGCCACTTACCCACGTTGACAAAGCTCATCACCGTGTCCGCCCCGTTGATGACCCTTCCAAAGGGAGGCGTCTGGACGCTCAGGCTGGTCAGCACGGGCCGGGAGACCCCCCGGGCCCAGCCCACGCCCGGATCGTCGTCGTCCTCCTCCTCCTCCCGGGCCATGGCGTGGTAAAGGTCCAGCATGAAGAGCGGGGCGGAGGAGGGCAGCTTCCCCCCGGCAGCGGCCTTGGGCCGGGGTCTGCCCGGCAGCCCCAGGATGGACAGGATCTCCCGCTGCATCTCCCGCTTCTCCCGGCCGCTCAGCCGGCGCTGCAGGAAGCTGGAGCCGTGGAGATGGCTCCGGAGGAAGCTGCTGCTGCCCAGCTCGGACAGGAGACCCAGGAGCCAGAGCAGGGCCCCGCCGAGCAGCCGCATCGCCTCGGCCGGCCGGGCCCCTGCGCTGCGCTCCCGGGGGCGCACGGGCTGCGCTCCGCCTCACCAGCCGCCCATCGGCCGGCGCGCCTGGGCACGGGGGCGGAGAACGGGGCAGGCGAGCGCCAGGTGCGGGACGTGGAAACCTGGAGAGGTTGCGGGCGCGGGCTCGGGCTCTCCGCAGGCTCGGGACGCGGGGCTGGCCCGACCCCCCCTCCTCCGCCTTGGGCTTTAAGCGCGGAGCCGCGGCTGGGTGTGCGCTCTAGCCCTCGCCAGGCGCCGGGGCACGTGTCTGTCCCGCAAAGTCCGCCTCGCCCTGCCCCCGTGGGCTGCAGGGGCCCCGGCCGGGCGACCTGCGGCGGAGCGCTTGGGGAGAGGAGCAAAGCCCTGGGCAGGAGCGTGCCTGGGGCACTGGAAATACCCAGCTAACTGGCGCCTCGCAGCGCCCCCTCCCATAGCCCCCCCGCCGGGCTGCGCTCCGGCTCTGCCCTCCCAGGTGCCGGCTCTTGCGCGCTCCAGTCGCTGGAGAAGGGGCGCAGAGGCCGGCGGTTCTGCGGGCGCGGCGGGGGCTGAGCTGGGCCCAGCAGGCGGAAAGCGGGGTTCCCAGCGAGCCCCCGGCCGTCAGGGGCCGTGCTCGGGGACCGGCTTCACCCGCCTCCCACTTGGGCAGCAGCCCCGCGGGAAGGACTGAAAAAGCCCGTTTGGGCCCCAAATTTCTCTGCTCCGCGCCCCCAGCCCCCACCCAGACCCGCTCGGCTCCCTGGATGGCAGACCCCGCGCGGGGGGACTTTCCTGGGCTCGGGGAGAAGTTGGGCTGGGTTGGTTGGGAGCCGCCGCTGCCCTCTCCTGGCTCTGCGGGTAGAGGCAGCCGCAAGGCAGAGGCAGGTGCTGTCCACCTGACCCGTGTCAATCGGTGTATTCGCCTCACAGCCACGGGCTACTGCACCCAGGCCACGGGCACCCGGACAGCGGGCTAGCAGGTCAGTAGCCTTAGGTCTTTTCCACCGCCCTGTGCTCACAGCAATGGGGCTTTAGATCACATTCCTGCCAGTCGCTTCCCCCTTCGAAAAACCTGCCACAGCTTTTCTTTTGCCCGTTCGAAAGCGAAAAAACTTCCATTTTTTAAATTCAAAACGGCTTTTGGTATAAAATGTTTTTGTTTTATTTAAAACCTCAGAACCAATTTGAAACAGTGAAGTTTATGATGTCAGGAAGTTCTCCTCCCCCCCCCCCCCGGAAATAATTCTTTGGGGGGAGGGGACAAGTTTGCTGAAAGTTTTAAAAAATTTTGGGATTTGGGGTTGACTCAAAATAAGTTATTCATTAGTGCAAGCCAGCAACCGGAGAACACAAAAGTTATTTGCCTATATCTATATATAATATAGTGCTAAAAAAGAGGGAGAGAAGGGGTAGATAAGATTATTAAACTATAAGCAATGCTTTTCAGTTCTACCAGTTGGTTGTCATGGGGAGAATTCCTGGTTAACCCACTACAAAGACAATTTCCCCTGCCTTGGGCATCCAAGTTTTCACATCAAAAGCTATGAATGGGACATATCCAGCCCACTTCATTAACAGGGGTCCTACAAATGACCGGTACTTCTTTTGCTGTCATATATATCTTGGTGTCTATTATTTCCACTCCAACTCAGCTGATGAAGTGGGGCTTGTCCACAAAAGCTCATGATCGTATATATTTTTGTTAGTCTCTAAGGGTTTGTCTACACAGCAGCGTTATTCCAAACAAAGAGTGCGTCTACACAGCAAGCCGTTATTTCGAAATAAAGTCTAGGTGGAGAACTTCTTACTCCCACTCCTGTAACCCTCATTTCATGAGACATAAGGGAAGTCAAAGGGAGAATGTTCTTCCTTCAACTTCCTGCTGAGGAGACAGCGCCAAAAGCTGAATTAAGCTATTTCAATGTCAGCTACACAATTGATGTAGCGGAGAGGACCGAGGGAGTAGAATGCATTGTCATTAGAGACAAGCCCTTCCAGGACTCGAGAGCTTTGTTCCAGTTTGGCATCACCCACCTTGGAAATGGGTTAAAATAAACAGGGACAAGAGGGCCTACCCTGGCATTATCCAAGAGTAACTTCTGCACTTGACATTTACACCCTACCGTCATCTAGAACAGTGTTTCTCAACCTTTTTTTTTATAAAGTACCCCTTTAAAAAAAAAAAGATAAGTACCCCCAGTACCTAGAGTTTTCAGACACATGATTTTTTTTTCTACCATTGCAACACATTTGTTTCAACAGCTTAATTGTAGCCGGGCGGGCGATGAAATTTTTGGGTGTAAAAAGTAAAAAAAAAAAAAATAAAGGGCTGTAAAACTTACAACAAAAATTCAGTTTTCTCCAAATTTCAGTTGTGTTGACATACCCCCCAGACTTCTCTCAGGTACCCCTAAGGGCACTCGTACCACTGCTTGAGAAACACTGGTCTAGAACAACTCTCTAGCCCTGACAACCCTTGGGATAAGATTGGACTATAGGAACCAAATCCGCCTGCGTCAGGCATTAAAGGCAGCATTCACTGCTTGTGACAAGGTTGGGGAAGGAACCTGGTGCTTGAGCACTTTTGCGACAGCAGCATCCGAGAGACGTTCTGAGAAGCACGGGCCCTTCTCCTTATCCACTAAATCCATGGAAATCCTGGAGGACTTTTGTGGGAGATTTGGTAGAAGAGGAAGCCAGGGAAGACTTGGAGGAAAGGAAGCAGCTGCTTTTGCGCAAGAGGCTTTTGCGCAAAAAGGAGCTGTGTAGACGGCTCCTTTTTGTGCAACAACCCCTCTTGTGCAAGAGCCGTTCTTCCTGAAAAAATGAGGAACGGCTCTTTCACAAGAGGGGTTTTTGCGCAAAAAGCAGCCGTCTACACGGCTCCTTTTTGCGCAAAAGCAGCTGCTAATTAATTATGCAAATGAAGCATGGCGATATTCCACGCCGTGCTTCATTTGCGTAAGCTTTTCCAGAAGAAGGCTACAGTGTAGCCGTAGCTGAAATGATGCCAGACTGTACTCAGGAAACAAGCCAGAGCCTTGGGAAGCTTGGAGGGGCGATGCAGGAAGTCACTTCAGGGTTAACAGCTGTGACTTTGGAGTTGTGTTCGCTGAGCTCCTGCCAGGGATGGTAAATCTGGAATTGGGGTGAGAGGTGGAGTTTGGGTTTCTAGGGACCGGTTGATCCCTGGCGTTAGTTCATTCCCAGGTGTGGAGCAGCCTCACATGCCTCTTACATGTTTTCTCCCTGCAGTGCAGATGCAGGAAGGGGGAAGGTGATAGGAAGCGGGGAGGGGTTGTTTTTCCAAGCCAACTAGATCTAGATTTTTACTACCTGGCCCCTCTAGGGCTAGTACTGACTTTGCCCAGCTTGGGGTAGAGTGATTTATCCAATATATCCTAAAGCAGGATAGAAATTGCACTCTTTCCGCTGGTCACATGCAGCCGTACGGACCGGGTGGACCTTTGGCAATGGCAGGCACGTTACGCTCACACATCTATCGCCCATCGAACGCCCTCATGCAGCTCTTACACCGGAGCAGGGCTGGGCCGAGTCAGGTATGTAACCGTAGGGATTCCAGACCTGGGGAGGGGGTGGAATCTCCATCCCTAGAGGTTTTAAAGTCCCAGCTTGACAGAGCCCCGGTTTGGATGATTGAGTTGGGGTTGGTCCTGCTTTGGGCAGGGGGCTGGACTCGATGACTCCTGAGGTCTCCTCCAGCCCTAGGATTCTAGGATTCCATGTGCTCCATGCTGCAGGCCAATTCCCCTCGAAGCTTTCCCTTTCTACAGCTCCCATTAGCCTGAATCTTTAACTGCTCATCCTGATGTATTGTGCCAGAGAGGAACCCACCGTTGCATCAGACAGTAGATGGGACAGGTGGAACCTCTCCAGTCCAGCAACCTGGGGACCTGACCGGTGCTGAAGCAGAGAATTTGCAGGACCACAGGAGGTCAATATTGTCTAGCAGCGTGGCCAGCACTGCCACTGCTTAGTGGGCTCTTAGAAGATATTGAGGGGGTAAATTCAAGCTAAATCAGAGCACAGAGCGCTGGTGGCTGAAAAGATAGAGGCACGATAAAAGACGCCCTGTGAGTAAGATGGTGGGGCGGGTTGCAGCCTGGCCTAGGGGATAGGACGTTCACCTGGGGGTGGCAGGTTCTAGTCCCGGGCCCCCCTCCCCAGGGGCAGGCAGGATAAAGGACACCCTGAGAGTAAGGTGGTGGGGTGGGTTCCGGCATGGCCTAGGGGAACTTTATGGAACTGTGGGAAACTTGGCCGCGTCCATAACAAATGGACATCCAGCCAACTCAAATCCTGCCAGACCAGAGAGTACCAGATTAGAGAGGTTCAACCTGTATTAGCATGCCTCCCTGGGATAGACAAATACATGCTAGCAGGAGAGAAAAAAACCAAAGCACCTCAATACTGTGTTTTGCAAAGATTAAAAAGCCCAATACGTCAAACATCTCCCTACCTGGCCAGCAAGATGCTCATTCCTCTTACACGTGGGCCTTCCTGGAGGTATCCAGACTATGGGCCGCGCCAGGCTATTAGTGCAATACATTTCACCGGGTGTTCACCTAGAAACTCTTGGCAGCACAGAGCAGAGGTGCTTGCTTTCTGAGTGGGGGGTGATGGTGTGAATTCATAACGTGCAGACGTCTCTGCAGTGATCTCTAGTCATTTGATAGCATCCCGTGGATTCAGTAGTCGAGTTCTGATGTCTTGTGATTGTGAAATGCCTTGACGGCACAAGAATCGGAATAAAAGAGGGGTAAACCCTCAACTCGAGGCAGATCTTTGACATGTTCTCTTTCTAAGGCATCTTTGGCTGCCTCCACAACACATTTTTATCCAGCCAATTCTGCTTTTGCTTTGCAAGACCCAGTTTAACCTTCAATGGGCATGTTTGTAAAGCTAGCCCCGTGGAATAAAAGAAGCAGCGAGACTGTTATTACTGCAAGCAATTTTAATACAAAAAGAAACTGTCTGAAACAGTTCATTGGTAGAGCTTCTGTTTCTGCCTCAATTAAACCAATTGAGAGAATAACACAGCAACGTGGTCAGAGCTGAAGAAGAACAATGTTTAATAAATACAGGAAGTCCAGCTGGCCCCACCCCACGCCCGCCCTCGTGGTCACTTGGTCGGTTGATTTTATCACAAAGAAAAGTCGCGTACAAAAGCGAGACAGGACTCGTTAAGCAAGTGTGCTGGTGAGACTCGTTGAAAGGACAAGCCGCTGTGCACATAAGTCCCAGGTTTCTTCTAGGAGCAGAGGTGATGACCATCTCAGCGTGGCTCGAAGTGGAATGACCAGTCAAATAATAAATAGGAAAAGAGGCGCAGAGAAGTAGCAATTCTGTAATCGACAGAGTGAGTCAGTCTCTGATGCGAACCAAACGGGCGGCCATTCCGAAGAGTCTTCTCAATTGTGGGACTGGAAGCAACGGAAACACTTTTTGGTCCCACCCTTCTCCAGGGTGCCTCGCGATGTTTCAATCCCGGGCCCGATTCTGGACGCTCCCCCCCAAACCGCCGCTCGGATTTGCTCTTTCCAAGCGAAAGCGCTGGGACAGTATTTTAAAGACACCATTTGTAACGAACCCCTTGCCCGTAGCATGTGCAAATTGTATTAATTCAAACAAACTTCAATTGCTTCAGGTAAAATCACATAACCTTTAAAAAACGGAAGCTGAAGCCCCAAATCCCCATACCTCATGTTTCTCTGTTTGAGGTATCCATGATTTACAAAAAAGAGTTCCTTGAACACTGTAGGATTCAGGGTGGATTTTTTTTGTTTGTTTTTTTTACATATAATTTATCTTGCTGAGACAGCAAGTCAAGTTTATAAAGATGCATTTAGGAAACAATCCTAAAAGATAAAGCAGGTTCGCACCCTGCACCTCGCAGAAATCCTATTTATAATTTTTTTCTTATTTTTTTTTCTTTTTTACACTTTCACATCTTGACCTATTTTGCTCTCTCTCCCCCACATTTCAGTTTGCTGGGCCCCACTGTGAACAGGGGTGATCCAGAGGCAAATTGTATCTACATAAATATTCACATGAAAATAGTAACTTACAAAAAAAGAAAAAAAAAGAAAAAAAAAACCCCAAATAAGGCAGCTTCATAACACACTTATTCTTTTACACTTTTAACAATATAATTTTTTCCCGTTTAGAATAAATATACATCCAATGTACGCAGCAGGGTTAAAAATTGGACACAGGTTGGTTTTGTTTCTTGAGGGGGGTGTGGTACAGTATTATCTCTTGGGGCCTGGCGTTTTGGGGGGGGCAGTGGTAGTTTTCTTGGATATGGTTGGGATTTTGGAAGGTTTTGCCAACCCCCGTCGTGCGCCGCCCTGACCCCCCGCTGTGCTGCTTTCTGAAGTGTCCGAACAGGCAGACTGAGTTTCTAGAAGGTCAAAATCGGAGGCGTCGCTTCCCCGCCGGCTGCTGGCCCGGCTCCCGGCCCGGCTCCCGGCCCGACTCGTGGGACGACTGGCTGTTTTTTTAGGGTCTGAAATTAAAGCCAGGTATTTGTGACACACTGAAACACCTCCCCGTTCGAACCCTTAGCGCCTGGATCCCCGCCTCCCTTCAGGCCCGCCTCCCATTGGCAGAGCCAACGCCAGCAGCAGTGTTAGTAGAAGGGGGTGCAATAAAGCCAGGATCGCCGGTTGCTCTATGGCAACCATGGCTGCAACTTCCCCCCAAACTCTCCGATTCACGGGATAATTTCACAGCTTGTTTGTGGCTGTTCTCACTCCAGGCTCTGGGAGACAGAGGGTCCGTGGTATGAACGAGGGGGTGTCAACTGACTTGCCAAGCAATGCAAACCCCACGAGGTTGGGGGGGGACACCGGCTTTGCATCCCTTGAAGGGGCAGAGTCTTTAGTGGAAGGGGCGTGGCTGGGGGCAGCCAGTCCTCCATGCTGCCCAGAGTGCACTGTACCCCCCAGACAACTGTCAGAGCCGCCTGGAGTGAGCAATGTGGTGCTCCGGCGGCGATTTAAAGGGCTCAGGACTCCAGCCGCCACCCCTGCCGCAGTGGCAACAGCTGGAAGCCCCTGGCCCTTTTGAGTCATCAGGCCCTTGGGACAACAGCTTTTATTCTGAACACAGTTTAAGGGAAACCCTTCTTAAAATGCACCCCCAGCCACCCAGGGTCCTGGCCATCACTGAAGCATCCGACTACAAATCCATGGATAAACAGCCCAGCCTGTCTACCAACACCCTTCGGTTCATCTTAAACGATTTCCGAGGGTCAGTATTGCAGCCTCTCTCGACCGGAATCCAGAGGCAGCGCCGAAAGGAGGAAACACTTAGGGTAAAAGAGTCGACTTACCAGCCCGATTGGTTTTGGCACCTGTCGAGACGGGAGAGGAACTGTTGCTGGTATCGCCAGCAAGAGAAGTGCGGCTCGAGTGGAAAGTCGGTCGCTTCAGCTTGCTGCCTGTAGACGGCGTCACCTTTGAATACAGAAGGTACGGAGAGGTGTTTAGACGTGATGTTAGAATTCGCTTTGTGAGGGGTTAATATCAGAGACTGATCTCGCCAACAGGATTCCAATATATAAATACCACCACCATCGTAAAGGTCCAGGCGAACACACAGCCATTGTTTTATTGGTAACAAAACCCTAGTTCCTGAAAATATTCATCCCGGAGATGGCTTTATGCATTCGGGGTCGTGCTTTTCCCGGCACCAACCTCCCTCCACACCCATGGTTCATTATTTTGTTTACTTTGATCCATTTTATATCTAGAGCGATCCCTTTTAAAATACCCAAAATCTGTGGTCCGTCTTAAGGACCATGTACTGCTCTGGGTCTAAAAGCCACATACAGAGTCACATGAAATCCTGGGAAATTTTTAGTATTTAAAAAGCCCAGAACAATTTGAAAGATTAATTATTTTTGGTTGAAAATACATTTGTTTTCTTCTGTGCGAAAGTGCCAAATTTCAGCTCCAAGTGACTTAATCTGGCCAAGGGATTTCAGCTTAATGTGCATACATTGGGACAGACAACCAACAATAAAGAGAATTTTAAATATATATATATATATATAAAAATCCAAGACATTTGTTTTGCGTTAGCGGTGACTGGACACAGGAAAAGCAATGCCGAAAGTCTCCACCACAACGGAAAGCTTTGCAAGCTGCTCGTGCCCTGTTTTCTGTCAGCATGTTCTGTGACCTTTACCATGTTGCAGACACACACTAGAGGAAGCAACACAACACAAAGCTTTCCCCCCACTGTTGCTTTTCTGCCACAGAAAGAGGAAAGCAAAGAAAGCGCGACGGCAAGTGAGAATAACACCTCTACTGGAGAGAGGACACCTGAGTGCAACTGGAAGGAGTAGCTCCGAGTTTCTAAAAAGCCAAATGTTGGTTTTGGGAAAACATAAAATAATTACAGGAAAACAGCCACCCGGTGTTATATCCAATCCCGCAGGTACTGGGATTCTGGCATTTTGCATAAAAACAGCCACACTGGGTCAGATCAATGGTCTCTCTAGCCCAGTATCCTGCCTTCTGATAGCGGTCAACACAAGAGTGAATGAACAGAACAGGGAATCACCAAGTGATCCCTTCCCTGTCACCCAAACCCAGCTTCTGACAAACAGAGGCTAGGGACACCCTCCTGCCCAATAGCCACTGATGGACCTAACCTCCATGAGCTTATTTAGTTCCTTTTGGAATCCTGTTATAGTCTTGGCCTTCACAACATCCTCCAGCAATGAGTTCCACAGGTTGACTGTGTGTTGTGTGAAGAAATACTTCCTTTGGTTTGTTTTAAACTTGCTGCCTATTAATTTGGTGATCTCTAGTACTTGTGTTATGAGAAGGAATAATAAAACATGTCCTTATTTACCTTCTCCACAGTAGTCACAATTTTATATCTGTCATAAACCCCCCTTAGTGGTCTCTTTTCCAAGCTGAAAAGTCCCAGTCTTATTAATCTCTCCTCACATGGCAGCTGCTCCAAACCCCTCATCATTTTTGTTGCCCTTTTCTGAAGCTTTTCCCAATGCCAAGGTATCTTTTTTGAGATGGGGTGACCAGATCTGTGTGCAGTATTCAAGATGTGGCCGTCCCATGGGTTTATATAGAGGCAATATGATATTTTCTGCCTTATTATCTTTCCCTTTCTTAATGATTCCTAACATTCTGTTTGCTTTTCGGACTGCTGCTGCAGATGGGGTGGAAGTTTCTGGAGAACTATCCACAATGACGCAAAGATCTTTCTTGAGTGGTAACAGCTAATTTAGATCATTCTCTATGTATTGGTGGGATTATGTTCTCCAAAGTGCATGACTTTACATTTATCAACATTGAATTTCATCTGCCGTTTTGTTGCCCAGTCACCTGGGTTCGTGAGTTGGGACAAACTGATAAACTTAACAGTAACAAGTCACCAGGACTAGATGGCATTCACCCAAGAGTTCTGAAAGAACTCAAATGGGAAATTGCGGAACTATTAACAGTGGTTTGTAACCGATCCTTTAAATCGCCTTCTGTACCCAATGACTGGAAGTTGCTAATGCTAATGTAACACCAATATTTAAAAAGGGCTCTAGAGGTGATCCTGGCAATTACAGACCGATAAGTCTAACGTCAGTACCGGGCAAATTAGTTGAAACTATAGTAAAGAATTAAATTGTCAGACATGTGGATGAACATAATTTGTTGGGGAAAAGTCAATATGGTTTCTGTAAAGGGAAATCATGCCTTACTAATCTGCTAGAGTTCTTTGAGAGGGTCAACAAACATGCAGACAAGGGGGATCCAGCGGATATAGGGTACTTAGATTTCCAGAAAGCCTTTGACAAGGTCCCTCACCAAGGGCTCTTAAGTAAAGTGAGTTATCATGGGATAAGAGGGAAGGTCCTTTCATGGATCGGTAACTGGTTAAAAGACAGGAAACAAAGGGTAGGAATAAATGGTCAGTTTTCAGAGTGGAGAGGGTCCCCCAAGGGTCTGCACTGGGACCAATCCTATTCAACCTATTTATAAATGATCTGGAGAAAGGGGTAAGCAGTGAGGTGGCAAAATTTGAAGATGATACTAAACTGCTCAAGATAGTTCAGACCAAAGCAGACTGTGAAGAGCTTCAAAAAGATCTCACCAAACTAAGTGATTGGACAACAAAAAGGCAAATGAAATTTAATATTGATAAATATAAAGTAATGCACATTGGAAAAAATAATCCCACTATACATACAATATGATGGGGACTAATTTAAATACAACTACTCAAGAGAGAGATCTTGGCACATCCACTCAGGGTGTGTCTAGACTTCAGGGTTTTTCCGAAAAAAGTGGCCTTTTTCGAAAAAACTGTACCTGCGTCTAGACTACCACCACGTTTTGTCGACAGTAAATCAAAAGAACGTGGCAGTTTTGTCAATGGCGGTAAACATCATTCTACGAGGAATAACGCCTTTTTCAAAAGTCATCTTTCGAAAAAAGGTGCTATTGCATGAAAATAGGGCTTTTTTGAAAGAGAGCATCTAGACTCTCTTTCGAAAAAGCGAGCCGCTTTTTTGAAAAATCATCTTGTTGTCTAGATGCTTTTTTTCAAAGAGGCTTTTTCGAAAGATACTTTCGAAAAAGCCTCTTTCAAAAGAGGCTTGCAGTCCAGACGTAGCCTCAGTGTGCAGCGGCAGTCAAAAAAGCAAATAGGATGTTAGGAATCATTAAAAAAGGGATAGAGAATAAGACAGAAAAGATCTTATTGCCTCTGTATAAAACCATGGCACGACCACATCTCAAATACTGCGTACAGATGTGGTCACTTCATCTCAAAAAAGGTATCTTGGCATTGGAAAAGGTTCAGAAAAGGGCAACAAAAATGATGAGAGGTTTGGAACGGGTCCCATATGAAGAGAGAGTAAAAAGACTGGGACTTTTCAACTTGGAAAAGCGGAGACTGAGGGGGGATAGGATAGAGGTTGGTTTAGGATAGGGTTGATTGAGTTGGGATTGGTCCTGCCTAGAGCAGGGGGCGGGACTTGATGACCTTCTGAGGTCTCTTCCAGCTCTATGGTTCTATGATTCTATGACGTCTATAAAATCATGACTGGTGTGGGAAAAGTGAATCAGGAAAAGTTATTAACTTGCTCCCATAATGTAAGAAATGGGTCACCACATGAAATGAATAGGTAGCAGGTTTAAAACAAGCAAAAGGAAGTTTTTCTTCACACAGAGCATGGTCGGCCTGTGGAACTCCTTGCCAGAGGATGTAGCCAGGACTTTAACAAGGTTCAAGAAAGAACTAGATAGATTCATGGAGGTTAGATCCGTCAATGGCTATCAGCCAGGGATGGGTAGGGATGGTGTCCCTAGCCTCTGTCAGAGTCTGGGAACGGGTGACAGCAGAAGGATTGCTCAAAGATTCCCTGTTCTGTTCCCTCCCTTTGGGGCACCTGGCATTGGCAGCTATCGGCAGACAGGACACTGGGCCAGATGGACCTCTAGTCTGACCTAGTCTGGCTGTTCCGATGTTCTCACAGAGCAATGGGCAGATTGACTCAACAACTGCTGAAAAGCCTTGTGCAATTTTCAGTTCATGTCACCATAAAAAGAAATGACTTTTTAAATAGTCAGAGGGTGACTCTGGAATAAATCTTCTAACAACCAGCTGGCGAGAGATCCCCAAACTCCCGCAGAGATTTTAATTTCTGTCTCGTGAAGCTCCAGCAAAGGGAGAGGAAGCAAAGGAAAAGTCAGGGAAGAGGAATGCCTCTGTGAATAAACAGCTGTTAAGTTCCGTCAGTGTGTTTTAAAGCACTGAACAAGCCTTTGAAAAGGACCAAAGAGTAGGACTGAAGCTTTAACAAAGTCGAGAGTAGCTCCATCTAAATGCATTTCTCTCTGGCACGTTTTGGTTCCGAGGGGACCTCTTTTTACATCTTCGCGAATTGCTGCAGCTTTTGTACTTTGTAACCAATGGTCCGTATCTTCCCAACACCTCTCTTATGGGGACACATGATCATTTAATACATTTCAGAAATCACACCTGACTTGCTGATAACAAAACTTCAGAAACTATTTTAGAGTAGAAATGACAAATTGCCGGTAAGTGAAATTGCCAAACTCTACTTTAATATTCTTAACAAGCACCAATTCCCAGAGGTTAGGAAGTTCTAAGTTCAGGATGAAACTACAGCCCCCAGCCTGAATTCACCCCGCTATATCCGAGTATTGCAGAGCTCTCATATCAGTCTGGGATGTTATAGGACATATCAGATATGCTGTAATAGGTTGACAGGTGTACGTACCTGTGAAAACGACAGTAATGGGTTACTGTGCATGCACTGTCGATGATTTTCAAGTGCTAACTCGGTGATTTTATTTCTGTTTTAAATATTAAGAGGCCCTCTTTTTCATGATGGTCTTTTTTTGAACGCTAAAAAAATGGCCCAAATCAGGAAAAGTCCCATTCTTTTTTGCAATCTGATAAGTTACCATTTTAAAATCGCTCAAAAGGGAGGGACGGGGGGAATGGATTGCAGGCATCTTGCACATGGAGTTTCATTCTGGCATGAATGTCTTTTTAATCCGAGTTAGGAACCACTGAAAAATGCCAACAGTCTTAGCGTAAGCTGAGCTAACAAGCGCTGCTAGAATGACAGAAAAGCGTTAAAACCGAAAAAGGAAGCAGCCACATTCCTTCCTTTCAACAGGGCCTTCGACTAGCAGAGCCATACTCTACCTCGGTGCTGGGCAGGTGGGCGTCGGAATTATCCAAGCCCCTGTGAGGGGTGCCAGCTTTACTGTTTATCAACCAGGGTTTGTCATAACAGCGAGAGAAGTGATGTGGAGTCTGTGAAATGGAAAATCCAAAGGAAAGGGAGGGAGAAAGGGGGGGAAAGAGGTGGAAAGTGAGTGAAAATGGAACAGAAAAGAATCCGAAATGGGAAACACAAACACAAAATGCATAAATGCGAAAAGAAACGGACGACACAATAAAATGCACGTTGGCGCAATGCGGTGAAAGGGAGACACACAAAGGCAGCCACGTCCTCCTCCGTGCCAGGCTGCTCGTGTTAACAGGGATGTCCAAGACAAGTCTGCGATCTCACGGACTGACAGCAGGGGGGGATTCTGTCTTGTGGAAGACAGGGAAATGGTCCCAAGAGTTATGGTATGAGAACATAAAAACAGCCTTTTGGCCCACCCACTCACTCACCTGCTGGTGCGCCGTGCATGGCGAAGGGGGAAGAAACTGGTAGAATGAATGATTTTCAAATATCGACACTGCCACCAATGGGTTTATCCCAGCATCAAATATCACTTTAAACCAGGCTCTGTCCTACACGGATTCACCAGTGACGCACACATTAGCGTATTTTCTGAGTAACCCTCCCCAAACCCCTCCCCCCCCAATTCGTCAGCTCCCTGGTCTCCTCGGGCTGGGCTCTGCGTAGGTGCGAGCAGCAGGAAAGCAAAGCAAAACACGGCCGGGGATCTCAGCCTCACCTTGGCCCCGCTGGCGGGCGTCGCTGGGGAGGACGGCACGGACGCGCAGCTGTGATTGCTCTGGCTGGCACTGGAGCTGGATCGGGTCGGGGAGGCTGCCCGGGAGGAGGGTTTTGACCGACGCCCCCGCAACCTGAAGGGCGTCATTCCCTGCGAGGCTCCCTCGGGTAAAATAAACTTCTCTCGGAGCTCCAGGTTGGTCCTGCCGCGTGCTGCAAGAGGACACAGAGCAGGTGCTGAAAAAAGGAAGCCCCCGAGGCATGTCCCCCGAGTCCTGCTTAGCCCCGGGAAGCCAGCCAGACAGGGCAGCCAGCATCAGCGTGCGTCCTTGCCAGGTCTGGGACGCGCCGGCTCTGACCGACCAGGGACGGCTGGCTCTCCGGCTGAGTGGCTGGTAAAGACTCGGAGAAAACCCCGGAGTCCAGCCAGAATTAGGCATGTCATGGGCCCGTCATACCAGTCCAGTTAAAATTAGCACGGCGGCTGACGACATTCTTAGGACTGTTTGAAAATACGGAGTCGCGCTGCTCTCGAAGGTCACATCCCTGCTCTCCCACCCAGCACCCAGCCATGTAAAATCCCGTTAACCGGTTACACCTAACGTTTAACTGATCAAGCGGGATCCAGGCGGGGGACTGCTCCAGCCCGGCCCACGGGGCTGCCGCTCCTGGCTTCTGCCGACCCCTTGCGGGGCGGCTCCCGCCCCAGTCCTCCGCCTATGGCGGGCTGCTCCCGGGGCACCGGTTAACCATTACCCGGTAAGCATTACCCAGTAAAGGTGATGCTTACAGGGTCACTGGTGACCCTTCACATCCCTGGTGGAGTGTGACCAATTTTCTAAGCTACAACTCCTCGTATCAGAGGACAGATGGAACATCTGGATCTGAAAGTCCCAGGACGGGAAGGGACTCTCTGCACCTAGTGATGAGATAACAGCGCAAGTTCTACGCCCTGAGAGCAACTCAGCACAGGCTGTCATCTGAGAAACTCCCCAGGCCTCCACAGAGAGAAAATTCAGTACGTCAGTAGGAGCAAGGCCATGCACGAAGCCTGACAGGACAGAGGAGCAATTCAACGAGTTAGACTCGACAGACACGGAGGCAGCGGCAGGGCAGAAGCCTTCTTCCGAGATCCCTGGGGATGGGGACAGCCCTCCCCACAGCGCTGAAAGCACCCGCAGCAAAGCAGTCAGCGTGCAGCTGGAGAAGCAGAGTGGTGTTAGTCAATTGGAGAGCTTACAGGAAGCCAGCAGCCCCACTTCCCAGTCATGCTGGTTTCGGCAACGAGCCGTGGGAGACAGAAGCAAAGAACATCGAGCACGAGGCAGTCAGAAGCCCCAGACTGTGCTGGGATAAAGGGACGTACTGACACTGAAACACACACACACTCTCTCTCTGTGGGTATGTCTACACTTGCACCCTCTTTCAAGAGAGGGATGCAAATGAAGCCATTCGAAATTGCAAATGAAGCCGGGATTTAAATATCCCGCGCTTCATTTGCATATTCCCATTATGGCGCTATTTCGAAATAACAGACGCTGTTAAGATGCGGTTATTTTGGGAGAAAACTTCTCTCTCGAAATAACTGGTAAACCTCATTGTATGAGGAATACGGGTTATTTTGAGAGAAGGGTTTTCTCTCGAAATAATCGCGTCTTAACAGCGTCTGTTATTTCGAAATAGCGCCATAACTCAAATATGCAAATGAAGCGCAGGATATTTAAATCCCGGCTTCATTTGCGATTTCGAATGTCTTCATTTGTATCCATCGAAAGAGGGTGCAAGTGTAGACATACCCTATCAAGCCTTGTTCTTGGGAATTTGTTCCCCATACAGACACTCATCTCTTTTAGATTTCTCCTTTCCATTGCGCGACAGTTACCAGACCTACCCTGCTTCATGTAAGAGATGGTAGTGAGTAAGGACAGTTAAACTTTTCACTCACTCACTCACAAACAATTTCTCCTTTCCATTGCGCGCTAACCAACTCCCCTGTCTCCTTGGTGCAGAGACCTGCCTAGCAAGGTACCTGCTTAGTAGGCCCTTACTTAGCCGAGATTTGGTTAAAATGATCCTATTTTGGTCATTCCTTTCTTCACAAATCAATTCTTCCAGCCTCTGACCCCAGCTTTCTCCTATGAATTCTCCTATGAACTCCTGCTGGCTGGCTGATGTCCTTCCAACACCAACAGGCTCAGAGCCACACGGCGTGGGAGGGGCCATCCCCTGCGTGGGGTATTGTGGCATGACAGCATCTCTCTTAGCAGATACAACGTACCGCAGACCAGAACCTCGTGAGCTCTTTTTGGCTGCCCTAGATGTATACATCACTAAGGCCAGAAGGAACCCCGGTGATTGTCAACTCCAGAGCTGGGCAGCCTGTGGCCCGTCGGGGTTCTGCGTGGAGCCCACGAGACATGTTGCTCATTGTTGCCCACGCCCGGGGTCGCCAGATTTCGCTGCTTTCCGGCCATGTTGGGTTTTTCCTACTGGTCTCACTACAGGGACCCGCACATAAAGCCAGGGCGGTGAAGGGAGGTGCAGGCTGATGGCACCCAGCACTGACGGCGAGAGCTGGGCACCCTCCCTGTGTTAATTCCTGTTTGAACGAGAGCAGGTCATTCCTAGAGAAACACCCAGCCTCGACCTAAAGGTGGCCGGTGACTGAGAATCCGCCACTAGCCTGGGTATATTGTTCCAATGGTTAATCGCCCTCATTGTTTGAAAAAAATATCCGTGGGAACTCTAGAGGGAAATTTCACGCGCTCAGCTGGGTTTGGCTCATTCCCCTTTCTGAGGATCCCAGCAGTTGAAGGCTGGTTAGTGGCTGCCGAACTTCACCCTGGGTCACTATCACCCCCTGCGCTGCCCTCTCCGGAAGAGAAGAAAAGGTGAAAAGGGAAGTCTCACTTAAAGCAGCAGCACTATTCTTTAAAAAAAAAAAAAAAAGTGTTAGTGATACACATTTCAGCGGTTGCCCTGTGTGATGCGGTTTCCTGTTCTGCCAGGCGGACAGCCATGACTATCAAAGGTCCTGTATGGCATTTGAAAGGAACAAGCGAGAAACACAACAGAGATCCCTTTAGCACACAAAGGGAACACTCCAGCTGACGGCACACAACGCCCAACAGAGTAATGTAACGTGCCAAGGCAAAAAGCACACTGACTCCAAAGAGGCCTGGGTTTTTTAGCAGCTCACCTTCCGCAGAGCTGTCCATGCAGCTATACAATAAATGGGAATCAGATCTGATCTTGGGGGAACATCCTTTATCCTCTGCAAAATTCTTCCCACCTTCCCAGGGGGGTAGTGAAACCTCTAGCACTGGAGATTTTTAAGACGAGGTTAGACAACTGCCTGTCAGGGAGGGTTTAGATAATACTTGGCCCTGCCGTGCGGGCCGGGGACTAGACCAGATGATCTCTTGAGGTCCCTTCCAGTTCTAGGATTCTACTTGAGGATGGATTTAACACAACATTTTCCTTCACAAATCCATCATGTAAGGTGGTTGGAACAGGACTGGGAGACTCAGACCACATCTTCAATTACTGGAGGACTGACAAACTGGTGATCGATCCTCTGAGGTTCGATTTAGCGGGTCTAGTATAGACACTCTAAATCGAATGCTGAGGGCATTCCCTTTGGCGCCTTGCTGTCGCAAGGAGCAAGGGAAGTTGATGGGAGCATTTCTCCTGTCGACCTCCCACTGTGGGGCCACCCCAGGAAAATCGACAGAAGGGCCGTCGACTCCAGCTATGCAGTTCACGTAGCTGGAGTTGTGTATCTTGCATCAGTTTTTCTCTGCCAGTGTAGATCTGCCCCCAGAAGACCTGGGTTCTATTCCCAGCTCTGCCACTGACTTGCTGTGTGTGACCCTGGGCAAGTCACTTTCCCTCTGGGCCTCTATTTCCAACCTCTCCTTCAGCTTGTCTATTTAGATTAAGGACAAGATGGTATCATTGTTCTCTTGCACAGCACCTAGCATGCTGAGGTCCTGATCTCAATAGGGATGTCTAGGCTCTACTGTAGTACAAAATATTAAAGAAAGATGTCCTGAAACGGTCCGAAGAAACCACTCAGTGCAATTCAGTTCAAAACAGGCAGCATTTGGCCTGAGTACACTGTATACCTCCATCATAGCTGCTTCAATGTCTGAACAGAATAGCCACGCATGAGCTACAAGACTCATTTCCAGGCTGATTCTCTGCACAGCTGCATGAAAACTAAACCCAAGACAAGTCAGTGTTTTCATCACTCGCCGTGGAATCCGTTTTTGTAACTCCAACCTCAGGTACCGGCAACACAGGCTATTTTTACATCTAGAATCGTCTAAAAAGGAATAATGGGAGCTGATTGATCGTATGTGGGCATCCAGGACTTGGCGTGGGAACTCCGATTATTTTAACTATAGAAATAAATATGTAAATTGAAGAACTGGGTTAATCTTAATCATTTCAAACAAAAGTCACATCATGCCCACATGCACTTTTTCTTTATCAAGACGCCCTAGAATCATAGAATCATAAAACCATAGAGCTGGAAGAGACCTCAGAAGGTCATCAAGTCCAGCCCCCTGCTCTAGGCAGGACCAATCCCAACTAAATCAATCCAGCCAGGGCTTGGTCAAGCCGAGACTTAAACACCTCTAGGGATGGAGACTCCACTACTTGCCTAGGTAACCCATTCCAGTGCTTCTCTACCCTCCTAGTGAAATAGTTTTTCCTAATATCCAACCTGGACCTCTCCCACCACAACTTGAGCCCACTGCTCCTTGTTCTGCCACCTGTCACTACTGAGAACAGCCTCTCTCCATCCTCTTTGGAACCTCCCTTCAGGAAGTTGAAGGCTGCTCTCAAATCCCCCCTCACTCTTCGCTTCTGCAGACTAAACAGACCCAACTCCTCAGCCTCTCCTCGTAGGTCATATGCTCCAGCCCCTAATCATTTTGGTTGCCCTCCGCTGGACCCTCTCCAATGCGTCCACATCCTTTTTGTAGTGGGGGGCCCAGAACTGGACACAATACTCCAGATGTGGCCTCACCAGAGCCGAATAAAGGGGAATAATGACATCTCTAGATCTGCTGGCAATGCTCCTCTTAATGCAACCTAATATGCCATTAGCCTTCTTGGCTACAAGGGCACACTGTTGACTCATACCTGACCCTACCTCTGACCTTTTTCTACCACCAAAAATACTGATCCAGGAGAAACTCTCACAGATGCAACATTTCAAAATCCAGAGGAAAAAAACCCCCAATGACTCCAATTTTTCCACGGTTTATGTTACATGGTTCAGTTTTTCAGTCCTAAAAAAGGACAGGTTTCCCTTGTTTCCAAATGTTTCTAATAAAAAAATCTGCAACAACTCTTTGGATAAACTGAAATAAAAGCTTGGAGAGCAGAAGAGAGTAAGAAAGGAAAGATGGTCCAGTGGATAGAGCACTAGCTTTGGGCTTGGGAGAGCCGGGTTCAGTTGTCAGTTCAGCCACAAATGCTCTGTGACACTTTGGTTAATTCCTTTTGTCTATCTGCCTCAGTTTCCCATCTGTCATGGGGACAACTACTGCAGTACCTCACAGGTAAATATATTAAGCTTGTGAGGTGTTTAGATAACATGGCCATGGAGGCCAGGTACATGGAAAGGACAACGCGTCTACCTATGAATTAGGGATGTAACAGTGTAGTCGATTAACCGATAAACAAAAGCTTATAGGTTAATGCTATAGACCATATGCATTTCCTCCCCCGCCACACTGCCAGTCAATTTTTTTGGCAGGCAGGCAGCCTGGCTCAGTCCTGGCTCACGCTAGGTCCAGGACCTACCCCCGCTGCGGCTCTGCATTTGAAGTGTATTAGGAGCCGCACAGGCAGGTAGCCCAGCTGAGTTCCAGCTCGTATAGGATCCGGGAGCTCAGACGTCCCCTAGACAGGAGCTGCTGCCACCTCGCACTGCTGCCTCTTTATCAGAGGTAGCAGCGCTGGTTGGCAGGCAGCTGGTCCGCGAGGGGAGCTGGTTTTTAAACTGGCTCCCCTCGCGGACCAGCTCCCGCCTGGCACCCCATGTTGCTGCCTCTGATACAGAGGCAGCAGCATGGAGCGGAAGGGGGCTCCGCGCGTGTGGTTTTTTTCAGGCTCTGACACGCCACTCACTTCTCAGAATGTTGACTGAGTTAAAACTGGTTTTAAAATATCTCAAGTACAGGATATTCTGGATAGAATCGACACGGACAGACGCTGCAGTCCCCCCCGTGTCGCGGCATTCACAACAGCAGCAGCGGTGCTGGGGCAGGCAGGCTGGGTTAAGAAGCAAAGCCATTCTCGACGACGGGAGAGGGGGCGTGGACAAGAGGGGTAAAGCAAAAGTAACGCCAACCTATGGGAGACTGGCTGGCAATCGAAGAGCTGGAATCAGAGCGCTTTATTTTACTTCCTGGGTGGTGAACTAGAATAAAGAAAACACACACATACAAGGAAACTGACACGGCAGGAGAAAGCAGAGACTGATCAAGAAAGTAAGGCACAGTTGAAGGACGTCTCTTCTTCACCCTATGCGGCACTGCCGGGTGGTTTTTGCGAGAGGCGGGAAAGGAAGAATTGGTAACTGGAATCTCGTGGGAAATTTTTTAGGCATACACAGAGCTTCTGGAAACAGCACCATCGGCCTTAAAAATACAGCAAGTGTGTTTTCTTTCTAACGACTTGCTATGTTCTCCATAATCACATTCACCAGCAAGGGAGATTGTATTCCTGACTAGAGCAGTGGTTCCCAAACTTTTCGGCATCATGCCCCCCTTCTTGATTTTTGAAAAAACGCTCACGCCCCCGCTGCCAAAAAAAAAGCAGCAAAACTTGTTGAGAAAGAAAAAAAAAAAAAAAAAAGAATGGAGCGGGGCAGCAAAACTTGATGGGGAGGCTGGGTCGCCTCGTGCCCCCCCGGAAGTTCTTCACACCCCCCAGTTTGGGAACCCATGGTCTAGAGGCTTCTTACACCTGGTTTTACCTACGGCTGTGTGGAGCTGGAACAGGGTTTATCATATTTCTCCAAAAGTTCGGTCGCCTACCAGCACACTGCATTTGTAAGTCACATTTACAGCAGAATCCACACAGACAACTGTTGCAAAAGACACACAAGTTCACAGAGGCTGGAGCTGTGCTAAAGTTGGCACATGCCAGCAACCCAAAGGAAAACACACGCAAGCCACTTTTGACCTTCAGGTCCAGCACTCTTGGGACCTGACCGGTTCCAAGCGAGAGAATTTTCTGGACGACAGGAGGTCTGTATTGTCTAGCAGCTTTACCAACCCTGCCACTGCTTACTGGGCTGTTAGAGGTCAATTAGAGCTAAATCACAGCACAGAACACTGAGTGCCAGGACTTGTGGCTGCAAACAAACTTTATGGGACCACGGGAAACTTGGCCACACTCATGAAAAGAGGGCATCCGGCCAACTCAAATCATTCTGGACGACGGATGTTTCTGGACGAGAGAGTTCTGGATTAGATAGGTCCAACCTGTATAATACCACACAGGTGAAGATCTCAAGAACAAAATATTTTCTTGCTTTGTCACTCCGCTGAAAATAAACATTTGGAACAAATCTGTATGAAAAAAATGGCCATTCAAATAATTTCCAGTAAAAAGAAGTTTAACTCTTTGATGCTCAAGGTTTGGCTTTGCTTGAGGACCCTTTCCAAAAGGTTCATACTGTATTACAGCTTATTTCCAAGGGCTCAAAAATCATGTGATTTTACACAAACACAACACAGAATTCTTTTTATTTGCCTTCTAGTTTTTGAAACTTCAGGTGCACCCAGACCATGTTTTCAAGCTTTTCTCAGGATCCAGGCGGGCTACCAACTTGTTTGTTTCTTTTGAAAGGAAAATTAAAATGCTAACATATTCACATGACTCCAGAAGTTGGGGCTTTAAGCACACTACCAAATACCAAGAGCCTTGCAATCAAACCACACTCAGTTTTTGGGTTTCTTTAGTTCCTATATTCTTCAGATCGTCCTTTATTTACACAGCCAAATGACTGAGGAGATCTACTCCAATGAAGCTTCTTGCGCTATCTAGTGACTTCACAATTATAGTGGCGATGAAAGGCTCTGGATAATTACACAGCTACGTAATAGGAGAAAAGACGACAACTATTTAGAAATATCTGCTAAGAAACAGGTTCTTCCTTACCTCTGCAAGGGTCATTTTTCACCAAAAATTCATCCAGGGCCATCCATCCTCCACCAACTCGAACCATGACAGTGCTGCGCAAAATACGGACCAGCCGCAACTGCTGGGAATCACCGAACTGTGGAACCAACAGAGACGCGGTTCAAATAACAGGGATATTAAATGGAATCACGGCTCCTCTCCAAAGCAGACTGCATCAGGGTTAGTAATATCACCACACTAGAGACTGTTTGAAATGTTACTTGTACGCGTAAACATTTCAAAGCTCTTATTAACGTGCAGGGCTTTGTTAAACATATAATAAAGTTATATGTTCTGTGGGAATAATTCACTTTGGGGCTAATCAATGAGAATTTCTTCATCGAGTGAAACTCAGGACAATGTTATTAACAAGGGCCTTTGCCCAAGAAAAGAGTTGAGAAATTCAAACACTGACCAAAGAATGGCCAGGGAGCAAATTAGAGTTTCTAAATTTGATCTTTTGAGGGTTTCACCCAAAGAAAGAGAATTTAAACTGCCTTTTATTTCAGGCATAATAATAAACTCCACTCGGCTCTTACAGAACACTTTCATTAGCAGATCTCAAAGCACTTTATAAAGAGGGTAGGGTGTCATAGCATCACCACACCCATTTTACAGATGAAGAAACTGAGGCATGGGGAGGGGTGGCAGAGCAGTGGGAGAGGGGCAGAACCCAGGCACTGGAGTCCCACTTCCAGTGCTCTTCCCATTAGCCCACACTACCCTCTGACATGCCTGATGCAGTCTGCGTTGGAGAGAGACATACCTGATCCATCACTGAAGGCTGGCAGAGCAAATGTGAGCAAGGCCTTATCAGCGGTGAGAAAGAAACCTTTTCACACAGCCTGAGATGTGAGCATTTTGCTAAGCCTCCACCTCCACGCCCCCAGCAAGAGTGCTACCATGAGAGTCACCCAATTATAGTGAATCTAGCATATCCAGATCTAAGGTTTGCGTCCCAAAAATGTTGATTAGTGATTATAATATTCACCAGTAATTTAAAATCTCACCAATTTCAAACCACCATCAAACATGCCCAAAATCAAGAAAATCATACATCTCTTTCCAGCTTCCCCCGCTACCTTACCTAAGCCATTATTAAAAGTCTCCAGCCACCCCCATGCACACATTTTCCTTGGAGTCACCTTCTCCTTACATTTACTGTGACACCCAGACGGCAACATTCCCTCTAATTTTTTCCCCATCCATGTGTGGAATAAATTTTGTTAAGTGCACCAGGACATGTGTGGATGTGCACCACCAATAGAAACACAGGCTGACGGCTGTGAGGGCTCTGCTAATCAGCTGGGCAGCACTGGAGTCTTTGCAGGGAACACTGCCGGGCAGGTAGAAGACCTCTGCCTGGACTGCTGTGAACAGTTTGGCTCCATGTACCACACAGAGGGTATAATAAAGAGCAGCAAAGATATCGCCATGTCTTAAGAGCTTAAGCCAGGAGGGAAACTGGGTTGAACGCAGTGTCTGCCTGCCACCAGGCTCTTCCCAGCAGGCGGCAGCAGGAGTTTATTTAGCTGTAGAGCAGGAGGGTTCCCAGCTCTGCTCTCTGGAGAACCAGGGAGCCACCAGAATGGCCGATCTTTAGGGCTAAGCAGACAGGGGCTGGAGTGCTGGAATGGCAGGCTCTCTGGCTTTACAGACTACGGTTTGAGGTCTTGACGTTTCTAGGCTAGATTCTCGGCTGCGGGGCATGCCTGGGCATGGGGCAACACCCTTCTCCGGGCACGGATGCCATGTCAATTGGCTATAGCCAGAAAGCCATTTATGCCTGCTGTTTGCTGGAGGACACAGGCTCTCTGGCCATGCCCCTTTGCTGGACGGGCGCTACACATGCTGGGTCATTCCTCCACACTAGCAGCTTTCAAGGACCTAAAAGGGTGTCACAAGGAGGAGGGAGAAAAATTGTTCTCCTTGGCCTCTGAGGACAGGACAAGAAGCAATGGGCTTAAACTGCAGCAAGGGAAGTTGAGGCTGGACATTAGGAAAAACTTCCTAATTGTCAGGGTGGTGAAAAACTGGAATAAATTGCCTAGGGAGGTTGTGGAATCTCCACCACTGGAGATATGTCAGAGCAGGTTGGACAGACACCTGTCAGGGATGATATAGATGGTGCTTGGTCTTGCTGTGAGGGCAGGGGACTAGACTCGATAGCCTCTCGAGGTCCCTTCCAGTTCTACAGTTCTATGATATTCCGAATCCTCAGCTAGCTGGAAACACGAGCTTTGTAGCTCCATCACATCAACACAGCAGAGGGCAGAAGGTGGCCTTCCATTTTAATAACAGATGTTCTAGTCCTTGCTCCAGCTTGTCACATTAAAATGTTACTGTAATAATTTGATACCTTTTATAGTTCCCTTCAAAGGTGTGTCTACAGCTACCTATCTAGAATAACCGGGAATCTGGACTCTCTCCTTCCCTTCACTCACGTAATTCAGATTTCTTTCTTTCATGGCGCCCCATTTAGAGGCCACCTCGTCACGTTCAAAATCCTGGGTAGTTAAAATAAACAGATTCCCAAAGGAGGCTGGGTTCTTGTGAGGAAACACATCCCGCCAGTCGCATGACCAGCAAGGTTCCGGTGTTCTAGTCAGCCTTCAGTTACCAGAACACTAAACACACATCGGAACACGAGGTAGGTACATGCAATTTCTCATGAACCTTCTTCCAGTTACAAGTTGGTGAAGCCGGAGATGAAGGTTTAGTTATCGTTACCTATGAGATTACCCATGTGAATGCAGCATTCTCATTCCAGTGTGACCGTGTTTAGCCAAACCCGCCCAGATCCTGGTATACAGTCTGCTCAGGAAATTTTAGCCTGATTATATTTTTAAGGAGTGTTAGAATTCCTCCAGCAGTAGTGAGAGAATCATGAGAGAATGGTCTTTTCGGACAAGTCTACCCTGAGCACTGGGTTCCCCTGGTACCTGAAATGTTCTCTTTCCCATGAATAAAGCCATGTCCTCTAACACCCCAGGGGCATCAGAGAAAGAAGCAATTTGGAGGCTAACTCTCGCCATCTTTGTAGCTTTCTGATTTTCCAATTAAACTTTTTACTTCTTTCTTCCGAGCAGTTTTACCACGCGGTGTCACATTTTCAGGGGAACAACGGTTTTCTGTATACCAAGCTCTGCCGAGCACTATACCCAGCTGTAACGCAGCATTCTTAGATCACTTCTTCCCACGGCAACAAGACGGGGATTATACACACACACCAAGCTATGTGGGTTAAAAAAGAATGAGACACAGCATTGCAAGGCACACTGTACCTGATTGCCGAGGAAGAACTACGGAGAGAAAGAATTGGGACGGGGAGCACGTCAGGAAGAGAGAAGAGGAAGACAGGGAGAAAAACAAGAAAACATTTTATAGGCTTTCACAGTGCAATCATCATGAACATTTTCGTAAACCACGGGGAGTTACAAATCAGGGCACGCGATGTTGTTGTTTGACTTGCTCACTGCCCCTAGTGCAGAAGCTGGAATTCAGCACTTCACAAGGGCTCGTCTACACTACTGTGTGAAAAAGCCCCCATCTGAGCAAGGGATGTGACATCGACCTAAGGGCGGTCCACAGCGGCACCACGTTGGCGGGAGACTCTATCCCACCGACAAGGCTCCTGCCGCTTGTGGAGCAGGAGTATTTATGCCGGCGGGAGAGCGCGCGCCCCTCAGCACAGTGCGTCTTCACTGATGTAGTGCCGTCGGGGAGACGTGCCAAAATCTGAAATTCAACAGCACCCAAGTGTCGCTCTTAACTCCTCCCTGCCCAGCCCTGCAGGAAACCGCGCTGGTTTGCTGCCAGTCTATCCCAGTGAAATAAAAACAGGAAGTACCTGAACGCAGATCCATCGCGCAAATACTTTGCTCACCCTTTTTAGACACCAGCTACATAAGCAGAGGTGTAACGTACACACATAAAACTTGGAGGCAGTTACTGTCTGTGATATCTGTCGATACCACATCCCTGACCGTGAGCGAGCTAAACCCTCTGAGAGCACTGCCACATTCATCTCCTTGTGTTATAAGGCAGATCCAAGACCTAATGCACCGGGAGAACATGCTGACTCTCAGCTTGTTCTCTTCTCAGAAAGTCACAGGTGGAGATGATCACAGACCATTTATTAGGGATGTAAACAAGTAATCGGTTAATTGGTTACCTGGTAAGCATCAACCTTACTGGGTGATGCTTACCGGTAACCGGCACCCGGCCTGGCTGGAGCAGCCCCCACCTTCAGTGCACCAAGGGTGGTAGCTGCTCCAGCCCAGCCAGGCCCATCGCTCTGCATCACAGGTATGGAGCTGCTCCAGTTCGGCCAGGCCCCGGTTAACCATACAGCTGAACCAGTTAATATTTTAAACGTGATTTTATATCCCTCCCGTTTATAATCAGGTGCCCCTGTGTATCGCCTCCATTATGGCTCTCCCAATAGAGAAACCCCTCTCCTCCCCCCCGTAGGTCTAATTACTAACAAGGAATGAGCGTATTCTGTTAATGGCCTATTGAAGCAGCCTCCCCAGAAACTCTCACCTCCAGAGACCCTCTGGCCAGCTTGGGGAATAAGGAACTAGTGTGTAAGCTCTTCGCGTTATTCCCTCACTGCAGAGCCCACGCTAAGTGCCTGGTTCCAATTCCCGAATGCAAGTGATTGGTCTAATCTGCACTAAACATCTCCGGAGTGAAGAGGCTAGCACAGGTAAAGAGCCCGAGTCAATCACTGGAAGAGCGAGGTCTCTGGAGAGTATGAAAACATCAGGCTGCTGTCGTTAACGTTAAAACGGGTCCTTCTCCCTGGCAGGCTCCCACCCAGTTATGGAATTCAGAGACTTGGTGCTATTATGGCCAATGTGGATTTCTTCCTCTTACCCGATACTTATTCTCTCCAATCTGCTCCACTTGAAACCTCTTTGCACACTTGCACTGGGCCACCTGCCTTGTGACCTGTTGCAAAACGAGAGGGACAGAGATCAGGGGTTGATCATTAGCAACTCTTGTACTGGACACACGGGATGCAGGATACTGGGCGTCCAAAACAACTGGTCACTTGAAAACGTTTTCCATTTGAACGCTGAGCGTGGATCAGTGCCTCTGGGATTCTCCGGGTGCTCATCAAGGCAACCACTTTTTCTCTTTGGATACGTATTTAAGAAGCAGACCGATGGGGAAAAACGAAGCCCTCCAGGGTACCCACTCAAATGCTACTCTCCTTAGAAACTCCGTTACCTCGTCCTCAATTTTGTCCGCATCTGTGGTCGGTCGGTAAGCATCTTTGTTCGGATGGAGAGCAGCCACGAACTCATAGTGATCGATATAGCCATCCCCATCCCCGTCGAAGATGTCAGCCACGGCCGTCATCTCTAGCTTCGTGGTGGGGAACTCTGGAATGAGAGATGGAAACAGATACCTCCGTGTATCCTCTTTTCTCACCAGCTGTGCAAAGAGAATATTCCCCCCCTTCTCCCCCCCACACACATTCACGTTTCCTTATCCAGAGTCTACATCACAATAGCCACACAAAAGGAAACAAGGCTACATAATTACAGGAGTTTCAAAGGATAATACAGATTCCAGGCCTCAAGCAACGCCAGCTTCTTGGCATGTTGCAACAATAGCTCACGTGTGGGGCGGGACTGCCGTGCTATTATTTCACAGCTGACCTCCCCTGACAGAGGTGCAAGAAATGCGCCTTGCATTTGTCTCCAAAGTGGTGGGAACAAAGTTTCTCGGAGACAGATTTATCAGGTTTTAAGAACATAAAAATGTCCAGACAGGGTCAGACCAAAGGTCCATCCAGGCCAGCGTCCTGTCTGCTGACAGCAGCCAACACCAGGTGCCCCAGAGGGAGTGAACAGAACAGGGAATCACACCCATTGCCCATTCCCAGCCTCTGACGCACAGAATTTTGCGGAAGCTAGAGATGTAAACATTGGTCAAACCAGTTAACCGGTTTAACAATTCAAATTGTATCTTTTAACCATTAACCGAGGTCACTCCGGTGGGCTGGTGCAGGGCAGCCACGGTTGGGGTCCTGTTGGCCCACCGCCAGGGTTTGAACCAGGTCCAGTTAACCAGTAAGCCTAATGCCGACTGGTTAACCTTTGACATCTCTAGCAGAAGGATGGAATGAAACAGATCAAGACTCACTGGATGCTAAGATTCCATCAATAAACTCCTGCCGGGTGATTTTTCCATCCTGGTCCTTGTCGATCCGCCGGAAGAAGTCCATCACCCGGGATTTCTTGTGATTCATCCAGCGCATGTATTTCTTTCTCCAGATGTCAAAGTCAAAGTTCGCAAACTCCTTCAACTGAAAGGCCAATTCGAGTCAATGGGCGTCGAAGGGACAGACAGAAAACTCCCCCTCCCTCCCCCCTCCGGAAGATCTTGCTGAGCTAAGAGTTCAGCGACTAAGTCAAATTTGGGGGCTGACTGCAACTTTCTGATTATCCCGCACCTCTTCAATGCACCACGTATAACTAGGCCATTCCTCTGAAACCCATAGCCACAGCGTTTCCGTAACGGAACAGGGGCCACAACGTGTCCAACAGCTGCCATATGGACAGTGTGTCACACAATCACAGACTCAGGAAAAAAGCAAAGCGTCCTCCTTATTTTTAAACATACCCGTACGCAGATAGAACACGGACGGATGCACAGACACAAACACAAGTCATATCTTTTCAGGCTTCTAAAAACAGGGGTCTCTTCCCCCCCCAGACATGCCCAGTTCCTTTATTTTTGGAACTTCAAATCCTTTCCCACATTGAACATCTGCATTGTTCTACCTCACTTTTTGCCTAGGCAGCTGAGAACAGAGCTCCTGCATGCTTTTTCCAGGAAGGACAGAAGTTTCTCCTCTGAAGAGGATAGCAATGTTGCTCCAGGAGCATGTAATCCAGCAACACCAACCTGCCTTTCCCCCTTCATCAACTTGACTCTAAATACATCTCATCTCCGCAGACCTGGGCCGTAAGACCCAAATGATGCTTCCAAATGCAGTTCCCTGGAACCGCGGTGCACACCAATAGCTAAGACCAGTTTACATCACGGTTCAGTTAGGCGACGTCGACACTGCACGGCTATTTTGGGATACCAGAGGTATTCCGAAATAGCTACCCTACGTCTTAACAAGCTGCCTGTTATTTCAAAGTATTTTTCAAAATAACGGGCGTGCTATTTCAGCATCCCTGTAGCCCTCGTTCCACGATGGTTAAGGTACGTCTCGAAATAGGGCGTTATTTCAAAGTCTGGCGCTGTGTAGACGAGCCAAATTTCAAAATAAGCTATTTCGAAATAGAATGAAAATAAGACATGCAATTTGCGCAGTGCAAATTGCGTGTCTTATTTCTACTTTAGGGTGCTGTGTAGACACACCCTTAGTGAAGCTGAGGGTCAGGACATTTAGGACTGATTTTCAGGAGCCCTTCAGCTAAGAGTTCAGAGCGGCTCAAAGCAACACCGTTTTAGTGCTTTAAAAAAAAGCTCCAGAGTTAAAAGGAACAAAGAAAAACGTTAATACGGATAAACTGAACTGACCTACAGAAAAAGCAACAAAAAACAAAAACACTCACTTCTGGGCATAGCTGCTTTGTTAAGCATAAATAAAAACAAAATTATATTAGAGGTTTTAAAAAAATATATATACATAGTAGCACTGTATTTTTTAGACTATTAGTATTACTCCCAGCCGGGTCTGACTTTGATTAGCAACAGAAGTACAGGTTGAACCTCTCTAATCCGGCTCCCTGGGGACCTGACCGGTGCCGAACCAGAGAGTTTGCTGGATCTCGGGAGGTCAATATCGTCTAGCAGCATTACCAACACTTCCACCGCCCACTGGACTCTTAGAAGTCATTGAGGGGGTAAATTCGAGCTAAATAACAGCACAGAACACCGAGAGCCAGGGCTGGGGGCTGTAAACAAACTTTCTAGGACTACGGGAAACTTGGCCACACCCATGATAAGTGGACACCTGGCTAACTCACATCATGCCGGACCATGGAGGTTGCCGGACTAGAGAGGTTCAACCTATAGTGACTTTAATAGCACAAGCAGTCAGGTTAACCTGCAGTTACTGTGGAATGTGGCTTTCAGCCGCACTACTGTAGTGGAGGACCATGGCAGTCACAACCCATGACATGCACAACACAGTTTGAGAGGCGGGCGCTAAAGTAAGGCTCTGCCCTTCTCTCAAGAGTCCAGCAAACGCTTTCTCACGGTAAACTACCCCTTGCGTAACAGCATAGCAGGGTCATTACCTCCTCCAGTCTATCAAGCGTGTCATTGAGTTTCCGCTGGCGTTCCAGTGCCAGCAGCCACACCTGCTGCCAGCGGGCTGAGAGCTGGTTAATTCGGGGGTTCTTGGCTTCCGACTGGGAGAAAACTGGCATGGCAGGAGGGGCTGTCTGACTCAAAGATTTCCCTAGGGAAAGAGAAACATGCCGCATGGGATAGTGCGGGAGGTGGGGGCTTGGAGGAGCCCAGAAAAGGAAAAGACAACAGCTGTGTTTGTTTAAACAGAACCTCTCTCCCGGAAGGAGTACGCGGGCAAAAGAAAAGGGGAGGTTAAGAAAGGCTGAGCACCACAGAACTGAGGCTATTGCAGTTATACAGACATTCCTCTGCCATCCCAAGCCCAGCAACTCCTGCGCCCCGCTTCCCTTTGGTGTCGTCTTCCTGAGCTAGACCTCTCAAGGCACGAGGAAATCTTCATGCTAGAGCAACGAGGGTCAGAACTGGACCAGTTAAAGACAGAGAAGAAAAGCTCTTCGGATACGGCAGCCACTGCTGCAAACGCGGCCTCATTTTCCCCTCCACATCCCCTGGCAATCCCCAGCCAGTTCCAAGTGGCTGGCAAAGCAGGTTGTCTTGCTCATGGAGAATTAGAGCCAAGCAAAGGCGATTCCTGCGTGTTTCCCGCCCCACCTCAGAATTCATTCCTGTAGAGCAGGGGTTCCCAACCTTTTTCGGTCCCCGTACCCCCTTGGCTTTTAGTAAACCTTCCCGTACCCCCTATTCAATATGAAAGGAAATAAATTCTAGACTCTAGAATCCACAACTTTTTCACTAACACTACTACTTTTGGAATATTTCAATTAGGATAATCTAGTTATTTACCAAATATTCCCCGTACCCTCTTGACAAGCTTCAGTACCCCTGAAGTCTGCGTACCCAGGTTGGGAACCCCTGCTGTAGAGGATGCACATAGCAGTAAGCTGCAAACATACTGTTGGAGCGGGATTTCTCCATGAACGCTCCATGAGCTGGTTCGGTGGCTTTCCTCTTGTACGTCTTAGTGACCCAGTCCACGTCGGGCTGTTTCCGTGTCATCTCCTCCATAAAGGACTGTTGAAGGCAAAAGGGAGAAGAGAAGAGAACGGTCACATTGATCAGCTCAATGTCAGGCTGCTGTTGCTCGGGATTCCTGCGGAGAAAGTCCAAGCCCGGAGCAGACGCGCGAGCACATACTGAATAGCAGCGGAGTGGCTTTGTGGGAAAGCTTATTCCACCGCTGCGGGTTTGATTTCCAGTCCTGATATTTTGCCCCCTGGGCTGAGTGGAATACAGTTCCTAGCATTACACGTGACAGGCAGGGCTGACCTTACCACACACAGAACACGCAGCTGCGTAGGGCATCTGAAAATCCAGGGCACCGCTGGGTCTTAATGTCCACCCACCCGCCTCCCCCTAACCTCGGTCTGTGGCTCTGCTTCCTCCTCAGTTGATCTAGTTAACTTAGGGCACATCTACACTTCAGGGCTAAAGTCAAATTAAGCCACGCAACTTCAGCTACATCAATTGCGCAGCTTAAGGCGAAATAGCTGGATTCGGCTTTTGGTGCTCTCTACACAGCAGGAAGTCAAAGGAAGAACACTCTTCCTTCGACTTCCCTTACTCCTCGTGAAATGCTGGTTACAGGAGTCGGCGTAAGTCGTCCTCCAGCTCGACATTATTTCAAAATACAGGCTTGTCGTGTGGACGTGCACTACGTTATTTCAGAATACTGTCAGTTATTCTGAACGAACGCTGCTGTGTAGACATACCCTTAAAAGGGAAAAGCAGATCTAACAGCAGAACACTGGACCTGTGAAAAACAGACATTCAGCAGGTACACACGACCAGTTCCTGTATTTACTGTGTTAGTGTACAAGACCTTCATTTAAAATTTGCCATTATGTGCTGAAGATTATAAAATAACATCTCTGAGAAATCTCCCGCCCCCGGACTGCTGCTGTCGGGCATAGAGGCAGCAGTTTAATAGTACTGCATAGGGCCCGGTAAATCTTACAGACAGCCCTGGGGACAGGTCTGGCTGTGATAAGATCATGAAGTAATCCAACCTCTTTCCAAGAAAGGTGGTTGTTACAAAAGACCAGCCCCCCTGCTCTCCAGCAGACTCTCTGCCCCAGGAGCCGGGCAGAGAGGAAGTCAGCAGATATCAGCCGGGGCGTTACCTGATGTTCCGAGATGAGGGCTTTGACCTGATCGATGTATTGTGGCATTGGTTCTTGATCCCGCTGGATCAGCGTGGTCTCGGCCCACTGGATCCACGCTAAGAGTTCCTCCAAGAGCTCAGCGTTAGCCACCAGCTCTGAAAGCGCCGTCTCGAGCCGTTGCTGGTGCTGCTTTGCCCAGGTCAGAACCTGACGGAAACACCAACAAGAGCTGCCGTCAGCATGAGAAACAGAGGCACTTACTCTGGGATGCTCCCCTGGGGAGAAAAGGAAACCAATACCCAGAAGGAAAACAAGGCAGCCACCACTCCTCATTCCATGGCCGACGCATGTTCCTTTGCGAGAACTGATCCAAGTAGACAGGACCAGGGCATCTAGAACTCAGGAGAGGAACCCAGTTTAGATCATACATGCCCTGCTGCTTCCTAGGTCCCGAGGCCAGGAGGTTCCACTGCGATCATCTCGTCCGACTGACTAACGCAGGTCGGAGAACTTCCCCACAAAGAAACGTCCAAAAGAAGAGCCTGATTGTTGAAGAGTCTGATTGTCCCCTGCACGTTGGGGACGAGAAAGAGCCTTCCCTCTACCCAAAGAGACAGGATCCCCTGGGACTCACCTCCTCAAACCTGGCTCGGATGATGGTGATCCAGTGTTTGATCGTGGTGATGCAGTCCGGGTGACACTCAGCCAGGATAACTTCTCCCATCCCTACTGCCGCATTCACATCCGCTCGCTTTTCCTCCACTTTCTTCATGAACTCCTAGATGGCAGGATGCCGGCGAAACAACGGCAGTCACACCCACAGAGACAACCCAGGCTTCCGAACCCAGCCCTTCGCATCCCCCGTTTCTACTCAACACAAGGGGACTTGGGCGTTTGGGACTGAAGTTATTTTCAGTCCAGGTTTATAGAGCACATGGAATGTTCCCTACCTGCCAGTGCCTCCCATCACAACTCCAGTCCAACTCAAGCTACAGCTATTTAACAAACATGGAAAGTTGGAAAAACTCGGACCAAGTGCCCCACTGCTGCTGCCTAATGGTGAGAAGTTAGTTCCTGCCCTTGTTCCTGGCCCACATCTTTTCATAGAATCATAGGACACTAGAACTGGAGGGGACCTCGAGTCCAGTCCCCTGCCCTCACAGCAGGACCAAGCACCGTCTAGATCCTCCCTGACAGGTGTCTGTCCAACCTGCTCTTAAATATCTGCAGTGAGGGAGATTTCAGCCTCCCTGGGCAATTTATTCCAGTGTTTAACCATCCTGACTGTTAGGAAGTTTTTCCTAATGCCCAACCTAAACCTCCCTTGCTGCAGTTTAAGCCCATTGCTTCTTGTCCTGTCCTCAGATGCCAAGGAGAACCATTTTTCACCCTCCTCCTTGTAACGCCCTTTTAGATACTTGAAAACCGCTCTCATGTCCCCTCTCGGTCTTCTCTTTTCCAAACTAAACAAGCCCAGTTCCTTCAGCCTTGCCTCATGTTTTCTAGACCTTTCGTTGTGTTTCAAGAAGGCCTGCTCCGCAGAGGTCTACGCTGCAGTTTAAGTCCAGGGTTCGAAGTCAGAGTGAAGCCTACACCCATTCCGACTACACACAAACTGCCCTAACCCGGAGCGCGGACCCAGGACCCAGCAGGAGCGGAAAGGCCAAGCCTGAGTCAAGCTGGGACCCACCGGTTCAAGCCCTATTGCTCTGCAACAAGGATGCAGCCCTACTGGTCTCATGCCCTGGGAGTCTGCTAGGTTATGTCTACACTAGCCCCCTAGTTTGAACTACGGAGGCTAATGTAGGCATTCGAACTTGCAAATGAAGCCCGGGATTTAAATATTCCGGGCTTTATTTGCATGTTCCCGTCCGGCCGCCATTTTTAAATGCCACTAGTCTGGACTAACTGCCCGCGGCTACACACGGCAGTTAAACAGTAATTCCAACTAAGTCCTTAGTTCAAATTACCTGTTACACCTCATGCCCTGCGACCCCCCCCCATCCCTTTTCTTCTCCGTCTCCTCCTCCTTCCCACAAACCCCTCCCCCAGCTCTATTCCACCCCCGTCCTTCCCCACTGCCTGCCCCTCCACCCCCTCATGCGCCCTTCCCTCATTTCCCCACCCCCTCGCCCCACTCACTAGTGCACAGAAAGCAGGAAGCCTCCCAGCCAGCACACACAAGGGGAGCCCAACTGGCACTAGGACCCAGGAGGCTGCGTCCAGCTGAAGAATTCTGGAGCCCAGACCCAGCCTCCTTCAGCTGGGCAGCTCTGTGCTTGCAGAAATGGGGGGGGGGGGAAGGAGGGGAGGGGAAGGGAGGGGAAGAGAGGGCAGCAGTGGCACCTAATCCCATATGCCCCCCCCATGCCTCGCCTCTGTTTGGGGGGGGCAATACACTCCCAAAAGTCCCCGTGGGGCTTGGGAATTCTGCAGGAGGCGGGGGCATTTTGCAGGCATACAGAATTGCCCCAGGAGTAAACCCTGCCCTCCCGCTGCAGTGTAGACAGACCGGCTGAATCCCCGCGTGCTCCCATTCCCGAGCGACTGGTCACCTTGTGTATGTCGATGAGCGACTGCAACGCTTCGGCGTCATCCGGCAGGGCTCCCGGAAAGCGGAGGGTCTGTTCCGCCTCCGAGAGCCACTCCAGCAGCACGTGCACGGCGGCCCGGAATTCCTCTGCCTGCAACGACACCGAGACACAGAGGCAAGAGTGACACCTCCCGTCAGGCGGGAATCCCCGCCCACCCTTCCGGAAGCCAGGCACCGCGGTGTCTCTGGTAGGATCAGGGGAAAAAAAGAACCGCCTCTGCTCTGTTTGTACAGCGCCTAGCGCAGCGAGCTCCTGCTGCACGCCAGGGGCTTGCAAGTGCTGCAGTGACACATAAATAAAACTGGAGGTGGTCCCGGAGTCTGCTCCCCTCCCTTTGCATTAGCTGCATTGAAAAAGTGAACTAACTCCCTCTCAAAAACTATCTGTGGCCTCAGCTCATTTTTTGTTTCCTTTGGTAGTTCATTCTGTATATTAAACACTCTGTCAAAATACTACCTCGGCCCCTTTTTATCCTTCCCAGGTTTAATGTATCTTCTTCTATTGTTCATATAGCGCTGAATAATTTCTAATTCCCTTCAGATTTGCCCACACTGCGTGTCAAGGCCCAGGCAACCTGTGGAACTCCTTGCCAGAAGGTGTTGTGAAGACTTGGACTTTTAATAGGGTTCAAAAAAGAACTAGATACATTCATGGAGGTTAGGTCCATCAATACTTATTAGCCAGGATGGGCAGGGAGGGTGTCTCTGGCCTCTGTTAGTCAGAAGCTGGGAATGGGCGACGGGGGAGGGATCACTTGATGGTTCCCGGTTCTGTTCACTCCCTCTGGGGCACCTGGCATTGGCCGCTATGGGAGGACAGGACACTGGGCTAGACCTTTGTCTGACCCAGTGTGGCTGCTCTTATGTTCTAATGTAGCCCTCTGCTTTTCCAATCAAAGGTTTTATTCTTCCACACTTTTTTTTTTGTTTTGAATAACCGAGACCATCCCAGCAGCTCTCCCCTGCTGGTGGTTAGCTACTGGGCCACTCCAGTTGCAAAACAGATCTAAACACTGGTGCATGAGACTTCTGATGACCCGGACTCTCGCAGTGCGGTGATCCCATGACACTGACTCTAGTCCCTTACGCCAGTCCCTGTGTGGTCGGGATGAATTATCCCACTGGCATGGAGACAGAGAGATTAAATGATCTGCCCCAGGTCACACACTGTGGCAGAACCGGGAATTGTACCTAGATCATTTGAGTCTTCGTCCAGGAGCGTCCCCACGGCAGGGCAGAGATCGTATCCCATAACACTCCCCCCCACCGCCCCGCCGGAAGCTGGCAAATGCTCGTACAGGCCTCCAGAACCCACATGTCTGGTTCATTCAAGTCTTGTCAAGATTCACCCTCCAACTCGCGCAGGCTCAGAGCCGCGTCCACGAGTCCCTGGAATGGAACGTGAACCTGAAAGCCTCTTTCGCCTCACCTGCTTCAAGGCCTGCTCCAGCCGGGTCTGTTTGGACACGGAGAGCTTGCACACCGTGTCCCAGCGATTGCTCAGCTCCTGGAGCTGCACCTTCACCCAGGTCGTGTCGTCCCGGCTGTTCTCGATGAGTTCCCGGCCTGAGCGCTTGAGCACCTGCACCGTGCCCGTGCGCTTCCCCAGCTCCTTCTGGAAAACCTGCCCAGGGAGCAGAGACAGGTCAGCCACGGCGCTTCATGCGGAGCGTTGCATTCAGTGGTCGACAGACACGGGGCCCCCTCGGGCTGCCGTGTGTCCCGTCTGACAACAGGGGGGTATGGGAAGCTGAACGGCTGGTTGCTCTCTCCCTCCCAACCCTTCTTCAAAGGCTTCAAGTTTGGCATTTTCCTGCTATGACAATTTATTTTCCTTCACACAGAATTGGCTACGCATGGATTGCACAGGCTGCTGTGACCCGCCGGCCAGCGTAAGGGACAGATCTCCTCACCGTTGGAGCCGGGGGGGGGAGAGAAGAGCCGACAGCTACGCCGGGCCCCGGGGTGTGTGTGTGTGGCAGGTCTGTGCTCCCAAAGGGGGCAGGGCCGGCCCACAACATTTTGGCACCTGAGGCGGGGAGCTCAAATGACGCCCCCATGCTCCCTCGCTTGGGCCAAAACTTGGAAAGGTCTCAGTTCTGCCTCCTTCCTGTTCTACTCCTCTCATGGCACTGCTCTGCTACCTACATATGCACCAGCAGCAGACACAATTTTCTACACTCTGGATCCTAGTGGCGCCCCCCCACAGTCTGGCACCTGAGGCGGCCGCCTCAGTTTGCCTCATGGTAGGGCCAGCCCTGGCTGTGGGCGGAAGGAGCGGGGCCGGGTCAGCCAGCTCTCCGTACCACGCAGTGTGTGCCACGTCACCCCCCGCCCCCAAGACTGTAGAGTGGCCTGGAGCATGCCACGCAACATCCAGCGGTGATTTAACAGCAGCGCCCAGGCCCTGGGCTTTTGCGAATTGCCGGGCCCTGGGGCAGCTGGCGGGCCTGCCCACGGTACAGCACACAAAACAGAAGACCCCTCAGCTTGTTTTATGAGGAGTGGCTTCGGAGAACTGCCCCGATACCCAAGTTCCCTCGACTCTTTAGCAGAGCAGCATGGGAATCTTTCACTTTTTCGGAGCAACCGTCGCCCGGGCCGAAGAAATCGAGGCTCAGTCTCTTCCCTGAAGTACGGCGTGTTTAACAGGCAGCACCGTTCCCCCCATGCAGTAGCTGTGTGGAGCCTCTGACCGAACCCCTCCGCCGGTGAAAAGGCTCTTAGCTGAGACCTCCCGAGGAACCCTTCGGCTACGTCTACACTACAAGGTTTTTGCGCAAAAACCCGGGGAGCGTCCACACCTCAAGCACGTTTTTGTGCAAGAAAATCTACAGTCAATCGACACAGCAGAGGGCTTTTGGCGGTGTAGGTAAACCTTCTTCTACAAGACATAACTCCTTTTTGCGCTACAGCTCCTGCAGAAAAAGGTACGCGTGGACGCTCCGCAGGGTTTCTTGCGCAAAAAGAACCTACCGGAAAAAGCACAGGTGCTCTGATGGCTAAGCTTCCTTGCGCAAGAGCGTCCATGCAGTGTGGATGCTCTCTTGCGCAAAAGCGATGCGCTTTGAGATGTGGACGCGCTTTTGCGCAAGAAGTTTCTGCGCAAGAACTCTTCTGCAAAAGGCTTCTTGTGCAAAAACCCGGCAGTGTAGACGTAGCCTTCCAGAGGGGAGTTGACAGGATAGAAACATAGTCCCCCTTCCCCCTCCCCAAAACCAGAGTGCTCCAATCCAAGGCGGAACCGAGCCGAACTGGGGGTGGACGCTGCCATTCCGAAAGCTTCCAAATCAGGCTCCCAGAGACCACAGCTGCCCAGCAGGATGTGCGGCTTGACACCACCTCCTGCCGTGCCTGGCGCTCACTAGGGAACTAAGTTACTTTTGTTTTCCAAAGGGTGGCCGGCAAAACCCACTCTCACCTTATGAGCATCCATCAAGTTCATGACCAGATCCAGATCACCATGGACCGGCTGGTCTTCGGCCAGCTGCGGCTCCACCTTGTACAGCCAGTCCACCAAGGCCTGCAGCGCGTCCATGAACTGGCCCGAGAAGAGCAGGGCTTCTTCCAGCTTGTGCTGCCTGCAGAGAGAGCATCAGAGAACCGCTGAATGGACTTTCCAGCCGGAGCAGCAACGCCACTCGCAATGTGTGATGTAGCGTCAGTACGTTGCTGGTTGCTATGCTAGGGCTGTGGGTGACCCCTACTGGCCTCTGTCGGTAAGCACGGCCCAGCGGGGGGCACCTTGAGGGCCCCCCATGACAGTGACTGAACTGGTCCTACCGGTTACGGGAAGGGCCGGAACAAAGGAAGTGAGTGTTGGGGGAAGGGTCGGTTTTTGGCTGGAACGATGAAGGAGACAGACTAAGGAGGGGAGCTGGGAGTCTAGGGGCCCAGGCACCCCATCTCAAGGGGGCTGAGGCATCCTGGCCCTGACTCCTGTAGCCACATCACGTCTGTGCTGGGCTGTATCCTGGAGAAGCAATAAACTCCCTCTATTCTATTGGCTGGCGGAGCCTGTTTTTGCTGCTACAGGGCTGCAGGATCGGGGGGGGAACCCCCACATGCCGTCACACAGTGGAATCAGGAAGGGTTTCTTTATCTGCCCATCTTTGTGGTGACATCCTCATCCTCATGACAAACCCCCAACAGACTTAGCCTCCTTGGAGATCGAGCGTCACCTGGATCAATCGCCTTACGGGTCTGGCTGGACATTTGGGTGGCATGTCTGATGCCACGCTTGGGCATCCCTTTATTCGGCACTGGTGAAGCCACATCTGGAGGACTGCGTCCCATTCTGGCCTCCCCCCCCATTACAGAAAGGATGTGGAGGCATTGGACAGGGTCCAGTGGAGGGCAACAAAAATGATGAGGGGGCTGCAGCACTTGACTTATGAGCAGAGGCTGAAGGATTTGGGCTTATTTAGTCTTCAGACGAGTGAGGGGGGATTTGAGAGCAGCCTTTAACTACCTGGAGGGGAGTTCCAAAGAGGATGGAGCGAGGCTGTTCTCAGTGGGGGCAGATGGCAAAATGAGGAGCAATGGTCTGAAGTTGCAGTGGGGGAGGTCTAGGTTGGATATTTGAAAAAACTATTTCCCTAGGAGGGTGGTGAAGCCCTGGGATGGGTTCCCTAGGGAGGGGGTGGAATCTCCATCCCTAGAGGTTTTTATGTCCTGGCTTGACCAAGCCCTGGCTGGGAAGATTTGGTTGGGGCTGGTCCTGCTTTGGGCAGGGGGTTGGACTTGATGACTCCTGAGGTTTCTGCCAGCCCTGGGATTCTATGATTCTCTGCTTTGTGACCTACATCCACACCCTCAACAGCACATTTACAATGTGTGATATAAAATCAAGCTCCAGAGGGTCACCCCCTCGCTGGTCCTTCACTGTTCCAACAGTAGAGCCCAGCGTGGATACAGCATTTTGTATCCGCATCGGCTAAAATGAGCTGCGGGTGGATAGCTGCGCCCATAGCTGTGGATGCAGATACCCGCAGATATAAAGTAGACATCTGCAAATTTGCAGAACATTTGTATGTTCCCACAACATGAGAACGAGGGGTCACCAAATGAAATTAATAGGCAGCAGGTTTAAAACAAACCAAAGGAAGTTTTTCTTCATATAGCACACAGTCAACCTGTGGAACTCCTCGCCAGAGGAGGTTGTGAAGATCAGGAATGTAACAGGGTTCACAGAAGAACTGTTTTGCGGAAGAGTTCTTGCGCAAAAAGTCTTCCACAAGAGAGTGTCTACACTGCCATGTGCTTTTGTGCAAGAGCATCCATGGCAGTGTGGACGCTCTCTTGCGCAAGAAAGCTCTGATGGCCATTTTAACCATAGGGGCTTCTTCCGCAAGAAATTCATGTTACCTGTCTACACTGGCCTCTTGTGGAAGAGCTCTTGCGCAAGGGGGTTTATTCCTCGTGGGGAGAGGAATAACTCTTCCGGAAGAAACCCTGTTTTACAACGCTATACTGTAAATTTACGTGCGCAAGAACGCGCGTGCAGTGTAGACAGCAGGCAAGTTTTCACGCAAGAACGGCTGTTCTTGCGTAAGAAGCTGCCAGTGTAGACATAGCCTTATGTTCTTATGTATCTGTAAAAGTGTGCTGCGAATATCTGCATCCACATCTGGGGCTGTGGATACCTGCGGAAATAAAGTGGGTATCTGTGGATTTGCAGGGCTCTATCCAACAGGTTTTTTTTTTTGCAACAAACACTGCTCTCACCTTTCCACAGATTTGCCGCAGACAGTGTCCCATTTGTCCCGGACTTCTCCGAACAGGTTGTCCAGTTTCTGGGTGTCGTCTGGCAACACAGCTTTTTCTTTGAGGGCTCTCCCCGTCCGAATGGTGGCGTCATAAACAGGCTGTTTGGCGCCGAGGGTCTTTTGGAACTCCTGGGTTTGACCCCCCGCAAGAAGAACACAAAGGAAAGGTCGTTAGCAGGCAATACAACCTTGTGAGCGAATAGCTCTGTGGAGGAAATGCCTCCCCTACAACGTTGTGTCTATGCTCCTGCAACGTTACACTAAGGCATGGAATGCGCCGTTCCTCTTGTGGGCTCATCCCTCCCCTCTGATTTTAGCCAAGTGACTGAGCTGCACTGGTTTTGGGGAGAGCAGGTTTCATTTCCCTTCCAACTAACCCCCGCTCGAGGGCCCTGATCACAGCTGGAATGCAAACAAACCCTCCACCTTGTGCTTGGAGAGCTGCAGTTTGATTTTGTCCGGATCGTTGGAAATCTCCAGCTCAGAGTCCAGGTGGTTCTCTGCGTCTTCCAGCCAATCGACCAGCTTTCTCCAAGCTTCATGGAACTGAAATTGCACAGGGGGGAAGTCAGAACTTAGCGCTCACGTCTTCCAGGCCTTCGGAAGGCTCAGGAGACTGAGGCTCGGACCAGGAATGTCCCTCGGGTCCATTTTCACAGCTCTCACCTGTTTGGCCCGTTTCCTCGCGTCGTCGAGCGCGCGGCCTCTGTCCACGGAACGCTGCACCACTTTCTCCCAGCGGGACTGGACGCTGACCAGCAGGTTCTTGATCAAAACCACGTCCTGCTTTTGACTGAGGAACTTCAGCTGGTTCCCCGTTTGATCGAGCTCAATGATCTGGTCCCGGTGATCATTGACTTAGTTGGCAAAAACCTGGAGTAACCAAGATTTACTCTCACGTTAAGAGTCTCAGAGGGGGGAAGCTGTGTTAGCCTGTAACTTTAAAAATAACGAGTAGTCCCGGGGCATCTTAGAGACGAACCAAAATAGATAGCTAGGCTCATGAGCTGTCCCGGGACACTTCATCAGATGAGTTGAAGTGGAAATAACAGAAACCGAGATATATAAAACAGCAGAAGAAGTACCAGGTCCCGTGTTAATGAAGCTAATTAAGTGGGTTCAATGTGTCCCATTCATAGCTATTGATGTGAAAATGCGGCTGTTAAAGGCAGTGGAAATTGGCTTTGTAGCGTGCTAACCAGTTAATATTTTTATTCAAGCCCAGGGTAGCAGTGTCAAATTTGCAGATGAATTCCAGTTCTGTAGTCTCTCTTTGTGATTGGGTGGGGAAATTCCTTTGTAGAAGAATGGCTACTTTTAAATCCGTAATTGAGTGACCAGGTTCAAACGTGCCCCTACAGCAGGGGTGGGAAACTTCAGGCCCAGGGGCCAAATGCAGTCCCTGGCTTACCAGGATCCGGCCTCCATGGCTTATGGCTCCCCCCCGCGGAGCTGGAACACACAAAATCTACCAGCCTGGGCCCCCCCTAGGCTCTGGTGTGTGAGGGGGATGTGGGGAGGGTCTTTCTCCTTCTTAGTCGGGGGCTTCTCACTTGTGGCCCCCGACTGGTTTCCCTGTGAGTCTGACCCGAAAAAGGTCCCTCCCTCCACCCTACGGGTTTGTGCGTGTTACCATTTCTGATGTCTGACACGTGTAAAAAGCCTGGGAGTATCTCTAGCTTCTTCCCCACACAGAAAACACCGAGACTAGCGAGCAACAAACGTTTGCTTTGTAAAACAGAGCAAGTCAGAGCGTTCTACACAGAACTCCTGCGTCCCAAGGTTACCTTGTGTTCATCGACCTGAGACAGCACCGTCGTCAGGATAAGGCTGGGTGGAGGAGCAATGTTTAGACTCTGCTCTGCCAGGGTCAGCCAGTTAATGAAGTCCTGTAGGGAATTCTGGAACTCTGTAGCCAGGCCGAGCGCTTCTTCCAGCTTGGACTGAATTTTAATAAGGGGAAAGGGGGGAGCGGGAAAAGACACAAAGAAAGCACCAAATTCACAATCTGAGGCATTGCAGACAGAGACCTGCATTGTACTCTAAAGGAAACGAACTCGCCAGTGGCAGCTCCCCAGCTCCCACAGAACACGACTTGTTTACCAAGAGGGGATGCCGGTGAAAGTGGCTGTTTCCAAATCAGTTTCCTCTGAAACAAGCGGACAAAAATTGTACAGGAAAGCGGAGACAACTCAATCCTCCACACCCCAGTGGCTGCATCCCCCTCGGGCCTCCAGGAGAGAGGCTGTTCTGGGGATGGGAGACGCCCCTTCAAGCAGTGACAGCTGGAGAACCAGGAATTCAGCCTGGGTAAAGGCCAATTTCTCTCATTTTGTTTGAGAATAAAATGGCCCAAGTGCCAGCGCAATGGAGTTAGATCAGCAGAGACTGTGGCCTGCTGTCCCTTTGAAAGCAGCAGTGACTCTGCTTTTCAGAGCTGGATAATGCTCTTCACGGCTTCTTTTATTTCTTGTTGAACGGCTTCTCTCTTATGCGGACTCATGTTTTATTTTACTTTCATTAGAACTGGGAAAAGTTCAGAAAAGGGCAATAAAAATCATGAGGGTTTTGGACCGGGTCCCATATGAAGAGAGATTAATAAGACCGGGACTTTTCAGCTTAGAAAAGAGGAGACTAAGGGGGGATATGAGGAGGTCTACAAAATCATGACTGCTGTGGAGAAACTGAATAAGGAAAAGTTATTTACTTGTTCATACAAGAACTAGGGGTCACCAAATGAAATCAATAGGCAGTGGGTTTAAGGCAAACAAAAGGAAGGTTTTCTTCACATAGGGCACAGTCAACCTGGGGAACTCCTCGCCAGAGGATGTGGTGAAGGCCAGGACTTTAACAGGGTTCAAAAAAGAGCTATATGCAATCATGGAGGTTAGGTCCATCAATGGCTTTTAGCCAGGATGGGTAGGAATGGAGTCTCTAGCCTCTGTTTGTCAGAGGCTGGGAATGGGAGACGGGAGGGATCGCTTGATGATTCCCTGTACTGGTCATTCCCTCTGGGGCACCTAGCATTGGCCACTGTGGGCAGACAGGCCACTGGGCTGGATGGATCTCTGGTTTGACCCCATCTGGCCGTTCTGATGTTCTCTGTTATAAGATTTACACCATTTTGGTAACTAGCCAGATAGTTAACACTTGGATTTCAGATGTAACTGAAGGCATGCTAACCATATGTCATTGGGGGAGAAATTATCTGAAAGAACTGATCAAAAAGCACCGGTCGTGGCTGTCGGAAACACACTGAAACCTGCGTCCTGCATTCAGCAGTCCCCCAGCAGGGACCGAAAGGCATTTTATCTTCAGACAACGTCTTTCTTAGCAAACATGGATCCTACTTCGGCTCACAGCTTTACCTTCCTCTCCTCCATCTTGGTGCTGACCAAGCTCCATTTCTGTTCCAATAGCGCAATGCTCTGCTCTGTCTTTGAGCCGGAGCCGGAGTCATCGCGGCTTAGCAGGATCAATCGCCCCTTGGCCAGCAGCTGACTGTAGACCTCCTCTTTGACTTTGAGTTGGGCATACAGCTCCTACACCAAACCACCAGCACAGTATTAGAGACACAGATCCTGTACTAGGGATTCGACATCCACTGGAATCCAAGTTTGTGAAGACAACAGAGTTAGGAGCAACAGAAAATTAACAGTGACACATTTACCCCCTCCCTTTGCGTGGTATGGAAAACAGCCCTTTTCCTAGGGCTTCCGGTTGTCCTGGCAAAACCAAACCCTGACCTTGCTCTAAAGTTAGGAGAAGAGGAAGTTGCCTACCGAATTTGGTGGCCCTAGCTCTTACTGTTTAGGAGGAGATCCTGAACAAATGGACTCACAGACAGAAACACAGATGCATAGATAGATAGAAAGAAGGGGTGTATGTGGATAGATAGATAGATAAGATATAGATAAATAATGCTATCAATAGAGAGTAGCAGTTAATTCATTAAGATAGCGGGAAATTCCATCCATAGCCCTCATCTACAAACTTAATACTCCTCTGTAGCCCTGGAGAGATAAGTGCAAAATAAACACTCCCTATTAGACCACACCACCGGACACAGACAGGTTTCTATTCTGACATGTCAGAGAGGTGTGGAGAGGGTGAATAAAGAAAAGTTATTCATTAGTTCCCATAATATAAGGGCTAGAGGACACCAAATGAAATTAATGGGTAGCAGGTTTAAAACTAATAAAAGAAAGTTCTTCTTCACACAGCGCAGAGTCAACCTGTGGAACTCCTTGCCAGAGGAGGCTGTGAAGGCTAGAACTATAACAGAGTTTAAAGAGACGCTAGATAAATTCATGGAGGTTAGGTCCATAAAAGGCTATTAGCCAGGGGGTAGGAATGGTGTCCCTGGCCTCTGTTTGTCAGAGGCTGGAGATGGACGGCACGAGACAAATCGCTTGATCATTGTCTTCGGTCCACCCTCTCTGGGGCACCTGGTGCTGGCCACTGTCGGCAGACAAGCTACTGGGCTAGATGGACCTTTGGTCTGACCCAGTACGGCCGTTCTTATGTTCTTAGAGAAGTCTGCTGAAGCAGAGGCAGTTTAAATCTTTACCATATGGGCATTGAGTTGTTCACGGGCAGTTTCTGGCAAACCTCCGGTAGGTTTGGATGCAGACAGTTGGCTCTCCATTCTGGTCAGCCATAGGAGGAAGTCTTCAATCTCCCCATGGAAACCCTGGGCCTGTTAAGGAACACAAAATGCGCCCTGAAGCAGGGGACAGGAGCAGCCACTGACAGGCTTTCAAGTTTGGGGCAGGGGGGAGAGACGTTCCTGCCACACTGGATGGGGAGGCAGAAAAGAGCGTGGCAAAGACACTAAACAGAGGGTGCGCACTGTACTGGTTTTAAACAATGCCACCACTTCAGCAAGTTCTCACACACAGTTGATTTCCCAAAGAGAAAAGGCTCTTCCCAAGGAGCAGGACTTCCTCTCAGAACAAACGCATCTCTGGTGTGCGAAAAAGTAAACTGCTTTTTACAAACCTTTTGTGCCTTCCATCTGTGGCAGGGGTGGGGCGGGGCGCTGATCTGGCCCCAGGTTTGCCCCTGAGGCTTGGGGCTTCCCCCCCGCCAGTGTCGGGGAGCTAGCACTAGTGCTTCAGGCCCGCGGCCTCCTCCCACACCAGCCCCCACACCTCCACTCTGCTCCTGCACCCTCCCAGACCCACCAACCCCCTGCACCCTCCCTCCCTCCCACACCCGCTTCCTGGCAGTCCCCTCCCACACACTCCTCATTTCTGGCCCCACCCCGGAGCATAGAGGGGCTCACAAAATCTACTAGCCTGGGTCCCCCAGGCTCTGGTGTGTGAGGGGAATGTGGGGAAAACATCCACACAGTGTGCAGCGGCAGTCAAAAAAGCAAACAGGATGTTAGGAATCATTAAAAAAGGGATAGCGAATAAAACAGAAAATATCTTATGGCCTCTGTATAAAACCATCGTACACCCACATCGTGAATACTGCGTACAGATGTGGTCGCCTCATCTCAAAAAAGATAAATTGGCATTAGAAAAGGTTCAGAAAAGGGCAACAAAAATGATCAGGTGTTTGGAACGGGTCCCATATGAAGAGAGATTAAAAAGACTGGGACTTTTCAGCTTAGAAAAGAGGAGACTATGGCCTCCAGATAAGGGAAGCACCTAGAAATTTAGGATGAGCGCTTTCTGCCTGCAAGGGCCTATCCCCGTTCTACTATTTATCTTTCTGGTTCTTTGGTTGTCTCTGTCTCCTGTATAATTAATACTGCTGGGTGCAAACCAAGGATACAATTGGTTAGCTAATTGTGTTACAATAGGCTAGGATGGGCTAGATAACCAATCATTCCACTGAAATTTAAGGTACGTGTGAAAATATTGCTATGTATATCAGAGACAAACAGGAAGTGAGTGGGGGAAAAACGGGAAAAAAGGAAGCTGGATCCATGCCGTCTGGAAGCGAACCCCAATAAACATGGAATTGTTTGCATCTCCGGACTTGGGGTATGGCTGTTCTCGGTTCCCGTGGGAAGGACCAGGGACGATGGACCCTGGGAAGTTATTTACAGGTAGGACCTCCCTGGTCTGGCATCCTCCGGACCCGAGCAGTCCCGGAGATAAGCGCTCTGACATATTCACCGCCCCCTTGCCCCTTCGCCATGGAAAGAGACGTAGAGCCAGCATGGACGTCCGCTGCAGCTCTCTGCCCCCCGAACGAGCCCACCGACCTGCTGAAGTGTTGACTGCAGCTGCTGCTCCCGCTCCTCCGTTTTCTGCACGACAGACTCCCAGCACGAATTCAGCTTCTCCAGCCGGTGGCGCAGGCTGCTGGCATCGTCTCCCGCGCTGGACTCCAGCAGCTCGTTGCCAGCTTGGTTGACCGTTTCCACCGTGGCTTGGTGAGCCAACACATCGTTCTTCAGCACCTGCCCGGGGGGGACGGGGAACGTGAGACACCTGCCGCTGAAATGTGCTGTTACTTCCAGCACTGCCCCAAGGGAACAAAGCAACCGAGAGGTTAAACCTCTCCAATCCGGGACGCTCTGGCCCACCGACATCCATGGGCAGGTGGGGAGGGGAGCCCTGCCCGGGCCGCAGGCAGTGCGGCCTAGTGCCCACAGTGCGGTGGAGAGCACAGCTCTGTCTCCAGGCGGGAGCACAGCCCCGACAGAGCTGGGGGCAACAGGGCCGACAGCCGGAAGGGAAGTCTTGACCTCCCCTGGTCCGGCAAACTCTGTGGTTCGGGACTGCTCAGGACCAGAGGATGCCGGACCAGGGAGGTCCTACCCATAAATAACGTGCCAGGGTCCATCGTCCCCTTTAAGGCCAGATAGAACGGCAGACTGCGGAGCTACGTACGTGGTGTTTTGCAAGTTCCACTTCAATGACCTTCGGGTCCCCGTTGATCGGTTTCTGCGCATCCAATAACTCTTCTGTATGGGTCAGCCAGGCCATGAGTTCTGCTAAGGCGTGCTGGAACTGGCCCAGCGCCAGCAGTGCAGCTTCTAACTTGTGCTGTTCAAAGGGAGCCAAGAAAACGTTACTCAGGAGGGACTGCGCAGAGGATGAGGGCGCCAGAGACTGACAGCCCCCGGGGTGTGGGAGCCCTCCTTCGCCCTACCTGGCGGTGGGCGATCTTCTCGCCCAGGTTCTCCCAGAGATGCTTCAGCTCCGTCAGCGGCTCCCGGATGATGTCTCGGTCTGTCTCATCTGTCGCTTTTTTTAGCATCAGTTCACCTTGGTGATTAAGCTTCTCCATTTCAATCTGCTGCTGGTAAACCTCCATTTTAAACTCCTGCCCAAACACGGAGGGGAGGCAATGAAAAACCAACCGCTGCAGACTCAGCCTCTGACCCAGAGGAGCGAGGTCTTGTCAAGCTCGCCTACCTTCATCTCGTCCAGCTGCTCCTTCACCGTGTCGAGGTCCGTGCCGACAAGAGGCATGCTGCACAGCTTAATCACTGTGTTGTCCAGCCAGTCGAACATGGCCTAGGAGGAAGACGTACCACGTAGGAAAACCAAACCTCCGTGATCACTGACCCTAAGTCACCTCTGCGCCACAGGCCATCAGCAAAGCCTGAGGGCAGATCCCGGCCTCCTCGGACTAGGGATGTGAGCTTAACCGATTAACCAGCTGACCGATATGCCGGTTAACGTTAACGGTATCGGTTAACGTTAACGGTTAAACTCTGGGGCCGCCTCCCCGGATGCAGTATTTAAGCTTTATACTGCAGATCCCGCGGCGCGTGTAATGCTGAGATTATCAGCCGTTACACGGTTACCCTCTTCACCAACTTTTAACATTCCTGCCTAGGACCAGTCCAAGGCAAAAAGATTGGTGGTTTTGATGCTCAGCAAGCAAACTGCTTATTGAACTTCCTTCCTTCTATCCCCACCCCCAGCACAAGCAGCAGAGGAGGGTCAGCTACATTTCCCCTATCTCTCCACTGCCCCCCGCCCCAGAAACGTGCAACTATTTGAGAGGCCGCCTGCAGACTGGGTCCATTTGAAGCCGCCACCTGAGAAGCAGAAGAGATGGGGATGGAACGCACGGCTTTCTGCGGGTCACTGAACGCGGGCCCTAACTTAAGACTGTCAGCGCTGTGTTTGTACAGCACCTTGCACAAGGAGCACCTGGTCCACACAACAACACAAACAGCCGCCCAGAGCTGCCTCACCTGCAGCGTATCCTGATACTGCACAGCAGACTGCATAGCCTCCTCCAGTTTCTCCAGCCGCTCCTTCCAAGTCTTGTTGAGGTTTTCCCACGCATTGTCCATCTGCAAAACCCAGCAGGGCCCCCATTATCAGTGGCTGACTCCGTGCGCCCCAGCATGGCCTCTCACGCGACGTTTACCCGGGCTAGGCGCTGCTGGGTCTCCTACCTCATCAATGCTCTTCTTCACTTCCGGTTTATCCGTTTCCCCACAGGCCATAATTAAGTCAAATCCCAGCCCGCGAATAAACTCCAGTTCTTCGTGCAAGCCATCGGTTTCCTCTTTGATCGTCTAGACTCAGAGAGCGCGATGAACAGAGAGAGACGTTTGGTTAGGGTTCGTTATTCAGACACTCGTTGGGAGGTGCAGGCAGTAGGCACTAGGGCCAGCGATTCCTCCGGCTAGCGACACTTGGCATTCGGGTTGAATGTAAAGATGTTAAAGACTAGTCGACTATCCGGTAAGCATTTGTTTATCGTTTTTTGACTAGTCGATAGGCACTTTCACATTCCTCTTTTGAAATGCGCAAGAGCCCGGCTGGGAAGGCGGAACTCTGCATACAGCCTGGGGCCAGCGGGAAGTCCCGCTGACTCTGGGCTGCACTCGGGTGCCTTCTTTGAAATGCACAAGAGTCCCCAGTGGGGGCTTTTGTGCATTTTGAAGCCATGGAGCCCAGGATCACTGGGGGACTCAGAGTCCCCAGCTGACCCCAGGCTCCCCGCAGCTGCCCCTTTGAGTCGCGCCGATGCGTGGTTCAAAGGGACCGCCGGCCGAACAGCTGATCTGCTGAGTCCCCTGCTGATCCCCAGCTCCATGGCTTAGAAATGCACAGGGGCTCCTGCTGGGGACTCTGCTGCCAGAGTTAGTGGGACTTCCCGCTGACCCCCGAGGGCTGGCTGCCCCCCACCCCACCCTTCCAGCCAAGGCTATGGCCCTTTCACGAGCATGGAACTGCCCCCGCCCACCTTGCCAGCAAATCTGTCCTCCGCAGGTACATTTGGCCACATCTGCATTTGAGACCCAATTGGAAGGTGCAGTACACACGACACGCCCACAGCCCTTACCTCTGCCGCCTCCACCTGCTGTTTGATGATCGAGGGGTCGATGCCTGGGCTCTCCAGGTCGTGAACAATATCCTGCGTGTCCTTGACGGTGCTCAGGAGGGCCCCCATGTCGAGCCAGAACTTCTCTGCCAGCTCCAGCACATCGAGGAATTTAGTTTCCCGTTCCTCTGCCCGAGCCTTGATGTCTTCCCAGAAAAACACCATCTGATCCAGCTTGTCCTGGATTTCTGAAGCGGGGAGGGGGGACAAGTCAGGACTCCTCATTCAAATCCCGACGAGCAATCTCCAGTTACCAAACGCCATGCACACGTTATGACGAGAAAGGTCTAACGCAGGGGTGGGCAAGCGAGCCGGACGTGGTTCACCAAGTCTAGCCCCCAGACGCTTGATTTACCTAACCGTCTGCAAGGACGGCCACTCGCAGCTCCCGCTGCCCATGGGTCGCCGTTCCCGGCCAATGGGAGCTGCGGGGAGCAGGGCCGGAATCGAAACCAATCCATGGCAGGCAGACGCTGGAGACCAGTCACCGGGTCACAGTCTGCAGTTGCCTCTGAACTGGGCTGTACTGGGACCTCCCACTGAGCAGAGCTCCTCATGGCTCGGCCCGACTAGTCCCCCGATAAACAAGACGCCGTTTGGTAATTTGTATATGAGACACGCTACATTTAACAAACCGCCCCGGGAGGAAATGCGCAACATCCCCATGCCCTCTGGGCGGTACCTTTGGCTGCCGGGTCCCTGTCGGCCCCCTGCGATCGCCCGATCAGCTCCTCCCCGCGGCGTTTCAGCCCCTCGAAGGACGGCTGCAGCTTTTCCAGCTCCATGGTGGAGTTTTTGTTTTCACTGATGCACTCCCTGATTTTATCAACTTCAGCTGGGATGGAGGGCGGCATGCGCAGGCGGGAGGAGAGGCTCTCCAGCATCTCCAACATCGGCTCGATCTTATCGTGGAACTGCAGAGGCAAGGCCACCCGGCAGGTGAGAGGACCGTACAGTACCAAATGACTTCAATGCATGCCCGATAACAGTAAGAGCATGTGAACTGCCCTCTTGCTCAAGAGAACCAACGTTTCCTATCATGTCCATTCCACCCGCAGCCTCCAATTCAATGTCTGTCACCGGTTTGGTCTAAATCATCTTTTTTAACCCCTATATTTTAGAAACGTCTGTGTCTGTCTGTCCGTCAGTGAGTCTGTTTGTTCAAGGACTCCTCCTAAATGGTAAGAGCCAGGACCACCAAATTTGGTCTGCAGCTTCCTCGTATCATATCTCAAAGCAAGGTCAGGGCTTGGTTGTGCCGGGACATTGGGATGTGCCTGGAATGGGATTGTTTCTTCTAAAATGGAAAGGGAGGGGTATGGGAGGAGGGAGTTATACAGTGTAGAACAACCACAGGGGGGCAGCAAGGGGCTAGAGATGGGGACTAGACCAGCTATAACCCCTTTGGGCTGCGGGGCATGAATAAAGGGACAGCTATCTACTATATATTCCAGACAGCGTGTGCGTCTATCTGTCCCCCAGCTGGGGGAAATGCACCACTCCCCGAACTGTGCCTGCTGCAGTGGAGAGGCGCTTCTCATGTGGCCCCATGCTGCTGCAGTAGGAGAGGGCTGGGCTTGTCCTCTCTCCCCGGGGCAGGCTGCACACTGAACCCCTCCTCCCCAGCCCCACAACAAAACTAAGAACCCGAGCAGCGCCGGGTACATCTTCTCATCGGTGTCTATATATTCACTAATAACTGTATTCTGCCGCGTCCGGAGTTAAACAAGACGGCCGCTAGGTAAGCCTACAGAGAGGGTTCAGGAAGCTGCAAACCAAATGCAGCAGCAATGTGTTACTGTCTCCAAGCTCACAAAATTCAAGTTTGACTGACATCTCCTTCCCCCAAAGGGCACCGCCATACTAACCCCGACCCATGTGCCAACACGCCAGCTGCCATCTGCCTGTGTTTGGCATGGAAGCCATCTCAACTCCCAACCCGACTGGTGGAAGCACGTGGGGATAGGAAAGGTGAATGTGGTGGTCCTGGGGCTAGAGCAACGGCAGAAAGCCCCCATCTTACCACCAACGGGAAGTGGTTTGGCATTGTCACCATCAGCATTAAAGCTAGTCTAGTACGTACAAGACGGAATGAATGAATGAATAAGGGAAAAGCAGATGTCTGCCCATGGAATCGGACCTGCTACTAGCACACAATAGGAGAAGCCTCTTGTTTCTGCTGTCACGTAATAACGGAGAGGAAGGAGGAGGCACCAGATTCTAGGTGCAAACTCTATCGTCACTAGACTGTCTTAACATGAACAACGTGGGTGAACCAACCCAGTCGCTGCCGCTGAAGCAGAGTATGCCCTGCTTCCATGTAGATCCTTTTTGTAGTCACACTTTTTTTCCCACCTTACAAAACAAGTTAATTCTGAGCAGAAGGCTCACCCAGCCCCACGTCGAACTGCAAACTGCACTTTGCGACAAAACAAGAGTTGCGGACTTTCATTCTTCAGTGTAAATGGAATTAGAGCAGCGTTCCCTCTAGCATTTTCTATCCTTGGGCAGGTTGAATTTTCTTTTGTGCAGGTTGAAATGTCTTATGTGCACCACCAATATTGAGGAAGTGTGTGTGTGTGGATGTGCACCATCAATACAAACAAAACACACACACAAAATTTTAAACAGTACATATGTGTGGAAGAAAATATATTAAAACACGGGATATTTAACAAGGAGTAATGTATATGATATTTAACATGAAATCAAATAAAAAAGAAAATTCACACGACCCTTGGAGAGTACGTGTATCAACTTTTCTAACAGCTCAAGCTAGTATTTGCTACTTCTGACTCATAAGAGCCAGAATGCTACCAAATAGCAAAGATCTGCTCTTAATGCAACACAATACACCATGTATTAATTAGTAACACAGAATTGCAAAAAATCATTAGGTTCAGAGTTTTAGATCTCGGCAACAACTCCAATATTCTGTGAAAAGGATCTTTTTCTTTCCTCTCTTAAGCCATTAACACCTATGAAAACTGTTTGAAATGCCATCATGCAAATGGCCTGGCACACACACTTCCCTTGCAGCCTGCTCCCCCCTCAACACAATCAGCCAGAGAGGATGCAGTCAGTCAGACACCCCAAACAAACTGCCCCCTGCCTCCACCTCACTGCACAGACGCCAGCACCCCATCACCTCCCAATGCAGTCAGCCCCTTAACTCCCCTTTCCCAGGAGGCTTGACAGTGCTGAAGTTCTGCCCCTCTCTCTTCCTGCACAGGGACACTCTAAACTCCCCTCCCCTCTGACTCCTCATCAGCCAATTAATTACTTACTCTCTCATGCCCTCCCTCCCCATCCCCCCAGCCACTAATTGTTTCCTTATCTCCCTTTTTACAGGCTCTGGGAGCCACTCAGCTCAAGCTGGCAGCTGGTTCCATTTAACCGCTTGCTCAGTGAGACACTGAGCCGAGCCAATCAGCTGAGCTCCCTGCCTATGCGGGAGCTTTGAACTTCTGAGCAGAGCTCAGAAAACTGCTGCATGAGCACACAGCTTACAGGGAACCTGGAATTAGATCTGAGCTTGTTCTTGGCAGGTGGCATTGAACTGCATGCAGAGATAGAATACAAGGAGAAATCTTGGGTATCACATGAATTAAGAATCATCCAGCCCAGAGAATGAGAATGTAAACAAACAGCGAATGTGGTAAGGCTTACCTCGGGAGATCTGCAATGGTGGGGCGCAGTCAACACAACAATGAAATGGGACCATGTGGGGGAGACAGGACCAGGCAGCCACACACACAGAACACATTCCACAACGTGAGTGAGAGATGAGACGGAAGGGGCGAGGAGATGGGGGGGAAAAACTCGGAGTTAATACAAGTGCAAACCAAGAGAAGTGACTAAACAGTGCAGGAATCAAAAAACCCAGACGGGACAACAAAACTGTGCTACGGTAAGTATTAGCTGAAGTGCCACATAGCTAGGCACACTCAACCTAGCTGAATGCAACTGAAGTTCTTGTCAGCCTTGTTCCACGTCAGTGTATACTCCCTGCCCTTCCTTCCACGTAATTCTTCCCTTTTAGGACTCCTCCACAAAGTCTTTATACAAGGGAAGCGGATTAACTCTCCCGTGTAAATGATCTTGTAGTTGTTCATTCTACGTACCAGGGATGTCAACGTGTAGCCGTGAACACGGTTAACCGATAAGCCTGCGCTTACTGGTGAACCCTCACGCTGTATCAGCGGGGAAGGGGGGGGAGGGGAAGAGAAGAGGGAGGGGAGGCGGGAGCCAGTGCATGTGGGGAGTTGGCTTTAAGCTCCCACCTGACCCCCCCCCAGAGGCAGCAGTGGGGGAGCAGGCGGGAGCCGGTGCTCACTTTTAAGCCAGCTCCTGTGGAGCCGCCTGCCCACCCCCCACGCTGCTGCCTCTGCTCCCGCCTGCCCCCTGCATGTAAATGTGGAACCGCTTAAAAATGTTAATGTATTTTAACATCCCTAATATGTACAGTAGTTCCCGGCTTATGAGGAACAAGATCCAGCTCTCTAAGCTTTACTCGAAGTCTCGTCAGACCCTCCCGTCATGGGCAGGTGCTACAAAGACGTATTACCCTATTTACAGCAGGAGTCAATCTCTCTCTGTACAGCTTTTGCAAACCCATTGGCACCAGACTCCCCTACCTCCCTGAACGGGCAACAACTTCGCAGATCCCCCCACTATGCACCAGCCTGCCAACACACGGCTTCCTAGAATGGCTACAACCAGTAATGGGGCTTTAGTTGTAAGAAACAGGGCAAAAGAAGCAGTGCCGGGACCCGCCTCCCCAAGGGAGCTGGGATAAACACCCCCGCAACCCTGCAGCTTCCTCGCCTGCCAGGAGGAACATACCTGCGTGGACTGGGAAACAGCTTCGTCTAGGGCCAGCGCTCGCCGGCGCACCTCCTCTTTGATTCTGGCGTACAAGGCCTCTGCCGTCAGATACTTCTCCTCCACCATCGCTCCTTCCTCAGCGTTCAGCTCCTTCAGCTGCGGTCCAATCTTCAGCAGCTTGTCGATATGAGGCTTGTGCTCCGCTATAGACTCTCTCAGTTGCTACAGGATGGAAAAACAGATTTCTACTCAAACCCACAGCGTAGTTATTTCATGCCATCCATATCCCGGGCATCTCTTGGGCCAGCCTGGGTATTTGACATGTGCCAATCCCCACTGGAGTTAGTCGTCATGCTTTGGCTTTGTCCGTCATGGGCGGCGGGTGAATGCCCAGCTGCGGAAGGCAAGCCTCAGCCCTGCCCCTTCTGCCTGAGGCCCCGCCCCTGTAGCCAAGCCCCGCCCACTGGTGGCAGGGGAAGCTGGGCTCCAGCACAGCCCCAACCTTCCTTAGCGGCTGCCCCAGCTGATGGTGGTTTAGGCATTTAGGCAGTTTTGGGAAGGCTGGGCCTTCCCTGGCCTACGTTACCGGCCGCCCATCCTACCACAGGAAGGACTGACCTCAGGGTTATTTCTCCACCTTCACCCAACCCTGACAGGTGGTAAGAGCTGCTCTTTCGTTGCACGTCTATTCCTTCCGGCAGCACACTCACCCGCCTATGGCATCGTTACACCCAGAGGAAAAGCCACAGAGACGACCAGTCTCCCAGGGGTTTACCTTCAACATTTCTATTTCAAATACAAACTCCTCATGGGAAGTCTGGCTTGGATAAATGGGCTATAAGGGGGGTAGAAAGCCGGCTAGACTGTCGGGCCCAGCGGGGAGTGATCAACCGCTCGATGGCTGGTTGGCGGTCGGTTTCTAGCAGGGTGCCCCAAGGATCTGTTCTAGGACCGGTTTTGTTCAACATCTTTATGAATGACTTGGATGAGGGGATGGATTGCACCCTCAGCAAGTTCACACATGACACTAAGCTGGGGGGAGAGGTAGATACCCTGGAGGGCAGGGATAGGGTCCAGAGTGACCTAGACAGATTGGAGGATTGGGCCAAAAGAAATCTGATGAGGTTCAACAAGGACAAGTGCAGAGTCCTGCCCTTGGGACGGAAGAATCCCAAGCATTGTTACAGGCTGGGGACTGACTGGCTAAGCAGCAGTTCAGCAGAAAAGGACCTGGGGGTTACAGTGGATGAGAAGCGGGATACGAGTCAACAGTGTGCCCCTGTAGCCAAGAAGGCTAATGGCATATTAGGCTGCATCAGGAGGAGCATTGCCAGCACATCTAGAGACGTGATTAGTCCCCTTTATTCGGCTCTGGTGAGGCCACATCTGGAGGATTGCATCCAATTCTGGGCTCCCCATTACCGAAAGGATGTGGACACAATGGAGAGGGGCCAGTGGAGGGCAGCAATAATGATTCGGGGGCTGGAGCACGTGACCTACGAGGAGAGGCTGAGGGATTTGGGCTTGTTTAGTCTGCAAAAGAGCAGAGTGAAGGGGGATTTGAGAGCAGCCTGCAGCTACCTGAAGGGGGGTTCCAAAGAGGCTGGAGAGAGGCTGTTCTCAGTGGGAGCAGGTGGCAGAAGGAGGAGCAATGGGCTCAAGTTGCAGTGGGGGAGGTCTAGGTCGGATATTAGGAAAAATGATTTCCCTAGGCGGGTGGGGAAGCCCTGGGATGGATCCCTAGGGAGGGGGTGGAATCTCCATCCCTAGAGGTTTTTAACTCCTGGCTTGACAAAGCCCCGGCTGGGATAATTGAGTCGGGGTTGGCCCTGCTTTGGGCAGGGGGCTGGATTCGATGACTCCTGAGGTCTCTCCCGCCCTAGGGTACTATGACTCTATGATGTGATCAATCCCTGCTTTGGATTCGATTCCTACCGTGCTTAAAGAGCTACCAGCCACCTACTGATCTGCAAACAACACTCAGCAGCGAAGCTAAGAGTTCGGTCACCGGTGTGACTTCCAGAGACCCCCGTGGCATTTCCTGGTGCAGTGAGGCTGGAGCTGTCAGCCTTCCCCCCGAGCCTCCCCCCGTAGCTCCCAGCTGTAGCTGGCAAGGGATCCTCTCCCAGGGGCAGCCATGGGTGGACCCCGCAGACCTCACAGCTCCAAGCTGCTGCCAGCAACGGGGCAGCAATGGAGTTCTCAGCCACCACTGGTGGGGCCTCCAACAGCAGTGGGTAATGGACCCTCCTCCCTTCCCATTTTGTCACAGCAATTTTTAAACAAGTCAGCAACAGCCCCGGGGGCTTCCCTGACTTTCTGATTGATGCCTGGGATCCATCCGGGACTTTTACTAAAAATAACCACGTCAAAATCTTAGCCTTACTCATCGAGCCCTTTTAGCCTCCACTACATCCAAGGAGCTGGGTCCATCCCCCGGGGGTAAGTGACGCACAGAAAACTCTCCCCTTTACCCTCATATCCTCTTGCTGCTGTTTGAGCTGCTCATGATCGATTGCTGGCGGGGGTAACTGGGCGATCAGCGCGTGTGTCTCCTCGATCCATGGGCTGAGCTCCTCGTGCGTCTCCCAGAACTGGTTCACCAAGACCTGGGCGCGCTCCAAGCAGGTGTAGCGCTCGGAGTGGAGCTGGCTCACCGCTTCGTACTGCTGCACCAGCGAGTCAGTTTTCTCCTAGGGGGGAGAGGAAAGAGCGGCTGACGGACGCCGTGGGGAAGAAAAGGAGCTGGCGGCAGGCTGTGCACGCAAACAGTGGAGTTTCACGCGACCGAACAGGGCGCCCGAGATCCTTACAACGTTCTCCTTAAACGCCGCAACAAAAGTAAAAGTTTAACAAACGGGAAACGAGTCCTGTGGGTATTAGAGAGGGAATCCTTTTAAATCAAGAAGAAATATACAAGGAAACGGACAGATACAGGAAATGTGCACTTCATCCTCCCTATATTGAATCCAGGGGTGGGGAACCTCGGGCTGGGGGCCGGATGCGGCCCTCGGCTTCCCTGGATCCGGCCCCCGAGGTTCAGCCTCCCGTATTGGGGCACCCGCAATGTCCAAAATCTACTTGCCTGGGCTCCCCAGGCTCTGGTGGGCGAGGAGAATGCGGGGAGGGCTTTTCTCCTTCTTAATCGGGGCCACGTCAGTCAGGGTTTGTTTGGGGTTTTTTCACTTGTGTGTGGCCCCCGACTGATTTTTCTGTGGGTCACTGGCCCCCCGACCCAAAACAAGTCCCCCTTTAATCCATGATTTGCCAGGAGGGGCTCTGCTGTCGGCTCCCGCGCTGGATGCCCCCAGGGATCCAAGCTCTGCCTTTACCTGCAGCATCGCTTTCTGTTCTTCTCCGCATGTCCCGAAGATCTCGCCCCGCTGGCTGAACAGCTCGTCCATGGAGTCCTTGTGGCGAATGATGTCTATGGAGAAAGCCTGGGGGAGGGAATGCTCAGAATGAGAAAAATCCGAACCCGCTCCAAGCCACTGAACGTGCTGTTTTCCCACGGCGCCTGTCCCGAGATTGCTGCCGCCAAACCAAATCGCCCGCGGCGCCCCGGTGAGCTGACTTCGCCTACGGATGACGGCGTGTTTTGGAATTTCACTCATTAATTTACATCTCTTACAGGGGGCTGGGGCCAGCCAACTGAATCAGGACTGGTTCTGACTCGCAGCAGCTCACACATCAAGCGTATCTCTACTGTTCAGGAACCCAGCAGCTCTCCAAACTCATACGGAAACTCCAAGGTGGCGACCGAACTGGGAGAAATTAGGCTGCCCTTTGCGCCTTACAGAAGAGTGAGGGAGGTATGCTGAGTTCTGCCACTAATTTCCTGAGCGACTTTAGGCAAGTCACTTCCCCCAGCCCCGTGCCTCAGTTTCCCCTCCTGCAGCGAGATGCTCCAGGTTGCACCTATATAGACCGAGACACTCTGGTCCGGCAATACCTGAGGTCCGGCAGGACCACAGATGTTCCAGGATCAGACAGTCCGGGGGTACTAGGGGCGCCTGGCGCACTGTGAGGGGGTAGTTTGACATGTGGCTCAGCAGGGCTGCCGCGGGGGGGTTGGGTGGGTAGGTCGGGAGCCAGGAAGCCTGGTGTGCGGCCCAGCTGGGCTGCCCGGGGTAGCTGGGAAGCCCACTGGGGTGACAGAGGGTTCAGAAATGCTGCCTTCCGGTCTGGCAAAAATTCCCTCATCTGGGTCCAGCCAGGTCCCGAGGGTGCCGGACCAGGGAGGTCCAATCAGTGACTCACTTCCCAGGGGAGCTGTGAGGCTGAATCACGTTTTACACTTTTTAAAGCCCCGTGAGACAAGCCTGCTGACGAAAGGCTCCGTAACAGACCTCATCTATATTCCAAGGGGCTGTATGAGTAACAACACGCTCACAAGGCCGAGAGCCGAGCTTAGCTCCATTTAACTCAATATGTGACGCTTCGCTTCCGCTCTTTAGAACAACAGTGGTTCTTTTTTCGGTTTTGCAGAAGCCGATAAGATGTTCGGGTCCTATTGCTGTCTGGTCTGGGAAAGGACACAGCTCTTCAGTGAACGCTCAACTGGAGGGTCTCAGCTTATTCACCAACAAAGTCTCTTTTCCTTTGCGGTCGCTGGTTGGCCTCAGTCATGGTGTGGAGGTCAGTACCTACCACCCAGATAACCAGGGCTTGACAAACCGTGGCAAGAGCTACTTGCCGGCACTGCGCATGCGCGCAGCGCCAGTGAATAGGGCACACGGAACGACCGGCTGAAATCTACTTGCCACGGACAAGTAGAATCAGCGGTTTGTTGAGCCCTGCATATAACACTCGGCACATTTTGGCTCCAATGACGACCACCCGGAGGGCAAACAAGGACCAGAGACGGTTTTCCATGGACGGGACCGTCGGTGATACGCAGATCGAAAATATTTACGGGGAGCCTCACGACTCGAAGTTCACTCTTCCCTGGCGGCTTTCATTCGGTCCTTCACAATATTCAGAAACGCCAGGGTGGGGTGCGAGCTCCGGGGTGGGGCTGCATTAGAGGCTCAGGAAGAGGCAGAGGGTTGTGGGGGGGAGGATGAAGGCTCTAGAGTAGGGCTGGGGAAGAGGGTGGGGTGTGTGGGGGAGCTCTGGGGTGCTCAGGTCACGGCAGGGGGGCTCCAGGTCTGAGGCTGGGCCTGTACAGCTGCAGTGCGAGGGAGGGATGGTCTAGGGCTGGCCTACCTGGGACATGGTGGGGGGGCTGTGGGGCTGGCAACCTGGGCCACAGGGCTGCGGGGAGAAAAGCACTTCCAGGCCAGGCTGTGGCAGGGGGCTCCAGGTTCAGGGCCCCCGGGCCACAGCTGCATTCAGACTGAGGGAGGGTCGCCCGGTTCAGGCCTCTCCTGACCACGGCAGGCTGGAGGCCCGGCTAGACTGGGGTTGGGGTGGCCCTTCTCTTTGTCGTGTGTGGGTGCCGTGAGCGCCTGCGGGGCACTAACCAGGCAGCCGCGCGGCCAGGACGCTTTCAGGGAACTTAGACTGTGTGTGGACAGAAGCCTAGAGACCCCCCAGATTTGCGGCGCCCCAAACCAGGCGGTACCGAAGATGCGGGAACGCTCTGAACACACGGGTCAGGGCGTGAGCTGGCACCAGAGTGACCCTGTAAAATGGACAGTCCCTAGAGACGACGACTGGGTATTAATGCAAAAGGGAAAAATAAAAAACCTATTCCAGGCTACTGTGAGAAACTGTTTCCTAGCGCTGGCTAGGAACGGGATGGAGCCCGGGCTACCGTCCACAAATGGACAAGGGACTCTGATGCAGCAGTGAAGAAAGTGTGTGGAATACCACAGCTTCTAAGACAGGGATGGGCAATCATTTTCGCAGGGGGCCACTTCACGAATTTGATACGTGGTCATATCTTCCAACCCAGGCCTTCTAAGGAGGGGCGGGGCCTGGGTTGGAAGGGGTGGGGCTAAGGACCAGCCTCTCCCCAGAGTTGTCTGGGGCCGGAGGGTCTGAAGTAAAAACACAGCAGAGGGCTCGTGGCTCCCAGCCCCACCGCTACCGTGTTGCTTGGCAGCTGCCGGGGGTTGCTGTGGCTACTTGAAAGGTTTACAGCTCTGGCCCCTGCCGGTATCGCACTGCAACCGGGAGCGGTGAGCCATTTCAATAGGATCTTCCTGCCTGAGCCACTGCCTGGGAATTTGGGGGTCCGGGGCACAGGATATAAATAGAAAGCAGTCAGATGCAGTCTGTGGGCCGGATCAAAGGGTTAAGTGGGCCGGATTCGGCCCCCGGGCCGCATCTGGCCCCGCCCTGTACTAAGACATGTAAAAACGCGGCTGTCTAAACAACTGAAAATTAGCCTGAGGAGGAGCTGGCCTGTCGGCCGGCCTGCACCAACAGGGCTAGAGACCTTTGTGTGAAGCGTCGTTTGTGTAACTCAGCTGCATTTTAAACACACCCCTCTTGTGGGACCTCAAAAATTCACACTCATCTTTCCCTGGGGAAGGGGATCTTTCCAACTCGCCGCCACAGTGGAAAACCAGAGCTGAATGGCCAGTCTCTGGATACGTCCAGGGCTCAGCTCGATACAACCAACGCGCCTCCCGAGAGACAGACAGTGCCTTACTTGAACCAATCAACTCTCCATCCTCGCTCCCAAATGACTCTCCCCCATTACAGACCTTCCCCAGTCGTCCCCCCCAGCTCAAGCCTCTCCTACATGGTCAATGCATCGTCCTAACACAACACCCCCCCGCCGGCCCAGCGATGGCTTCACTCACCACCTCTGCTCCCGGAGCAATTTTCTGCTCCCCCCTGCTCTGGACAAGGAGCAAGGCCGTGCCTGTCCTGTCCCCGACCCACAGAAGCAGGGCATGCGTGGGGCACGTACCTTTTGGACCTGCAGCTGGGCTGTGGTCTGGTCTTGCTCCAGACGGATTGGACCAAGGGCCATCAATTTCCGTTTGGTCTCAGCCACCCAGGCTAACTCTGCGTCAGCAGCTTGCTCATACTAGCGGACAGGGAGAGGAGACCGAGCGCAACAAGTTAGCGGCACACACAGAGCAAGGGCAGCGGCGACGAGGGCGCACACACCGTGGGCCAGCAGCAGCGACACACACACTGACAGGGATGGCAGAGGTCAGCCGGTTAGCATTGGGCTTTACGGGGTAACCGGCTGGACGGCCAGCCGCACTAGGCTGGAGCAGCCCTGAGTCGGGCCAGCCGGTTGGGAGTGGCAGGAAGAGCCAGGCCTGTGTCTGGCCGGTGGGACCCCGACCACGTGGGGGCAGCAGGCAGGCAGTGGGCCCACACCCCAGCTGTGCCACAGAGATCCAGGTGGCCAGGCAGGCCCCAGTCCTGGCCATACTGGAGTGGACTGGGTGGGCCGGTGGGACCCTGAGAGGCCCAGGCAGCCAGGAGGGACCCCGGGCATGGTGGGGCAGGCTGGCGAGCCTCCGACAGAACCCCCGCCACTCTGACACAGCCCGGGAGGTTGGGCGGGAACCCGGCCCTGGCTGCCGTCTCCTTCCTGCCAACGGTTAACGGGTAGAATTGTATCCGTTTAACCGGTTAACTAGTCCCATGGCTATTTACATCCCTAAGACAGACAGGCACATTATAGAGCGAGGACAATGGCCTCACAGCCACCTACACCCTCCCGCCCACAGCGACGTGGACTCAGTCAGAACAAGAGACAGGCACGGCCATGTGCAAAGGAGCTCGGCACAGCAGGCCTGACACCACGCTTAGCCAAGGGTAGGGCAAACCCAAGGAAGACACAGCCGGACACAGATGCAACCACCTCACACCGCCACACAAAGGAAACACAGCCCTCTCCTCAGGCCAACACCATCAGCAGGTCTAATTCCATCGTGCGATCGGAGGGAAATGACCAGGGTTCTTTTTTAAAGAAACCCCCCCCCCCATGAAAACAAAGGCAGCTCTGCGCTGAATAACGTGGCAATAGCTGCTCCCGACCCTGAGGAAACATTTCCAGAGAGGGGCCTCGGAACAGGCTTAGCAGATTTCCCTCTTTTATGCACTTGGAGGGACAATGTCGATGTGTGTTTTTAAGCAAAGGTGGAACGGCTCAGGCTATATTGGCCGCAGACGTGGCGATGGATAAAGTTAAAGATTTAAAACGTAAAACACAAAGCGTCAGATCCAACGCAGACAAAGCCGACCGCCTGAAATCAAACATGGATGAACTTTCAAGCCGTTTTTTCTTCCTTTCCTTTCTTAAATGCGGATGACCATCGATGGAATTATTCTTTGGCAGTTTGTGCGTAGGGTGAAATTGAATGTCCTGACATTTACCAATACGAATCGAACCCTTCCAAGCCTGTCTTTAGAGCAGCCGAGAACTCTCTTAAAAGGGGCCGCCCCTTACGACAGCTCTCTCCTTTTGCTCGGTGCAGCTCCCGACAGAGAACATGCTTGTTTACACACTGAAAGCAAAGCTGCAAGCAACATGTGTCCCCTTTTAACAAACCTGTAAAGAGACAGTACCCTTTTCCGCAAGAGCCATACAACCAGCCCTGGGTTTTGGATACAGGGCTCCCATGAAAAAGGCCAACAGTGGGAAGAGCCGAGCAGACACACGTCTCAGAACACTCACGGGATTTCAAATGTACATTATACATTTGGCTAACCAGAGTTCATTTGGGTCAGCCTAGTCCATTACACGCTGGGTGTTCGCCGGCAGTTGAAAGGATTAATGCTCATTGCCTGGACGAGGGTACTGGCTTCTTTAACAGATTTTCAAGCACAGCGCAGCACTGCAGCTAGAAAGTTTAGCACTACAGAGTCTAACGAAACAAGCCCCTTCACGCCCTTTCTGTCCATGAGGAAAGCGACCTCTCTTTTGCACAACGGTTTTGTTTGGCTAGGTCCGTTTGTGCTTTTTGTGCTCAGAGTCATTGGTAAAAAGTTTTGCTCCTCACTACAGGTTGAGCCTCTTTAGTCTGGCACCCTCGAAACCGGACCGGTGCCGAACCAGAGAATTTGCTGGACCACGGGAGGTCAATGTTGTGTAGCAGCGTTACCAACACTGCCACTGCTTCCTGGGCTCTTAGAAGACACTGAGGGGTAAATTCGAGCTGAATAACAGCACAGAGCACTGAGGCTATGTCTAGACTGCAAACCTCTTTCGAAAAAGGGCGTCTAGACTACAACCAGTACTTGCGAAAAAGCAAGCCGCTTTTTCGAAAGAGAGCCCCCAGGCAGTCTGGATGCTCTCTTTCGAAAAAGCACAGTTTGCATTACATAGCATCTTTTTTCGAAAGAGCACTTTCAAAAAAAGGCGTTCTTCCTCGTAAAACGAGGTTTTCCACGGTCGAAAAAACTGCCGTGTTCTTTCGATTTACTTTCAAAAGAACGCAGCAGCAGTCTAGACACAGGTAAAGATTTTTCGAAAAAAGGCCACTTTTTTCCAAAAAATCCCTGTAGTCTAGAGACACCCTGAGAGCCAGGACTGGGGGCTGTAAACAAACTTTATGGCACTGTGGGAAACTTGGCCGCACCCGTGATAAATGGACATCCGGCCAACTCAAATCATGCCAGACCACAGATGTAGCCGGACCAGAGAGCGTCAGACCAGAGAGTGACGGACTAGAGAGGTTCAACCTGTACTCTCCTCAGTCTCCAAAGAATGAGATTTCAGGAAGATTCTGATTTTGGAATAAATCCACGGGCTGCGAGAAGGGTGGATTACATTCCTATACCTGAGAGTCACCCATCACCAGTTTCAGACCCAAGACACCAGTGCCGCAGCTCAAAAGCCAGTAGCACGAAGTTAATACAGAACTTTTCCAAGAGGCACCGAACTACCTAATCACCCAAACCAGCGTAAAGTCCGACTGTTCCGGCACCAGCTAGACTCTTGCCCCAGTTCTAACCCGCAAATTCCCAAGCCCCTTCATTTCTCGGCATGAGTTGCTGCTCCCCCACCGTGCAAGTCTTCCCGACCGTGCGGCTGCTTAGAAGCCGTGGCGAATCCGCTGGCGTGCAAGCCCCCACCACCCCGCCCCTGAGCGAGGCACAAGAGGCTACGGGGTTACCTGCTGCGACCGCTGTATAGCCGCATCGATTTCTTCCACGCGCTGCCTGACGGTGTCGCTGACCGCCTTGTACTGCTCGTTGGTATCCGACACGAGCTTATCCAGCCCCTCACGGGCGCGCCAGGGCACCAGCTCCAAGAGGGCGCGGCTGACTTCGTTCACCGTATCCAGGACGAGCCTGTGCTCCATAACCTCCTTGTTGAGCTCCTGAGGACAACACACAGCGAGAGCTCACACCCCGTCTCCGTTAACACGGGCACACCGCTGGCCAGAGGGCATTCCCGCGCTCGCATCAGCCACCGCCCTTCATCCTTTTCACCGGCAGGAGACCCCCTGTGGAGCGTCCCCGGCCGAACGGCAGCCGTATGGGCCACGCCTGTCGCTTAGCAGAAACATCCGCTTGCCGGGGTTGTTCAAGGCCACAGGGGAAAGGAGCACAGGGAGCATCTGTACAACCGCAGATCCATGCAATAGGCAGGTGCACATCTGGATGGGGTCAAGGGCTCTTGTACCCTTTTAGAAATGAACCCTGCAGCCAACCAAAACCGGCCCTCCGTGCAGACCATCGAGGGCTGGCTGGTTTCCTACAAAATCAACGAGGAGTCCTCTGGCACCTTGCAATTTGTTTGGGTGTCAGCTCATGGCCTAACCGCCTCATTGGACCACACCCCATCTGCTACGCCACGAGGGGCTTGTTCACCGGCACCTCCCCCACTGCGAGACGTGCCAGCGCTGCCCTCTGCCATGGACACTGGCCACACCAGACTGCCTCTGTGCAAAAGAATAAATGGCCATAAATCCGACCTTGAGAACGGTCAAAACCCAGCAGGAGAGCACGTCCCGCTCCTTGCACACTCGGTAACAGGCTTGACAGAAGCCAGGCTTCAAAAAAAACAACAACAAAAAAAAGCCCTTCAAAACCAGCCTGCAGCGTGAAACCACAGAGCTGGGATGCCCGGGCAAGGCTGACACCATCAGGCTGGGTAGGAGGAGAGTGGGCAGGGCCGGTTCACCCCAAAAAGTCATTCTCCTTCTTCTGGGGTTCTCCCTTTCTCAGCCACTGCTGGGGCCGGGCCAGCGCCGCCCTGCTTGAACTGATCTCATTGGCACCGGCGCCGCCATGGAACATTCCCAGCTCTGCAGGCACCCGCCTGCCCAACGGAAGCTTCCACTGCGTGCGCCTGACAAAGGGGACGCGAGCCCACCAAAGCGGAGGCCCAAATGAATGTGTTGAGCTGTCAGGTGCCCCAGGACTGCTGGCTGCTGAAACTGACTAACCCAGCTCCCCCCTCTGAGACTTGATTTCTTGCAGGTGTCCCAGCAGGTGGGGGTCTTGGGGAGAGACTACGGATTCGCCCAGTGCACGCGTGCGAGAGAAAGCGCAGAGGTGTCTGGGGGAGAAGTGGCCGAACGGACAGCTGAAGGCTGACATTCTGGGGGGGGGGACGACTGGGACTGGCAGGGACATGACGAGAGACAAGGAGGGAGGTTCTGGAATCTCCATTATGGGGATATGTCAGAGCAGGTTGGGGACACGCCTGTCAGGGATGGTCTAGACCAGGGCTACTCAACACGCGGACCCGCGGGGGCTGTTTGGGGTTACGTGGGGCTCAACACGGGGCCCGCGGGTGGGAGCCAAAACAAAACAGGAGTCAATAGAATGGTCTTCTGTTGCAATGCGTTTGAGTAATTACATTTCTGGACTGTCATTGCTCATTCAAAGTGCTGTCATATGGGTGGAAATCGGGTAAATGTTGCATTGTATTAATATCAGCAGAACTGACTTAAATGGGGCCTGCGTGTTGTGTAGTCTTGCCTTAATCTTTGCATTCATGCCCGTCAGTGTGAAAGAAGCTATTTGCATATATTTGCATATATATTTGCATGCATATGCAACCACGCTTAAGTTGCGGCCCTCGGCTGTAAGTATTATTGTGGCCCCCGGGCCTTCCAAAGCTGAGTAGCCCTGATCTAGATGGTGCTCGGTCCTGCCGTGAGGGTAGGGGACTGGACTCGAAAGCCTCTTGAGGTCCCTTCCAGTTCTAGTGTTCTATGATTCTATGAAGAGTGGATGAGCAAGGAGGGGCAGTTGTGAAGAGCAAGGAAGGCCAGAACTAGTCACCTGAATTAGACTGGGGTGGAAACTTGGGGGGGGAGGGCAGTCAATCAAGGGGGGAGCATGGAGGATCCACGTGAGGGCAGGGAAGCTGAACTCCAGAGCTGCATTTTGCATGGAGGGGAAGGGACATGCGGGGGGGGGGGGGGGGAGAGCGCGCTAGAGAAGCTAGAAGAGAGGAGGAGATGTCAGGCAGCGGGCACTTCCTGCTTTTGTTAACGTACATTTTCAGTGTATTGTTGATCTCGAAGCGAGCGATGAGGCTGCTGACTTGCAGCATCCCGTAAGCAGCCCAAGGAAGGTGCCTCAGCCCTTCTCAGGAGGAAATCCCGTTGCTGTCAGCTCTACTGCCGCAGCGCCGCAGCCATGGACCAAACTAATATTTCCCTTCCGTTACCCCCACTCCTAGGCACGGCGCTGGGAGAGCCACGTCTCCCCCCGCAGCCTCACTGGAGCACCGCAAGCGCCTGTGCTCATCGGCTCTGCTGCATCCCCTTGGAACGATCCACCCCAGCTTTGGCCACCGAGCGTCATATCTCAAAAGCTCTGACCTTCTGCCTCTGCTGGAATTGGGGGATCTGCTCCCCAACGGGCGACTGCCCCCCGCTGGACATCAGCTCCTCCTCCACCTCACTCATCCAGCTGGTCAGCTCCTCGTGCGTGGACTGGAACTTGGTAGCCAGCTGCCGCGCCTGCTCCAGCGTCCGGAGCGCCTTGGAGCTTGTGGCTGTGATGTCCGAGTAACGGGTCTTGATGCCGTCCAGTTTTTCCTGGATTAGCAACACCTCTTCCCCTGCGGGAGGGAGGCACAGTTAGTTCTGCACATGCGAGGTTGGGTGGGTTTGGTTTAAAATCCGCCCATTTTCCCGCCGCTTGTTTTAAAGGGCCCCTTTCAGAATCCCTTTTCAGCTACTCAGTACGAGCAAGACGCCGTGTTCACAGCCCGGGAGTTACTAATATTTTCCTTGTAGCCAGGGAAAATTCCTCCTCCTCCTCCCAACAGAAACAAACCCTGCAATGTCGTCTTTAGTGTGCAAAACTCCAGTGTTTTGGTCTGGACTAGGGTGCGACCCCTCCGAGAAAGAGGGAGCCACTTCGGAGCGGGCCGGGAACCGAGAAAGTGGGGGATTTCTTTTGGTTAGATCAACTTTTCTAGAACATTTGCTCATCGTGCAGACTACCTCTTGGTACACAGACTCCCTCAGCACCACCTCTCCTCCCACTCACGAACGGATGACATCTACATGGCAACTGCAGCAGTTGCTTACATGGGAAGTAATATTAGGAAAGAGCGGGGTGTATTTTTAGCCTCTTTTAATGTGATTTAGCAGCTGAAAGGAGGAGCCGAGCCCGTGATGGGTTGCAAGCCAGACCACCAAAATATAAACCACGCAGCCCTCGTGCTTGGGAACCGCTGCTCGACAGCTGTTGGCGTGTTTACAAGGAGGGCCTGGCCATGGCTCTGCAGGGTGACCCTTAGCTACCACCGTAATAAAGACGTTCAACACGAACTCGGGGTCTACTGCACAGAAAGATCACGTGTGCTGCTTCATTCAGTGCTGCAGCATCTCCAGGGAATCCAAGATCAACAGCCTCCGCTGAACACTTTGCAGTCAGTCGCAACTTGGGGGAGGAAATCGGTTCCGAGGCTCCAGAAGGGGCGTGGCCCAGAAGGGGCGGGGCCAGAGGCAGCCAGCCTTCAGAGTTGCTTGGACCATGCCACGCCTCCCCCTCTCAACCCTGGGCCCTTTTAAATTACCAGGCCCCGGGGGTTTGCACCCTCTTGTTAATGGGCCTGATCTCTTCTAGTACCTGTGGTTTGTTTCAGAAGCGCTTGCCCGTTTTTAATGGCTTGGTCGACATTCTTCTTTCGGTTCACGATCTCCTCGTTCAGGGCCTGAATGGAAAGAACCCAACAGCCGTTACCATCTCCGAGAGGAGGCCCTTCAACAGCCAAGTACAGCCGAGTGAGGAGACTGACCCCAGGGAAAGCACAACCCTTCTCGTTCCCTGTGGCCCCGAAGGATCAGAACCAGGCATGTGGCATGGCCCTCCTCCTCCCACATCACTACTCGTCCCTGGACGGCTGTAGGTCTTCTAACTCCGTGCTATCCACTGGTCTTTACCACACCCGGCCTCTGCAGCCTTGTATTAGAAATGAACCAAAGACGAAATTGACCGGCCTAGGCTTAAACACTTGCACTGGCCCAGATGTGTCAGGGGTAGGAGCACAAGCCCACCCCCCCGCAACACAGCTGTGCCTGACAAGCCCCCAGTGCTGATGCAGCTCTGCTGACGAACATGTGCTCCTTCCAGCACAGGTAACGTAACTCAGGGAGGCGGTGTTCCGACACCAGCTGCGCCAGCATCAGCCGTGCCTGGGCTGCGTCCACACTGCAGAGCCCGGGGGGGAATGGAAACAGACCTTGCCCCTCAGAAGCAGGGGCCAGTGCTCAAGAACAGCACGTTGCTCGACTCTTTAAATCACAAGCAACAAATAGTCCCGGGGCACCTCAGCGACCGCCAACAACCTAGAACATCACGACGAGCACCTCGGAGGAAGGGGCTTTGGCCCACAAAAGCTCCCGGTGTTCTATACGTTCGCCTCCACGGTGCCCCAGGACGACTCGTTGTTTTTAAAGTTACAGACGAACCCGGCTCCCTCTCTGAGCTGCTTTAAATCCGCTTATTCTAGGGAGCAACACTGGACGCTGTCAAGAAAAATCGTGGCTGGTTGGGTTTGCTTCGGCCAGGACTTTGATGCAAAGCATGCGGATAGTTTACACTTTACGGGACACCAGGACACCTTTGAGGGGAGCAGGCGGGGAAGAGAATTGTTTTTAATAAAGGAAACCAGTTGAGTGCCCCCACCGCAGAAGAGAGACCCGTTTGGATGCAGGCGAAAATGAAAGTCAAAGAAACCAAAAATGGATCCAAACAACGAAAGAAAGGGAGGGAGGGAGATGAAAGAACGGAAAGTGGCAATACCAGCTGGTCGGCATGCTGCTTCTGCAGGATGTCCCGCTTGTAATCCTTTACGGAAACCGAGCTGAGCTTGTCCTCAACCTCGGCCAGCCAGTTGAGCACTTCCACCTCGTTCTCCCCAAAGAGCCGAGCATTGCACAAGGCCTGAGCAAGCAGGGCTGCCTTCCGGCTGCACCGGTCTTGAATCTCGCAGTACCGGGCCTGCAGCCAGTCCAGCTTCTCGGCCAGCAAGCCCTGCTCCGCCAGGCAGCTCAGGGAGGAGAGAGACTGCCCGACACTGACTGCCTGAGTCACAGCTCTCGCACGACCCTCTATGTCTTCCTCTAGCGCCTGCCGATCCCGGGTGACAAAACGGACAACGGAAACAAACGATCGAAAATGGAATAAAATGGGGAAGGGGGGAAAACAAAAAGAAACTAAGAATGAACTTAAATCATGATCAGACAAATTAAAGAAAAAAAAAATGATAACAAATCAACTGGTTGCAAAGAGCGACAGACACAACAGTTACACTATGGCCAGCGAACAATGGGGCACGAGGCCACGATTTCCCACGTTCGCCGCATTTCCGAAGCCTGTGGCAGCTTTCCCCATCACCGTGCAGGGGGCTTTCTGCACATCTCCGGGTAACTATGGCAGCTCTGTGTTTGCCTGGGGGCTGCCTCCTACCTTGTGCCGGGCGATCTGCTGCTGGATTTTAGCTGTCTGAGTCCCAATGGGCTCAGAATTTGCTAGTTTCTTCTCCGTCGAGGAGAGCCAGTCTGAAATCGGCTCCGTGGTCTCATGGAATTGTTTAGCCAGAACCAGGATATCTTCCAGTTGCTTCTGCCTACATCAAAACAACAACAAAACGGCTAGTTAGGCGTTAGGTCTTTCTTTTTTTGTTTTTTAATCTGGAAAGTTAAGCAATGTCAACATCTGAGCGCCACGTCAGCCACCAACACTGCGTGGCACGACAGACCTTTTAGCATCGGCTGTGGCCACAGAAGCCCACGTGCAAACGCCTGTCAGCTAAGAGATAGAAAGGAGGAAAACAAACACCTCTCCTCAGTCCTGGTGTAACATTTTGTCTGGCCAGGGGAGCCAACTGACTTGCCAAGCCCCTGGCAAGGTGGAGGGCCGGGGCCTTGTGTGGAAGGGGCGGGGCCTCGGCTGCCAGTCCTCAGCACTGGCCAGACCGTGGAACCCCCTCCTCCCAGAGCTGCCTGGAGCACGCTGCACAGGGGTCTAGCACTGATTTAAAGGCCCGGGGCTCCAGCTGCTGCTGAAATAGTCGCCCTCATCAGCATGCCTGTGTCAGCTAAACTGGAAATGCAAGCACAGCCATTCCCTGGAAGCTGCAGAATAACGCCCTTCCCACTGCTGCTGTGGTAGGGTCCACGGCAACTCCCACTGAAGTCAATAAAAAGGCTTCTGTTCTACACTTCGATTTTTCTGCCACCCCCAGCCTTGCCCTAGACACCCCTCGAAACGACAAGGGGGCACGGCTAAGATCCTTGAATCGCAGGCTGGCTAGGACTGGTGCTGGTGAAAGGTTCCCGATTGAGGCCGCGGCTCGTTTATTCAGCCGGATTTGCAAAGAACCGAGGCTGGCCCTGATGGGTGGCTCCCCTCACCATCAGACGAGGCCACGCAGCCAAGCGCACCCTGCAGAGGAGAGGCGAGCGGCGGCCAGGTGCAAACGGTGCTCTGGAACTGAAGCTAAATGTCAAACCAGGAGGAATAAAAATAAACTGGCACTGGGAAGTGAATTAATTTCATCCCAGCATCTCCACAGCAGCATCAAGCTGCACCATCGGTTTCCCTCTCCCAACATTTCGGTGTCGCATGTTTGCTGGTTCCAGGATTGTCCAGTAAAGGAATCTCACTCAACTTTCCAAGTGTTGCTATCCGATGGCTGCAAACAGCCCACACCAGTGTCTAGTGGATTCACACCGGCTGCAAAACCAAAGCGCTGCACTAGCAAGATCCAGTCCTAGATCTGTTAATCAGACCGCTGGATGGTAGGGATGCGAACAGGTAACTGGTTAACCGGTAAACATCACCCTTACGGGTGATGCTAACCGGGTAACCCTAACCCTCGGAGCAGTACCCGGGAGCAGCCCCCAGCCAGCAGGTTTAACTGGTTAATCACAATTTGACATCTGTACTGGATGGAAAACAGTTTAAAAACTTACGCACAAATGCTTCTGTCAGCAAGGGCACATCTATAGGTCCCATATGAAGAGAGGTTAAAACGACTGGGACTTTTCAGTTTAGAAAAGAGGAGACTGAGGGGGGATATGATAGAGGTCTATAAAACCATGAGTGGTGTGGAGAGGGCGAATAAAGAAAAGTTATTTATTAGTTCCCATGAGAGAAGAACTAGAGGACACCAAATGAAGTTAATGGGTAGCAGGTTTAAAACTAATAAAAGAAAGTTCTTCTTCACACAGCATGTAGTCAACCTGTGGAACTCCTTGCCAGAGGAGGCTGTGAAGGCTAGGACTGTAACAGAGTTTAAAGAGAAGCTAGATAATTTCATGGAGGTTAGGTCCATAAAAGGCTATTAGCCAGGGGGTAGGAATGGTGTCCCTGGCCTCTGTTTGTCAGAGGCTGGAGAGGGATGGCAGGAGACAAATCGCTTGATCATTGTCTTCGGTCCACCCTCTCTGGGGCACCTGGTGCTGGCCACTGTCGGCAGACAGGCTACTGGGCTAGATGGACCTTTGGTCTGACCCAGTACGGCCGTTCTTATGTTTACGCAGCCGGGCTAAACTGGAAATAAGCGACGCAACTTGAGCTAATTGAGTGGCTTTTGTCGAAATAGCTTATTTCGACTTTTGGCACGGTCTACATGGCAGCTATTTCGAGACCGAGCGCTCTTCCCCCGGCTTCCCTTCCTCCTCGTACAACGAGGGTTACAGGAGTCGGAGTACGCCATCCTCCACATGATGTCGAAATAACCGCTTGTGTGTAGCTGCAGACTATGTTGTTGCTGTGTAGACCCGCCCCTAAGCGTACAGTGAAATGGACACCGAACCAATACTGACCTGGTCTCTGTGTAAAGTACACGAGACAGTGAGTTCTGCAAACCACTGCAATATACTGACCATTAAGGCCTATGAGAGACATTACTACCACACTTTGCCAACGTGCCAATAAGATGGCAAAACTGATCTTTGCAAAACTGCTAAGCAGCCTAAGGCAAAGCGGGGGTTAGGGACGTATACAGTCGTTTAGAAATGTAACTGAGCAACCACTAAAAAGCCTAGCGGGTCCACGAGCTGCGAGCGCTGCAGTATAAAGCTTATTGACGTGTATAACCGCTAGGAGCTGCCCCGCTCCTGGCCCCATTCCTAGGGAGGCTTCGCTGCGGGCTCTGCAGCCAGCTCCCCGGGCGCAGGGCTGGCAGCCCCAGCTGGTCCTGCTCCTGGGGAGCCAGCAGGTAACCTGTAGTGGGGGACTGGGCTGGACCTGCCCCCTACTGGGGGTGGGCGGGAAGCTGCTCCAACCCCTACAGGTTAACCAGAACCAATAAGCCTCAGTTAACTGGTTAACCATTTACATCCCTAGTGTAGGCCTACTACATAGGTTTACACTGAAGGAGGGTCTCCGAGCAAAATGATAGATTCTAAGGCAGGGCAGGGCAAGATGTGGCCTGGGGGCTGGATCCGGCCCACCTACCACTGCAGCTGGTCCTTTTCTATGTATATCCTGCTGCCTGTGTCATCCAATGTACAGGCGGTGGCTCAGGCAGCAGGACCCTATTTCAATGGCTCAGGGCTCCCGGTCGCAGCACTACCCTGGCAGAGGTCGGACCCGCGAGTCTTTCAGATAACCGCAGCAACCCCAGGCAAAGGCTGAGCAAGGCGGTAGCAGCGGGGCTGGGAGCCGCGAGCCCTTTGCTAGGTTTGTCATTCAAAGCCTCCAGCCCCAGACAATTCTGGGGGGAGGCTAGTCCCAACCCCGCCCCTTCCCCCAGGCCCCGCCCCTTCTGGGGGTGGAGCTGGCCTGTGACCACATAGCAAAATTCATTAAGTGCCCCACCCCCCCCGTGAAAATTACTGCCCACCCCTGTTCTAAGGCTGAGACACCCCACTGGGATCATCTAGTCGAGCGCAGAAAAGCAATTCAGACACTTGCGGCTCTCCTATTTGCTCTCCACCCTCAAATATCCAGCACGTTCGAACCCAGATACAATGGGGGCAAAGAAGGCGTCTGACGCGGGGCACAGAGGGATTTCTCCCCTTTCAGAGCGGACGCACAACAAAGTCGCTTCTGCCGACGTCTGCTCCTTACCTGGCGGCTGCCTTGCCAAGCAGGCCTGCCCATCTATTTTCCAGACTGTCCAGCTGGCAAACGATCTTCTCTCGGTCCGTTGGCTCGGCCGACTGCGCTATGCGCCCGCCCTCTGCCTGGATCATCTCGACCGTGGCCTTGCGATCGTCCAAGAGCCGCTGCAGCAGCTTTTTCATAAACAGTGAGACAAAGAGGCGTAAAGTTACCAACTTGAGTCAGCAGCGCTGCTTTTGCCTCCCAACACACCACACCTCCCAGGGTCTCTGAGAGCCATTCAACACTGGGCTGCCTCCAAGCCCAGCTGAGCACATCAACACGAAGATTTTTTTCCCCCTTCCAAACTCAAAAGATAATACAAATGGCTCAAAGAAATCCAGAACACTCGATTCAACGGATACACATGAAATTTGCACCCCGACTGGTATGTTTCAACATTTGCTCAAATACCTCATTAAAAAGATCTCCCATAGGTGTTTAAAACTTTGCTTTGCCATGATTAATATGCACTAACTTTCCAGATATTAACAAGTTGGATTCACAACCTGCTTGTTTTACCTACAGACCAATTTGTGTTTGGCCAAACCTCTTCTGTGTGTTTATTTGGTTCAAATTCTGAAACTAAAACCCTGCTCTACACTAGGGATGTGAACGGGTAACTGGTTAACCATTAACAGGTGATGCTTACCAGGTACTAGTTAACTGGTACCTTGGAGCAGCCGCTTGCGGGTGGAGGGCTGCTCCAGCCATGCGGCGGGGCCAGGAGCAGGCCGCCCTGATCGTAGGGGGGCCAGGAGCCCTCTAAGTCGGTTAACTGGTTAAACCTAAGGTTTAACTGGTGAACTGATTAACTGGGATTTTACATCCTGACTCTACACAACCTATCTGATCCTGATTAAAAAAACTAGCTGTTAGCAGGTGCAAAACCAAATGTGCTGTAAAAGAAAAATAAGCAGGGAGCAAATTTCAAGACAGCATGATAGCAAAATACCACTGGGGATGTAGAGCCAATCTGTTGCCTTTTATGTCATGCTCGTTCTTATTAGCTAGTGAAGACAGCGGGCCTGGGTAAGGAGGCCAGAATCCACACAGAATAATGGTAGAATAAGGCGCAGGTGCAGAACCGTTGCCATACGCTAGGAGAATTACAGGAAGTCACAGGTGCCATCGATACTTTTAAAATGATCCAAATGGAGCAGACACCCTTGTTCAGCTACTAGCTGACACAGCTGCTCTCTGGCCTTGCTGGCTTCCCCTCTGGAGACTGGCGGCACCCACTGGTGCCCCCCCGCTCACCTTCTGCTCCTGGATCTGCGCTTTCACCACTTTGTATTCAGCAGAGGGTGGCTTCTGATTGGAGATGAGCTCCTCCGTGTCCGCCAACCAGCTCAGCAATGGCTCCAAAGCATCCTGGAACTTCCCACAATGCAACAGGGCCTCCTGGAGCTGGGCGCTGCGCTGGGCCACCTGCGGGGTAGAGACACACCCCTCACTAGAGGCACGGGGCTCTCGAGTTACACGAGGTGGCAAGGCAAACGGCTCGCAGCCCTTGGCACCGAGTCAATGGCTCTGCTTCAACCGGGGTGGGGAACCTAATCCGGTCCCCGGCTTGCCTGGATCTGGCCCCCGAGGCTCAGGGCTCCCCCCGCAGCATTGGGGAGCCTGCACTGGCCCTCCAGCCCCCTGCCGTCCCCCATTGGGGCAGGAACACACCAAATCTACTAGGCTGGGCCCCCTTAGGCTCTGGTGTGTGGGGGAACGTGAGGAGGGTCTTTCTCCTTCTCAGTCGGAGGCCAGTGAGGGGTTGGGGTTTTGGGGGGCGGTTTTTTGGTTCTCACTTGTCTGCGGCCCCTACTGATTTTTCTGTGGGTCAGTGGCCCCCAGCCCCAAAAAGGTTCCCGGCCCCTGGCTTAAAGCACAGAGGCTGTGCCCTTTACGTCGGCCGACTACCCCGAGCCACGACCCTGCCTTCCTGCGCCATGCGAGCAAGGCCGGCCAGTGGCGCTTACCTTTTTGTTCAGCGTGTTCCAGCGGGCGTTGAGTGCCTCCATGTCATGCTCCAGTCCCTGGACGTCGCAGTTCTTCCCCGCACTCTGGATGAGACCCTGGCCCACTCCATTGACCTGTTGCAGTTTGACTTGAATGGGATCCACCTGCTCCTTCTGGAACATCTGAACAAGAAAGGGGGAGATCGGTTTAGAGCCTCCCGCTGCCAACAGAGACACCTTGGATGACAGTTGCCAACCAGGGAGCAGGCTGAACATTTTCCTTCTGCTACTCTGGCTGCACTTCGTTCATTGAAGGAGTTTTATTTGTCGCCTAAACCTCTCCTCTGCCCACAGCCAGAATCATCAGCACTACAAGTTTCTGCTGGTTTCGGGCACAGTTTATATGGCTGCATCATAGAATCCAGAACACTAGAACTGGAAGGGACCTCAAGAGGTCTTCGAGTCCAGTCCCCTGCCCTCACGGCAGGACCCAGTACCGTCTAGACCATCCCTGATGTCTATTTAACCTGCTCTTAAATATCTCCAGTGATAGAGATTCCACAACCGGCAATTTATTCCAGTGCTGAACCGCCCTGGCAGTGAGGAAGTTTTTCCTAATGTCCAACTTAAACCTCCCTTGCTGCAGTTTAAGCCCATTGCTTCTTGTTCTATCCTCAGAGCCCAAGGAGAACAATTTTTCTCCCTCCACTTTGTAATACCCTTTTAGATACTTGAAAACCGCTCTCATGTCCCCTCTCGGTCTTCTCCTTTCCAAACTAAACAAGCCCAATTCTTTCAGCCTTGCCTTATAGCTGATGTTCTCTAGACCTTTAATCATTCTTGTTGCTTTTCTCTGGGCCTTCTCCAGTTTCTCCACACCTTTCCTGAAATGTGGTGCCCAGACCTGGACACAAGACTCCAACTGAAGCCTAATCAGCGCAGAGCAGAGCGGAAGAATGACTTTTGTGTCTTGCTCACCACACTCCTGTTAATGCATCGGAGACAGATGCTTTTAAATCTGTAAATTAGGGATGTGAATGGTTAACCGGCAGGGCTGGAGCATCCCCCCATGTGCCGCAGGCAGGGGGCTGCCCTGGCCCAGCGGGGCCTCGCATAGGCATGGGCTGCTCCAGCCCGGCCAGAGTATCCCCTGTCCATGGCAGGTCTGGCCCGGATCAGCCCAGCCCACCGTGGGCAGGGGTGCTCCCGAATAGCCAGAGTGCTCCCCCCGCCCCCATTTAAGCAGTGAACCGGTTAAACATAAGGTTTAAACGACTGACTGATGAAACGAGATTTTACATCCCTACTGTAAAACCCTGGGAAAGCCCCATCTAGCTAGTCAACGGTGATTTACACCAAAAGCCAGTCAGATGCTCAATAATGGAAATCAAAGCAAGTCTCACCCTGGCAGGATTGCACGGGGCTGTGCTAGACACGTACGTGAGTTCTGTCAAACAACTGACACTGGAGACACTGGGAAAAATCCTGAATTTGTAAAGACCGGGGGAACAAGAGAAAGGCCATGAAAGACGAACGTGTTAACTGTTTATCTGAGATCATCCCACATATTTGGCACGGTCTCACCCTGCACGTCCCGTGGGAAAAGCATTCAAACCAAAAAAGGGGTTTTGGAAACGAAGGAAGGAACCTTGCGGTCGGGAGGCAAAACAGCCGGAGAAAAAATCCCATCTTTCCATGGAGGAGAGAAGTGCTCTTATCAAAGCCTCAAATCTCCTGTAATTAGCTGATGACAAGCCAGACCCTGTATTCATTTCCCTTCCTCCACAATAGTGTCATTCAGCCCCAGCGAGGCAGGGCAGTCAAGCAAGGCCACATTGTGCAGGAAACACTGGAACATGAAAAGCAAAATCAGGGAGGTAAAAAACCCGTGATAAATAATACAGCCCAGAATGGGGATGGAGACATTGTTTATACCAGGGCTGTTAGCGAGCACAGATCCATGTTTGACAAACAGACAAGATTAGAGTGTTCTCTCTGTACTCCACAACAGTCTCCTTCGGAATACAGCCGGAGATAAACGTAGACAACCTTTCTCATTCTTCTTCAAGTGTGTTTGAAAACCCCTGTAAGCGAGGCTATGGAAATTGACGAGAGTCTAAACTTTTCAGTTCAGACAGACTCATGCCAAAAACTCTACAGACGCAAGCGCTCGAGTAAGGGTTGGAAAAGGCCTCTGGTGTCAGACAATTGCTTTCCCTCCGAAGGGAGGAAAATCAGGAGCACTCTGCCTGGAAAAAAACAACAACTAATGGTCTGGTAGCACTTTATAGACTAACAAAACATGTCGATGGGATCATGAGCTTTCGTGGGCACAGCCCACTTCTTCAGATGACCGGAGTTATGAGTTTAGCTTGTGCACACCCAAAATAAATAGGAGAGGGGAAGGGGAGGGAAGAAAAAGGAAGGGGAGCGGGTGACTTTGATTCTTATCTGCTTCAGTTTAACTACCCAATCTTCAGATACTTACTGATGCTCTGTCTCCTATCCCCTCCCTTTTTCTTCCCTCCTCCCTCCCCTTCCCCTCTCCTATTTATTTTGGGTCTGCACATCCTAAATTCATAACTCCAGTCATCTGAAGAAGTGGGCTGTGCCCATGAAAGCTCATGATACCATCTACATGTTTTGTTAGTCTATAAAGTGCTACCAGACCATTTGTTGTTTTTTTCCTGTAACAGACTAACTCGGCTACCCCCTGAAGCTTCTGCCTGGGAAAGACGGCCTGGCTTCCCTGGCTTTGCCCCGTTTTCAGAGAAAAATCTTTTCCTCCCCACGTAAGTTGAGCCGCTTGTCTACAGAGTGGAATGGTGCCAGGAATATTAACTCAAGAGTGCTGGAAGACACTGTCCAGAGCTACACGCTTGTGCAGAATGATTCTGTGGTTATAAGAAGTGATGGTGACATGAAATAACTAATTCTCCAAACACTTTGGTTACTGCTCTTATATGGAGCTGCAAGTACACGGCAGGGCCAGGCTGATAAGGCAGGCACGCGGATGTTTGACTGGCGCACGGAGCCTCTTCCAATGCACTCTGACCTACGCCTCCAATATAAAGCTTCCCTTTTTCAACTCAAAGCTTGACACCCCTTTTTGCTGGACCCGAATGCACAGCCCGTGGCACTTGACAATAAATAATTATCACCTGGGAGAGCGTAATCCAGAAACCAAAGCCCATTTACAACGTAAATCACACGCGTAATCGCATCTGGAGCAAATACTTCTAACGCATTTACTCTTCAATGCCAAAGTGCATACACAAGACTCCAATGTTTTAGCTCGTTCACCTGCACCGGGACTCAAATGTGAAACTAATATTTAATGTGCAATCGATCTTCTGCATAGAAAAACGCGATGCGGGAGGTTTCCTCAGAGCTGTATTTGGTGAGCATTCTTGACTAAAGGCTTTAAGGGCGTCCCTCTCATGCTGACACCCCTTTCCAAAGACTCTCTCTACATTCTACTTTGTTCCCATCATGGATGACTGCATCCTGTGATCTCACGCCACTTCTTAACCCTTTGAATGCTGAGCACGAGCACGGCGCTCAGGTGGGAATTGTCTGCAGACGTGCCAGCACGCCATTGGAACAAACCTCCGTGGCAATGCTGGAGGTACGTTTTTGCTTCACGCACCCGGCACACGTTAGACATAACTCAAGTTACAAGGCATTTTCCTGATGCAAACCTAACCCTATCAATGGCTCGAGGCATCATTGGCTCCAAAGGGTTAATAACTAGAACCATTTAATACAGACTACAGTCCCCCTGGAGAGGCAACAATGAAACCGAAGCAGTAAATCCCAGATAATAGCCACATAAAGTCAGTACCTTGATGTCTCTTTTTCTTCCCTAATTTACTGGCTAGAACTTGGTTTGGCAGCGAAGGCTGCACTTAAACCAAAAACCGACTGATCTCTTCCTGGGTTTCCCTCCATTTCAAAGCAGTTCTCTGATGCTGAGTTGTCTTTGGGATTTTTACAAAGAGGTGGTATAGCTCAAGCTACCACTGAATCAGGCTTATGTGCTGAGCAATCGGGAATGTCTTCCCAATAATTGTTTTCCTAACCTAAATGGCTGGTCAATTTGAGTTCAGAGATGGAAGTCTTGTGTGTTAACCCCCCCCGCTTTTCCCAGCACTGTTAACATTTTCTTAATGCAGAAGTTGCAAGTAAAATACTGAAAAGAATTACACTCCTTTGTCTCATGATATTTCAGAACAACTTTGCCTCTCTGTGTGCATTTAAGAAAGCCTGAAAGGAGTGGCCAGTCGCGTGCGTGCATCGTTTTCACCAACTTGCTTTGTGGATTCGCTTTCGTAACAGAATTGTGTCTTGGAAATGGGGCATCTCCCCCAGCAAGACAAAGCTGTGCTGCAGCAATCTCGGCGTGACATTTGAGGAAGCTTTTTAAGTAATGGGTTTGAATACGTCAGTCACTTGAAAAGTTCAGGGAAAGAATTTTCTTAATCTAGCAATTGTATTTTACCTCTCCGGCTTGCAAAGATACAAATCCTACCCACCCCCTCCAAAAAAAATAAACCACTGGCCTACAAAAGTGAACTCTTTGTACCTGGGAGAAGAGCTGCCATTACAGAAAACCCAGCTGGCAGAGGGGACAATTAGTGCAGCTTGCAAGCAGTGTGAGCAAACTCTCAAGTAGGTAGGAGGCAGAACTTCCTCTCCTCCCCCTCCCCCAAATGAAGGGATTTCCTGTCTGATATACCCCGGGTAAGTAAGTGAGTAACAAATACCTCATTATCTGGAACCAATCCATCTGTTCTAGCAGGAGGCCCTTCCGCAGCAAGAGCCGAGATAGCAGGCCCTTCCGGGCCAGTCACTGTGGTAGCCAACACCTTCCCCCCAGATGCCGCAGAAGATAATTCCTTTGCTTGGAGGGGTGGGAGAGGAGGGGGGTCTTCCACTCCCAGCCCAGCTGCAGGAAGCATCTGTGTGCTGGGCTCCGGAGCACGGGATTCTCCGGGTGCTTGGCCAGAGGCAGGAGGTTCCTCCAGCCCAGGTGACTTAGCAGCAGGCTCCTCCAGGCCGCAGGGCAAAGCTGGGGCCAGCTCTTCTATCCCAGCATGCGCCTTTGTGCTGGGAACTGCAGCCGCTTTCGACTCTCCTGGGCTGGATGGTGTACAGGCGGGAAACCCTTCCGTGCCTGGCGTGTCCCTGGGGAGCTCCACCACGCTGGATGCTGGAGCAATGGGAGCTTGCTGCTCGGGTCCTAGCGGTGCTGTGACAGGCTCCTTCGCGGCTGGTGGTGCGGTGCGGGCGGCAGGTTTCTCCACAGCTGGTGGCGTGGCGTTGGTGGCTGGCGGTGCAGCATCGGCAGCAGGCTCCTCTGTGGCTGGTGGGGCGGCGTTGGTTACTGGTGATGCGGCATCAGCGGCAGGCTCCTCCATCGCTGGTGGTGTGGTGTCGTCGGCTGGCGTCGCGGCATCAGGCGCCTCTGTGACTGGTGGGGCGGTGTCGGGCTCCTCCGTGGCTGGTGGCACAGCGTCAGCAGCTGACGGCACAGCATAGGCAGCTGGCTCCTCCATGGCTGGTGGCACAGCATCGTCGTCTGGTGACGTGGCCACGGCAGCTGGCTCCTCCGTGGCTGGTGGCGTGGCCACGGCAGCTGGCTCCTCCGTGGCTGGTGGCGCGGTGGCTGACTCCTCCATGGCTAGTGGTGTGGCGTCAGTGTCTGGTGGCGCAGCCACGGTGGCGGATTCCTCCGTGGCTGGTGGAGCGGTGTCGGCATCTGGTGGCGCGGCATCAGTGTCTGGTGGCGCAGCCACGGTGGCGGATTCCTCCGTGGCTGGTGGAGCGGTGTCGGCATCTGGTGGCGCGGCATCAGTGTCTGGTGGCGCAGCCACGGTGGCTGATTCCTCTGTGGCTGGTGGCGTGGCGTCGGCAATTGGTGGCGCGTCGGTGGCTGGTGGCGCTGCAGCGGCAGCTGGCTCCCCCGCAGCTGGCAATGCATTAAGGAATATTTCCGTGCTGGCTAGTACGGTGGCGGTGGGCTGCTCTATACTCAAAGGGGCAGCAATGGCCAAAAGCGCCTCCTCGGTGGTTGTGGCCACGGAAGCACACCCCTCAGCGTCCACATGTTCTGGGGAGTCAAGAGAGGGAGTATCCCCAGGCACAAACTGTATCAACCCATCTTCCCAGCTACGTTCAAACAGCCAGGCCAAGTCTCCTTGTCCCCAGACGTCTGCCTCTCCCGTGGAACCCTCCAACCTTACCCACCCCACCATTTCTGGCACATCCTCCTGAAGCCCAGGGCGCCCCAGGAACACTCCCCCACGCATAATCCCCTCCAGGGGCAGCAGTTCATCCAGGGGTGCTGCTTCTTCGGACTTCAGGTCCTCCAGGGACTCTGTGGACTTCATCTGGGCCTCAGAGTCCAGCTCGGACACAGAATCGCTTGGAAAAAGTGCTTCAGAAAAACCATGCGGGTCCGAACTTGCAGCCCCACGAATCTGCCCCTCCGATCGGTCGCTCTCTTTGTCCAAGTCCGTGACTTCATCCTCCGACGCCAGCTCCGCGACGCCCCAGCTTGAGAACTCAGCCCTTTCAGGCTGAGCACGTTCGCTCTCCTCGGAACCACGAGCCCCTTCCGCGCTGACGGCGTCTTTCGGCCAGTAAAAACCCAGCTGGGAGTCCAGTTCCTCCATGGTGGCAGAGACGAACGGCGGACAGTGAAGCATGTGGCTCGGGGACACGCTTCTGGTATCCTCTCCAGAGGGAAGCACCATTTTATTGTAGGTGTCCGATGTGGCTTGGGTGCCACGGGGCATTAAACTACTACGGGGCTGAGGAAACCTGCCTTCCCAGCAGGGCATTTCAACTGTATCTGCTGCAGGAGACATGGTCGCTTCACCGCCGAGCGTCCCCGCTGCTGCACAACCTCCCGTTGTCTCTTGATCCGCCAGCAAGTCGCTTTCCAATTCTTTGGCCTCCTCTAGTTGACTGACTGGCCAGCACGGCCGTGGCGATATTGTCTCCCCTGCTCCCCTTGGACTGGAAAGCCCTACTTCTTCGGAGTCCGTCTGGGTCACCGAGGAGGTTTCCTTCTCCGAGTACGGCTCTGTCGTGGGTTCGATTGTACTCGCCACCTGCGAACCACACGTCCCATCCAAGTCCTCGAGATCTGACACAATCGCAGAGTCTGCAGCGCTGACGTCCGAAGGAGCTGCCTGCTGGCATGCTTCTGTCGCGGCCGCTGCCAGCTGTTCGGAGTCTGCTGGTGGGTCCAGCCCTTCTGAGCATCCCTCAGAGACCTGACCCTCCAGATCTAGCGGTGCAGCCCCATCCCCTTCCTCGTGCAGACACTGCTTTTCGAGCTCAAGGAACATCTGCACAGAATCCGTGTCAGAGAACTGCTCGGGGACAAGAGGGCTGTCGCCGCGCGCTGAATTGGGAGCGAAGTCCTCAGGTTCATATTGAACTGTCACAGCTTCGGTATCACACACGTTAGCTGCAAAAGTGCCGTTTGGATCCTGGTACGTTTCCTGGGGAACAGAAGCTAAGCTGCTATCATGCAGCTGTGAGTCATCACAGTGCACCGGGCGAGGAGCTGGGTGGTGAGAGGTTCCCAGGACACCAGCAGAACAGTCTGCTGTCTCTGTCGGCACGGCTGTAGCAATTAATTGTTCCCTTTCTTCAGAAATATCTGCCAAGCAACAGTTCCTTTTCTCATCTGTCAAGAGAACCGTCTTTCCTCCCTCTGACAGCATCTCCGCCTCCCACTCCTCCTCAGCCTCCATCATTATCCATCTCTCATCCTCTTCGAATCGCAGCTCGGACTCCGTTTTTTCTCGCAGGCTGGGGGTGATGAGGATATTCATTCCCGGATCCAACAGCTCTTCACTCAGGCAGGGAGACAGCGGCACGGTTTCCACAGTGCAGTCTGCGAGGGCGGCTTCCAAGGTGTCGTGATGCCCACCACTCAGGCTTCCCTTGATAATGTTTCTTCTTGCTCTTGGCCACGTGGCACTTGAGGGTTTCCGGTCCCGGGGGAGAACCACGGACCTTGCAGGGGCATCTTCCTGTTTCAGAAGGGGTTGGCATTCATCCTGGAAACAGTCGTAGCCGTCCTCACTGAGCGGCCTTGCCTCTTGGGCTTCTGGAAGGCCAGACGACTTGGAGACGTGCTCCAAAGTGAGCGCTTCTGACATCGCTTCTCCATCATGGGCCTGCCGAGAGCTCTCCCCCAACCCGGCGCTCGACTCCCGCTTCTCTTGTAAAGAGGAAGTGGAGGCCCCTGCTTCTGAGACCTCACTCAAGGAGGCCTCAACCCTTTCTGCAAACTCAGGGAAATTGGGTGGCATAAAAGATTTCCACGACCTCCTGTTCACATTCTCTTTTCTTTCCGGGTTTGGCCTTCTCCGCGGGGGAGCGGGTGCTGACTTTGTGACGTCGCTGCTGAGTTTCAGCGCGTCAAAAATGACTCGTTCGTCTAACTTTTTACTGTCTGGTGCCCTTGATTCAAAGACATTGGCTGCACCTATAGTCCCATTGCTGGAGATGGTACCGGCATCCGTCTTGTCTATGGTGCTTTTGGAAGGCTGATTAAGTTTAGACCCCTGATCAATTTGTTCATTTATTCTCATTGTGTCATATATGGACCTCTGGGGGACATAGCAGTCCTCTATATACCCATCCTCTTCCTCACCTTTCCCCACGCAAGTGGGATTGTGCCGTAAACAGTCTGGCCTGCTTAGTGGCTTACCCATACTTCCCCAGTTCAGGAAGACACCACCTCATTCACTTGCGAGCCACCCCAAAAAGAGATGCATTCTGCGTCCGCGACAACCCCTCTCGGGGTTTAGACTGTAACCCTAAAAACGGCTCCAACACCGCAATTTGTATTCCACAGAAGTCAAATGGCAATCCACGCCGGAGCGAATCTCCATGGTAGTAAAGCTTCCAACTCAGTCACATTCCACAGCCCCTCCAGGAATCCCGGTGGCCCCAAGCAGATACATGGAGCATCTCTTAAAAAAAAAAAATCACCAGCCAAATAATTCCTTCCAGGGCTGCTTTTAAGGTAAGGTTCCTTTCTCCTTGCGACTGTCAGCAAAAACCAGCCGCGGATGACAGCTTCTATTCAATAAATACTCCCCGTCATTATTTCCAACAGAAGCCGCAGATGAGTTTGAAGCTGCTAATTTATACGGAGCGTGCCCTTCTTTAACAACAAAGGCAAAGCAGCTCCAGTGGCTTCATGTATTGCCACCCCAGCTCCTACAGATCCCTCTCCTCCTCTTCCCAGCTCTCCTCCCGGAAAGTCCAGCTGGTCTGAATTAGCCTCTCCCTCCACAACTCCAGTGTTTTCATTTGAACTAAGCTTGCGAGCGGATATTCCTGCCCGTTTAAACACAGGAAGTTCTTCATGCAGGGGCAAAGCCCGGGTCTTCCTGTCTCCCGAGCATGCTGGCATTGCTGTTCCTTCTACCCCACAGGGCCCATCAAGCCATAACTATCTGAGCCAAGGAAGAATGGCCGAACCCCCAGCTTCCCCGTGAAACATACACGGCAGATTCCAACATGGGCAGCAGCTTTTTTTAAAAAAAACCCCGTGGCTTTGAAAGGCACCAGCAACGAGCAGGGGGTGGGCTGGGGGAGCAGCTACGATTTCCCAAGTAGCAGAGAGCAAAGGAGGAATATTCGGGGGCTCCTCTCCTGGAAGAGAAGCCAGCGGCAGGGGGGCCAAGGAGACTAACTGTCCCAGGTCCTGCCGACAGCCGCCCGCTGCTTTTCCAGCCGCCTCTGGGCTGCCGGAGAGGCTCTTCTCGCTTGGGCCATGCTGCGTCCGGGAAGGGGGGCTCCCAGCTGCAAGAACCGCACAATCCCCCCCAGTGTCCCGGGCGCGACTCTCTCCCCCGCGACGGCAGGTGGCCGCGGACAAGTCTGCAGGAAGTTAGTTTCCTTTCCGCTCCTTCTCGCCTTTTGTGTGGCTCAGCTCCGGCTGGTGCAGCGGCAGCCGGGCTGCGAGCGGAAAGCGCCCCGCCTCCCCCTCGGCGAGTCCCCGGCCCAAGCTGCTGCTCCGAGCCGCCGCTCCGTGGGATGCATGTCAAGCAGCCGCCGCTCGCCTCCTCCCGCCGCCGTGCCCAGCGCGGGGGCTGCCGCTGTCACGGGCCTGGGCGCACAAACTTCGGGCCGGGGGAACAAAAGGCTGCGCTGGAAGGGCCGGGGCTCGCCGGCGGCCCCCGCGCTCCCTCCGGCCTGGCGGATTCACGGGGCCTGGGGATCCATTTCCCCCCGCTCGGAACCGGCTCCGGGCGCCGAGCTGTAGCTCCCCGGCGCGGGGTGCTGGAGACGGGGCTGCAAGAGCGAGGCGGCTACCGCCGAGCTGCCAACTCCAGCGAGGGGTGGCTGGAAGGGGAGGGCGGAGACCAGGCGGGTGGGAAGGACGGACCGGGAGAAGGGAAAGGAAGGCGGGGCCGCGGGGAGGGGCGAAGAGACGGGCAGGGGCCGGGAGACAAGGGGGGGCGGGGAGGAGGAGGGTGGCCCCAGCGCGCATGGAGAGGTGGCCGCGGCGCGCAGCGCGCATGGAGAGGTGGCCGCGGCGCGCCACGGGCCCAGAGCAGGACTGGCGCTTGCGCCTCCCGGGGAAGGAAGAAACGCGGCTCGGTCGCTAGCGGGAGGCCAAACCCAGCTACCAGCGCGCCGCTCCCGGGGGGCTGACGCGGCGGCCGCCAGTCTCCGCTCCTCGGGGCGCACGGGGGGGACACGGGGCAGAAACGCACGGCGGATTTAGCGCCGGCTCCCGCCGGGGAGGGGGCCGGGGGGAATAGCAGGCTCTTCCCTTCCCCTGCCTTGTCTCGGGTAGCTCCTCCTCTCGGGGGGAGGGGGCACAGTGCAAATCCCCCGACAAAGAGAAGCAACGCCCTGTCTCTGCCCGCGGCTGGGCTCTGGTACCCCCCGCCCCTTGCCAGCCCAGCTCCGCGCGCAACGTGCCCCACCGGCCCCTGGGGCACGGCGGGCTGCCCCGACCCTGCCCCAGGAGAGGGAAGGCGGGGGGAAGGGGAGGGTTTCTTCCTACCCTGTCGGGACTGCCCCGAAAGCCCGGCCCCGAGCCAGGAAGCGGGGGGTACATGCGGGGCAGCAGGTTCCTGCACCTCCCCCGGGGCAGCCCTTCCCACCGCGCTTTCTGGCTGCACCGTCCCTGGTCGTCTCCACGCACCCCGCAAGCAGGGGAGGCCACCGCAGGCGATGCCGCAGGGACCGAGGTGAGGGGACCCACTAGGCAGGGTCACCCTCTCCAGTGCCACGGGAGGGGCGCCGTGGGCCGAGCGCCCTGTCTTGCAGCCGCCCCCCCAAGGGCTGTACTCACACCTCAGTGCCATCTCTCCACAAAGCTGGGTTTAATGGCCGGCTGGGATTTTGCAGAAGAGGCCCCGGGGGCACTGACTGCTCCCCCAGCCTGCCTGGAGCATTTACTGCCAGGCGTCACTGGGGAACCTTGCGATTTACCCTCTGCAACTGCAGGGCCACCTGGGCCCAACGCCATGGAATCGACTTTGTGGTTACTAACCTACCGTTTAAAAATAAATAAATAAATCTCAGTACATCTGCCTTGTGCTCACCAGGATACCTGCTTTCCCATGAGCGTGCCCTGAGGCCCTTGAATTTCAAACTTAGAGGCACGGTTCCAGGCTACCCTACAACCGCCGTCCCCTCCCGGCGCGACCCGCCAGCATTTCAAACAGGTCTGAAGTTTGTCAGTAACATGCCTTGGCTGCTTCAGCCTAACACAAATCGTCCCATAATAGGGCGTACCTCTCCCCCCCCCGCTTTTCTTGAGGCTCCTGGCTCTGAGGACCCGCTGCTCCACAACCTGCACCTGGCCCTTGGCCACATCCTCCTGGGTTGCTAGGTTCATTTTCAATGCCATGGGGCACATGTTAAAAGCCCTCGGGGGGGGGGGCTGGAAGAGGAAGGCAAGCTGCCTGTGACTCACTGAGGTGCTGCTAGGAGACATGGCAGGCTCAGAGAAAACAGGAGGGCTCAGAAAAAGCTTCAGCGCAGCTCTAGGCAACATCCCACATCCCAGCCACGGCCTGACAAAATGGCCTAGAAATTAGAACACGGCGATACTAACAAGGGGGAAGGGAGACACACAATGCTACTAAATTATATTTGATAGAGGTCTATTGCCATCTGCTTACTTACACCCATCACCATGGTATCAGGCCTTCACAAACAGTGGTGCTGGAATTATTTTTAGGGTGAGGATGCTAAGCTGAGTCCCCTCTCCCCCCCACATTCGCACCCCTCACTGCCCCAGCCTGGGGTCACACCTCGGGTTGCCACTCTCCAGACCAGACGCGGGTTAAGCATTCACATCCCTACTCAGCATCTCTGCTGCTTACACCGATGTTCACAAACATTCACGTACTCACGAGGCCCTGGGGAGCAATCCTCATTTCACAGATG